>JAVGWX010000003.1:89425450-89762950 GCA_036924085.1 Ariolimax columbianus
GTGGTTGTACGTGCACATACTCTTTTCTACCCTGACAATATCAAGACCGAGGAGACTGTTCTCATCTCTGAGCCGCTGCGAAAAACAATCTGAATTCATTTTGCTTCTACGCTAAGTGCCTACCCTAGTATAGAACGATCGAAGTGGTATCACAAAATTTCAAAAGTAGATCTGAGGAGTAGAACATATCAGATACCGATGGGACAAGATGTGTAGTGGAGGCGATGTTGTTGTTGTTTTTGTTTAATGCTAACAATGAGTAAGTTTACTTGTTTGTGTGGCTTGAAGAGTGCGTTAAGTGACGGGTTACAGAAGACTTTCTCACATCCAGAGCGCACTGGTGAAGGTGGGCTGATGTCTTCCAGGCGGTTGTCATACACTTGGTATAATCTGATTAAATCTCACTACTACGGGGATCACGCCGATCTACATCTCGTCAGCCAGACTGCTTTGAAAACAGCCAGTTTCCAGGGAATGCTACATATACGAGAGATAATGGTCTTGGTCAGTATATTGTGCCTGAACGTGACACCACACCACATCCTGGTCAGTATGTTGTGCCTGAGCGGCAAGCGTCTCAGTAGCCCAAAGAGGTGGTAATAGGACACACATTAAGGTAACCAATTCTTATTTTTCTTCGTTCGACTTTAGTCCTTGACTTCAATTACTCTAACAAATACAGCAGTTGACTTGAGGTTTCGTGCACTTAAGTACAGCTTCTCGTGCAAGGACATTGGCTGTTGCTAAATGCTATTTCTTTTGTTAGTATAAGATCGACAGGACTGAAAAATGTGTTTTAGATATATATGTATATCAGGTCATCCTGTAACCGGTGAAGTTTGTTGGGGCACACATGAAAACATCTTCACAACCCCACGCCACTTTTCTCTGTCAGCGGCCGCTGCCTGTGCCTCTTCTGGTCGACGATTGGTCCATTCTTTTATGTTGTCCTTCCCCCCTCTTTTTGGGACGGCCTCTTCTTCGTCTGCCTTGCACCTTTCCGTGGAGGATCGTATTTGCAAGACCATTTGATCTCGATATGTGACCGTACCAAGCGAGTTTCCTTCTTTTGACAGTTGCCAAGAGGTTTTCAAAAGGCCCTATTGCTGTTGTAATTCGTATTTCATCGTATTTCCTCATTTGTAAACTCGATCTTTGTACATGACGTTTCTTCTTCTTCATCGTACGCAGTCAGACAGTAACCATTATTTTTTCGAAAAAAGCAGCCGTCATCCTGATCCTGTCGACACTGCCATAGAGCTTGTCTAGTGTTGCCACTGGTGATGGCCACATCTGCTCTCTCTGATCCTCGTATGTCGGGCAGTTTTGCAGCAAATGCTCAGCGGTCATTTTGCCGGTACCACACGGGCATTCGTCGGTGCCACCTATCTTCAATTTGTTGAATAGGTGGTACCTGAGTCTATTGTGGCCAGTGCGAAGTCTGAAGACCCCGACCTGCTCCTTTCTGTTCAACTGGTAATAGGTATCGTTTTTGGTGTAGCCAGTATGTTCGATTTCCCATTTGGTCATGTATCTAGCTCTAATAAGCCGTTTTGACTCTTCGTATGTCATACTAGTATCAGGTTGTGGTAGTTTTGCACCTTCTTTTGCCAGTCTGTCTGCCTCCTCGTTGCCTTGGATGTTGCAGTGAGATGGAGCCCACTGCACCACTACTCTTTTTGGTGAGAAAAAAACATGAAAAAAAAAAACTAATAAAAGTTGATTGAGGTTGAGCTTAATCAAAATTTTAAAATGGGTATGGTCAGATACCGCACCGAGACGAGAACACAAACAAAACCTACGTTACGATCAATAGGCCTTCATCAGGGACAACAACACTGAACTAACAAATCAACATATAAGAAAAAAAGGGTCGACTCATCTGTTTCAGGTAGGAGACGCTTTCTGTCTAAGCGACCGGTTGTGCCAAGTACTCGATAGAAACTGAAATGGGAGCGGTCAAACAAAAAGTGGCGGAATATGCCTGATAAGCCAAGCGTGGCCAAATAGTGGTCCAGATAGGAGAACAATGAGAAGGCAATATAAGCCGGGAGGGCGGGATATTGATATAAGAGAGGGGGGAAGAGAACTGATGGAAGAATGGGGGGGGGGGGAGGAAGACAAATAGATGGGGGCCAGTGTAAGGGTTTAAGAAAAAGTATGGAAGATATTAATACCATGTGGTTGGAGACAGCCCATACTCGAGATAAGTCTGTTCTCGAGGGCGAATCGATGACGATCGTCAGAGAAGCACGAAACAAGACCAGTGATACTGACGTCAGCCATACCCCGGTGCTCAGGACCATTGAAGTGGCTGGCAATTGGGGAACCAGTGCGGTTGCGGATGTCGTTGAGGTGTTGGCGGAAACGCTCCCGTAGTTCCATACCACTTTCCCCAATGTAAGTCATACCACACTGGCGGCAGATGATGGAATAGATGAGGTTACGAGATTTGCATGTGAACCCCTCTTTGATAAAGAATTCAGCCTTAGGAAAGGTAATGGAGCGAGAAAGGATGACATGAGGGCAGGTAACACAGCCTTTTACTCTTTTTGGTTCGACCTGCTGGCATAGTTGACAGAGTACTGCTCTTAATTAATTAAGTTCAGTATTTTTCTGGCTTTTCAGTGCTGTGACTACGGCCAGTGCATCTGTAAGCAGGACTATGTGGCTTTCATTCCTTTTACCTGTCACCATTTCTTCCACTGCCGCCCTCAGTGCCTCTGCCTCCGCTCTGAAATTGCTTGTGTATTTTCCAGTAGCGAGTGACAGTGTTATTTTTCTGCCATTTGGAAGGCTTAGGAATGCTCCTGCCCCTCCGTTCTGTGTTGTATTTGTTACGGAACCGTCGGTGTATGCATGGGTCCAGTCCATGCTTGGGTGGTTTTCCGTAATGAAACTCAGGGTAGTATCTCTTCTTTTTTTTTCAGACTGGCAGTTTTTGTTTCTAATACCTGGTATATTTTCTACCACCTCCGGAAATATATGCTGCCTCCAGTTAGGTTTTCGTACAGTAGAGATAGGCTTTGGTGTGGTTAGTGCGTTCATAGGGTCTTCGTGCATCTTTGCTTTGGCTATTTCTGCAAAGTTTCTTCGCTTTAGCTTCCCATTTCCGAAATTGTTTAGTCTCTGGTGCGTTGGATGGTAAGTCAGTCTTCTGAGTTTCTCTTATTGCAGCTGGGCTCTGCAGTCTCTTGTGTCGGCCATGGATTGCAGTTTTGTAATCTTTTCAAGTTCTACAATTGGCGTTGACTTCATGAATCCTGTTATAATTCTCATGGCTTGGTTTTGAAGTTTGCTAACTTTATCGAAGTTCGCCTTTGCTGTTGTTGTCCATGATGCAATGCCATACTCGAGAACTGGTCTCACTCTTCCAGTGTACATTTTCTTTAGTATGCTTTCGTCTGCTCCCCAGCTTGTGCCAGCAAGTTTCCTCATGATTGCCATTCTTTCTCTGGCTCTCATTCGGTTTTTCTCGATCTGACTTTTCCATGTCATGCGCCGATCAAATGTGAATCCCAGATAGTTTGGGTTGTCGTTTGGCTGAAGGTATTTGCCGTTTAGACTTAATTTGGTGTTTTGGGGTTTGATTGATAGCGAGAATATTGTACATGTGGTTTTCTCCTCGTTTATTTTGACCAGCCATGAGTTCGCCCACTCTTCCAGCGATGTTAGGGTCTGCTGCATCCGATTTATTGCTATGGTGAGATTCTTTTCAGAGGTCCACATAGCCAGATCGTCTGCAAACATTGAGCTATGAAGTCTTCTTGGTATATTCTCTATAATATCATTTATATACACCAGGAAGAGTGTGGGTGACAGTACTCCCCCTTGGGGTACTCCCTGCTCAAGTGTCACCTTTTTGCTCATCTGCCCTTGTACTTGGACTCTGGCCGTTGTGTTTTTGAGGTAGTGGTTGATCCACTTGTACATTTTCCCACAAACATCACTTGACTCCATCAGTAAAATGACATGTTATCGCTATTTTCTTTGATCTCAATGGTTGTCTTCAACATTATCATTCATATCACACACACTAGTTTGTCATGTCTTGTGTTGTTGGTAAATGTTCCCAAAGCGCATTAATACGCGCTGGCAATGGCGTTAAGCGGCGGATTGCAGTTGCTGTACTCAGATACCAAGCGATCTGATGAAGGTGGATCTAGACCTTCCAGGCTGTTGTGCCACGCTTTGCTTATTCTGCGTGTCGCTTACAACTACAGAGATCACGCATTCTCGTGTTAGGTCTAAAGGATTATCTTGTCAGCTGGTCCATTAAATGAGAATGTATCAAGTGTGCATTTGGGATCAAGATGCTGAGCAGCGAATGAGCTGCAGTGGTCAACGACCCATAGCTAAACAGAGCTGCCAAGACCCTTCTACACCTCCACGCGGTGATCCTGGATAACAGGCTGCATCAGGGCAGACTGGCTAAGGAGAAGGTATCGAAGAGGGAATGATAACCCGGTACTAAAAAAATGCTTGCTGAAGTCGGATGTGTTGGACCGAAAGGTGCAAATATCGCAGTCAAGCTGTAAACTACCACACAATGCATTCCGTTCTCTGGACTACATTCTGCTACTTAAGCCCTTTTAGGGTTTGGTAGCGGGAGATTAAGAACGAACGAAGCCAAGCAAAGCCAAGTCAAGTCAAGTCAAGTGTGAATTTTGGCTGTGAATTCTATAGCAAGTAGTGTTACTTGATGTTTGCTGAAAACGCTGCGGCAAGGATGGCGTGGCAGCAGCCAGCAACTTATAGATGAGTGTTTGCTGAAGATGCTGCGGCAAGGATGGCGTGGCAGCAGCCAGCAACTTATAGATGGGTGTTTGCTGAAGACGCTGCGGCAAGGATGGCGTGGCAGCAGCCAGCAACTTATAGATGGATGTTTGCTGAAAACGCTGCGGCAAGGATGGCGTGGCAGCAGCCAGCAACTTATAGATGGGTGTTTCCATCAGGGTCAGTTATCCAGAGCTGACCAAGTCCCTATTCTGTTTTCAAGTGGCAGCTCTGGCGACAAGCCTCAGTGGCTAAGAGAAATTAGATCGCATGGGGTGGCCAACCTGGTACAACCTCACCCCCATCCCCCCAACATATCACCTGAAACTGGATGTGTCTTGGCGAAAGACGATGATATCGCAGCCTCGCTGTAAACTACGACACGACGTCACAACGTCCTTTTCCATGACTTAATAGAAAAAAAGACGAAAAAGCTAGTGGCATGCCCCACTCTCCTTTTCCAACCGTTACATCAAGCTTAAAAGGTCATATTGTGCTATTATTTACCGCGCGTGCACCGCTCGAACGACAACAAGCTACTGTCACCCCCCCCCTCCCCATATTGTCGCGTGCAGCAGCCTTGCCGCGCGGTTAACGCTCACTCGCTCCACACGCTCCGGCAAACTACTCCCTCCCGTAACCCGGAGTATCATTTACCGCGTTAAGTTAGCTAGCTAGCTGACTGTGGTCGAGAGCTGACATCGGCTGCACGCGAAGTTGCAGCACACACATTCCAAGGATTTATTTCTAACTGTTCGTCGCTAAACAATTTTCCCGTTACCTAGTTCACTTACCTGGCGGTTCCTCGTGCTCCATGCAATTGTTAAAGTACACACAACCACATCTTCCTCAGGTACACACAGGATAAATCATATATCTCTTGAGATAATATATGAACTAATGTAATATGAAACCAACTCTGTGTAAAGTGTAACTCGTAACGAATGCACTTTCTGTAAATTGGCTAAATAAACGAGGTGTGCATTTGTACCTGAACACTATCAAGGTAAATTGATTATATATATATATGTTGCCAACAGGTGTCAATTTAGGTTAAACATATGCACATATACTACTTATATGACTAGTGAATGTTGAGAAGCAATTGTTGGTTTTGAACTTAGAAACAGCTGGCAATTATTCTGGGACAGTTGATTTCAATTTGGTATTGATATTGTTGTCGTTTTCGCAGCGCGGTGCAAACATATTTTTCGAATGGAGGTTAATGTTTATTTATTTGATAAAAAGGGAAAGGTTTGTTTTAAAATTCAGTTAATAAATGCAGTGTGTTATATAAGATGTGGGAAAATATTGCCGTGGTGTAGGGTATGTATTTCGAAGTGTTTGTTAGTTTAGTGGATGTATACAATGGAAATGAGGTGCTATAGAAAACTCCTAAACGTTACATATAATGATCGTGTCACGAACGTAGAAATCCGTCAGAGAGTTGAAGACGCTATTGGTCCTTTTGAAGATCTGTTCACATCAATCAAAAGACGAAAGATGGCCTGGTGCGGGCACGTCGCGAGGTCCAACGGAATTACCAATTCGATACTCTTTGGTTCCGTACCGGGACAGAGAGGATGAGGACGTCCAATGAAGAGATGGGTAGACAACATCACTTAGTGGTCAGGTCTTCGTCCCTGTAAGATACGTCAGGCGTCGACAGACAGAGATGGTTACGGGATGAACTGAACTGATACCGCGGGACCTATGTGACAGTCCTGACATATGGATGTGTGTTATGCGCAATGATCACAGTCCAAGAAAGGCAACTACAAACTTCAGAAATGAGGTACCAAAACGGACAAGATCCGTGACTAGACCATACGTAGCAATCTTGAGGCCCACCCCCTGTAGACACGAGTGAAGCAGTCCCATCTACAGTGGTTTGGCCTCGTCTGTAGAATCGGAGAAGATCGGATACCAAGGCGGTCATGGGAGGCAAAAAGTCAAGGACGCAGAACCCCAGGACGTCCCAAAGTACGTTAGGAAGATAACATACGACAGTGCCTAAGTGACCGACGGCTGGATTGGAAAAGAGGTCAGGAGAAAGAAGGCGGATAGAACAGTATTCCGTTCTCTCTGGCAAACCTCTACACCTCACGGTAGATGAGAAGCCACTAAGTCAGTAAATGTCAGTTTAGAATATTGTCATGCCCAGATCGTTAAAGAAAGGTTTATATATGTAACAGAAACCATAGTCAGGCCACTGATATACTGAAAGCATGTCGTGAGAGACAACTGAAAATGGTCTAACTAATTATCTACAGAAGGCTCTTAAACACTTTGAATTGCAATGTCCTTTCTCTCGATCTTTATTTCACACAGCCCGGAGGTGTGCAGTCTCCTTCATCGACCCAATTGTCAAGAAGATTTGTCTACCCTAAAATTGCAGTTCTCTGGCTAACAATTGACGTGGTTGAGAGTTCTTCAAGAATTCCAGAACGTTTTGTGTGGAGATTCGTGTCCGTGGGTCAGTGCTCAGTATACGATTGGCTAAGCATTTAACAGTCTTGCAAGACATCTTCTGATGACTGGGCTGCTTGCCCACTTATAACTTTGGACGTTGGAGCCGATTTTAACCTGTGTGGTGTGGTCCTTCTGGTATGTCCTATTCTCATGCGGAACAGGGTCACGTGCTCCGTTCGATCAGTGATAGTTGTCTCTCTCTCTCTTGTTTACTTTCCTTATGACGTGATCAGGGGGTCTTCTTTTCTTGGAAGGTAATTGTTTGTTTGTGTCGTTCTCATGTTCCTTCCTCCTGTGCTAACTCATCTCACCTCCTTGTATACGATGTAATGTTATCCATTGTAGCACTATCCTTCTCTTGATAATCAGTTCAGCTACGACGTTTTTAAGCTCTGGCCGTCAATCATTCTTGAGCTCTAGCAGAACTGTAAGGAATCCAAGCTGCTGACATTTGTTTGTTGCGTAGAGTAAGAGGTAACTTTCTTTGTTTAAAATCAACCTTTGCAAACATAACAACATATCAATCGATCAAAACTATTGAATTCTCTGTGAAGCATTTGTCTTCAACAAATACATCAAATTTATCTTGTCATGTGCAATAGGTTCTTGCACTGTCTACGTCTTTCCTTTTTTTAAAAATATGTTCGTTTCGAGCTCTCTTCAGAAGCAAACAGGTCAGTCAGCAGTCCAGATAGATTTCTTTTGATTTTCTCTGAACTGCGTCATTAACTTTCTTGACAGATGACTTTCTTCTGTCTTGGGTAGTTTGGTTGTATTTTTCTTGCTAGCTGATTTGTCCATAGTTATTGACGTTTATGTAGCTTGAAATGTCTTCAGAAATAGGTAGCCATCCCCAAATAAACCCTGCATAGTTTCTTACATCATGTTTTGCAGGTTGTAGCGTTATTATTTTCTTTACAACTCATTCGGGCCCTACATTCCCATTTATAATACATGAATGCTATTAACAACAGCACACGCATCTCTTGAAAGACGCCTTGTGCGCACAACTCTCAGACAACAGCGGCAAAGCGAGCTACACAATATAGACATCCGGAGAATGTCACACATTAAGGATGTCCTACAGTACCTCAACCATTCAAAACACCGCTGGGCAGATCATATAGCTAGAAGACAAGACGAAAGATGGAGTACTATTACCACCATGTGGTACCTACTCGACAAAAAAGATACTTCGGGGATGGCAATGAACACGCTGGTGAAATTCACTAGACAAGCACAACACACATGACCCGGCAACAGACAGACTACTGTCCCACTGGACGACATGCGCACGCGACAGAAACAACTGGATCCTGAGTTGGTACCCGCACAAGGGTGACCACTCCTGGACGAAAGACTGTGGAACTAAGAACTCGTATATATAGTGGATAACTCGTTTTCCTAGTCATCGAATAAAGAAGACGAAAAAGAAGAATATCATAATTAGAGCGTTTTGTCTTCTTCTTCTTCGTTCATTGTTAGATATTAAGAGCCCAGTTTCTTTTAGGATGTGTTCTCACATGGATACCTGTCATCAGTCCTAATCCTCGTTTTGTTGCAAAAGTGACCATGGAGTCTGTTATGCCCAGTTCTCAGTCTGGAGGTGACGACTTGCTCTTCTGTTCTGAAATCATAGTAGTTGTTTTCTTCTGAGTGTTGGTCATTCCATTCCTTCTTGAAGTTGCCTCTAGCTATGGTCTTGGCATCATTGTTCATGATGTGAGGTTGCTTCTCCACACTTTCCTAAATTAAGTGCAGGTTAATTACTTTACATTTTATAGTGTGAGCGATCCAATGAATTACCAACCGTGGGTGTTCTTCTGAGAGACGTCAGTCAGAAATACTGTTTTCTTGGCGGATGTCTTCATCTTGGATTACAAACGCCGTAGCGCCCTTCCGCGGCTCTGCTTGTGCATGTAATTTACTTGTCATGAACCTGGCCAAGAACAGGAAGCGAAGATAAGAACAGAAACAGATGAAGATTGGGGAGAGAAAGGAAACATGGATGGACAGAGTGTTATCAGGGTCCGATAGGTGAGTGTAGAATAGTAACACTGTAATCTGCCAGACATGTCGTAAGAGGCGCTTCATGAGGGTTAGGCGTGAGGCTGGATACCCCCATTTTGTATAAGCGTTAAACCACACAAGCCTTTTATTTGTTGAGAGCTTATGCTCTACATGGAGCTAAAATAGTGATGCTTTTTTAAATATTGATTGCTTGACTGAAGAAAGATGGACAGAACGCACTTTCTGAAAGAAATCAAACAGTATAACTAGACAAGCTCCTAATTTGAACATTGAGGAGAAGAGACGTTTTAGAAGAGTAATTTATGTTTCTAAGAAACGACGGCACTGCACTCCGGTCATACCCATAGCTGATCAGTCTCTTTCAGCGAATGGCCCAGGGTTTGGATACTGATGGTCCCTGTAGCTCGCTGGTTGCACACTCTCCTGGTCTGTCTTCCCGTGATCCACACGCCGCACGAACCTCGTTTGATGTAAAAAATTTGCAGTTTGTAGATTTCTGATTCACCTATTTCGGTGTCCTCATCCAGCAGACGATAGTTGATTGATTTCATAGTGTCACTACTATCTACCACCAACGTGCCCATAATGGGAGCTGATGAAGCCAATATGTCATTGCCCTGAACCCCAGCATGATCAGTATATGCGTCAACCCCTGGAGGGTTGAGACCTCAATATCTGCTATCCTCTCGTACCTCAACCATATCCTTTGCACCTTCTGAAGTACGGCTTGCGCGTCATCCACGACGATTGTCCTTGTTAAGAAGAGTAATAGAGAAAGCATAGGTCGCCTGAAACTCATAGGCAACTCCTAAGAAGACGGCACAAAAAAAGAATAGGTGAAAGGTATCCGGTACAGCGATACGTTATTATATGTTATGTTAAACATAATCGACATCACTGCAATCCAAATAGACCATTAGGTTTTCAGGATCTCTTTCTGCTTATCTTCAAAGATCATGGATATTAATGGATACTGTATCTCTATGTTTAAGCCAACTTTTCCCGAGAGGACATGACACAATTCAAGTGTCAAGGTAAAGACGTTTGTTTTAACATTAACCTAAGGGGTTAAATGCTGTATCTAAGGAGAGTGAGGAGCATTGTTACGAGGCGTTTTACAAAGAGCCCTTGGGTGCTAAGTGGTACGAGTACTAACAAATGGCAGTGAATCATGGACAATCAGTAAGCAAACGCTTAGAAAATATGGAAGCAGCGAAGATGGGATTTTACAGAAGAATGCTCCGGATCTTATGGACTGCAAGGAAGACTAATGATACTGTACTTGAAGAGGTAAAAGACAACTTATTGCAAAATATCAGAACAAGGCAGACATATTTTTCGGATATTTTATTAGAAGAGGTGGTTTGGAGCACCATTGTGACAATGGGAAAGCAGAAAAGAGAGACAGGGGAAGGCAGAGAGAGCAGATGGGCAGCCTGAGAGAATGGCATGGTCGACAATCAACAACAGAGTTGATAACGCCACACGTGATATAAGTTTATGGAGGTCCATGACCGCCAACGCCAAGCGACAAGGTACCTGATGATGATGAGTGATTGTTGCCATGTTTATTCTTCCAGACCTGTGTTTACCATTTAGCTCTGGCCATGCGGACGAAGACTAGTCTAATCAGGCAAAATATACTGGTCAAGACCCTCAACTGGGCTTCCTGATAGACCTACGTGGAAACCGTCTGTTTTCATTGCAGCATGGCTAACGAGGTGAGGGATTGACGTTATCCCGTAGTAGTGAGCGACACACATATGAAGCCAAGCGTAGTACAACCGCCTGGAGGTTCCCCGGTCCACCTTCACCAGCACGTTCGGGATGTCAGAAAACTACTACAGTCCATCGCTTAACGTTCGTTTCAGGGCACAAAAGAATAATTCTGCTCATTGTGGGATTCTAAACAACAACCTCTAGACAGATAACACCAAGTATGGGACGAGAACACTTGTTCTGCAGTCTGTATGTGATACCCTTAGTTTCAAGACACGCACCAGAGCCATATAATAGGATAAACTGCACGTGTGTGTTAGGCAGCCTAACTTTATTCTTCATTAGCACTTTTTATCTCCAGGTTGCCTACAAGCTAACATATTTCTGTTTCTCTAGGCCCTCTATCCTTCAATTCATTATTTATGGGTGACACAGTTGATATCTAGGCCTCCACCAACACATCTCTTGAGGCTGTACGGGAACACACTCTTTTCTGCCATGAAGAAGTTAAGACCGAGACAACCAGGCTTTCTGAGCTGCCGCTAAATACAAGCTGAATACATTTATTTTCTAATCTTAGTGTCCCTATAGAATAGAACGATCGAAGTGGTATCACAAAATGACATACGTGGATCTGTGGGAGGGAACATGGTTAGATACGGGTGGGACAAGATGTGAAGAGTAGGCGATGTTCTCGTTTTGTTTCTTATTCAATGTCCACACTGAGTAAGTTAATTCATTTAGTCGCCCTAAGAAAGGCGTTAAGTGACGAATTACAGTAGCTTTCCTCACATCACGAGCGTGCTGATGAAGGGTACCACGGTCGTCCAGGCTGTTGTGCAGTTCTAGTAACAAAATACCAGCGCGTTTTCCTGCTCTTCAGAAGAAGGGGTTGAAGAGAGGGGGTTGACTTTTAGAAGCGGGTTACAAAAGCTTTCCACATATTCTGAGCGTGCTGATGAAGGTGGACTGGGATCCTCCAAATGGTTCTGCTTTGCTTGGCTTCAACTACAGGGATCACGTCAATTGCATCACCGTGTTATTCGGGCTGTCAAAAAAGAATATTCCGTATCCGAGGAGACCTGGTTGGAATGGAGATGGGGAACTTGGCCAGTATGTTTATCATGATACTGACTAAAATGTCTGAACAGTATGTTTTGCCCGACCAGATGGTAGTCTTCTGTCTCAAAACTTGGAACAAAAGTTTACGATCTTCGGCAACATCGTCTACCTCCAGTTCTGGAAAGAATTTGGAGTAAAGGAGAGAAGCAGAAGGACTTCATAACAGAAGCAGAAGGACTACATAACAGAAACAGAGGAACTTCAAAACAAGCAGGACTACATAACAGAAATAGAAGAACTGCATAACAGAAACAGAAGGACTACATAACAGAAACAGAAGGACTGCATAACAGAAGCAGAAGGACTTCATAACAGAAACGATAGACGAAAAAAACTAGTAGAAATGAGGAATAGCAACACCATTTCAAGAGGTTTTGAAAGATAAACGACTCTCTCTCCTCTCTCTTAATATGGAGCTCAGACTAATGTGCCCAGTGGTTTTTTTCAATATTCCTGAAGGCCTGCGAAATATGGACCATTACAGCTGTCCCACAGAGAAGAAAACAGGTCACCGAGACGATCTGTTTTAGAAGGCTCCTAAATGTCACCTATAACTACCGTATCACAAATGATGTAGTACGACAAAACTCGAGAATGCAAATGGATTGTACTACGACCTCATCAAAAGGTGAAAGCTGACTTGACATGGCCGTCTCGAGGTCCATGCGCCTTGCAAATACGATACTACAGAAGACAGTACAAGACAAGACAAAAGCGGGAACGTTTGCGAAAACGATGGGAAGATTACATTCATGAATGGACAAACCTTCCACCCGAGGCCCAAAAAGCAACCACAAGCAGAAAGGATTGGCGCAGGGATGTGAATGTCTCAGCAGGAGTACCCCAACAATCTCCAGAGGTCAAGTAATGAAATGAACTGCGCTGCCCAGAAGTAATATAATAAAACAGAAGAAATATGAAAGAATGGATTACAGCAAGTGCGGTAGTATTTGATTGAGCGTGCAGCATAATGTGTTTCGAATAGCAGAACATCTGTGCAGGAACATCAGTACAACTCAGAAAGCTAGGGAAACATTCGTCATGGGGGTTTTCATTTGTAGTAAGCCTCAATGAAGAAGGATTGGCAGAATAGCTGAGATCAATGTATCCCGATGTTCAAAGATAGAAAAATATTATCAATGCCAGTCGCTTCTTTCGGGCACATGTGATTGACAATCCTTGTCCAACAAGTTTACTGCTGATCTGCACTTTCTGCCGCTATCCAGTTGAGATCCATGGAATGACGTTCATTATCACAGTCTCTTCTCTATGTGATTAATGGCCTACTTCTCTTTCTCTTCCTTTGTGGCTACGCTTGTTTGTGATTTCCGTAGCGTGTATTCTATTCAACCCCAATTCATGTATTTGATTTGTTGCTACACTGACTGTTGTCCGCTTCTATCTCACATGTCTTCATTCCTCGCCATGTCTTTCCAGCATATCCTCTTTAGATATTTATTGACGAACCACTGAAGTTTCCTATGTATTCCCTTTATTCAGCACTTGTGTTTTATTTGTGCTGGGACAAGACGTAGATACCACCCAAACCATCACTATCGACAACTACGAACTGGCAGCTGTGGACCAGCCCACTTACCTGAGACCCCTCATCAATGATAAGCTCTCCCTATACTTCAAGATAAGGAATCGCATTGTCAAAGTTGTTGCCATATTTTCACATTTACCAAATCGTGTCTAGAAATCCTCAAACGTACAGCCAGGCTCATGGTCTACAACGTCTGTGTCGTCAGTATATGGTAGGGAAACGTGGACAACCTATGCCAAACAAGAGGAAAGGCTCAACACCTTTCACCTACGGTGCCTGAGATTCACCCTTGGCTTCTCACGGAGAGACAGAGTGTCAAATTCAGAGGTGCGTGCTCGTACATGTCTTCCAAGTATGTACACCGTCCATCGACAGCGTAAACTGCGATGGCTTGGTCAGCTCGTTGCATGGAAGACTGTCGCATCCTCAAAGATATTCTCTTTAATCAGTTGGCGTGCGGTAAAAGAATAATTTGCCGAACACAGCTGCGGTTCAAAGACGCATGAAAGAGAGATATGGATATGGATCTGGCATCTTAGGAAGACATTGCTACAGACCGATCCAAATAGTGGTTCAGACTGCGCGAAAATAAGCTCATACAACACAGTGACGTGAAAAGACAAAGCTGCAAAGAAAAGGAAAACAAAAAACTCGGTAGAGCGTTGCTACTCCAAGGTCGCACTAACCTATATTCAGACATGACTGAAAAGGGGTACTTACTTATTTCCTTAATCATTCTCCAAGTTTATGTATCCGTACAGAAGTACTCAATTGACATAGCAATTTAATTAAGGAAATGTGGTATCTCATAACTAGTTTAAGCAGAATAGTTTCTGAGTAAGAGTCAATTTGTTGCTTTTATCAATTTGTGGCGATTTAATAAGAAACAGCAACAACACGGAACTATACAGACCTATACGCTTGAGGTGATATTTACATTCTGCAACAACTGAAAATTGTGTAGTCTTTAGTGTTTTATAACTTAATGAACGTGGCGACTTCTCTAGACCATGCATTTTTTGCAGTTAATATCATTTTAGTGTTTTCTTTAAACAGCTCACGCTTAAACACTAATAGAACTGACAGCGACTTCGAAAGCCATTGGCGGTTTGCTTGTAGGCTAATATACCGGATTGTGGTTTCTCTAGATCCTGGAGTTTTCTTATTACGAGTCGATAGTAAAATCTCTAAGCTATCTGCGGTTTATAAGCTTTATAACTCGTTTGTGACCAGTAAAACTGACGGTGATGTATATACACAGTTTATTTCATTTTACCAAAACAAGTTTGAGCAAACGCTACCGACATTAACTTTCTGTGATTGCCCAGTGTTGGGAACTTTGTGTTCTTTGCAAGTATTTGTCGATCACTCAATGATGATTTGAGTAGAGCAGATATACATAATCGGTAAGTCGAATTTGTTAGCATGTCTTGTGTCTCTCTAATGTTATTTCTTCCTTCTTCCTTCATGCTTGTTGTACAAATACGATACATATATTAAGACTAACAACCGTAGCTAATTATGTGTTCATCGCTACTATTGTGATTTGTGAGCTGTTTTCATTTGAATTGTTCTTCGTATATGGCTAAGGCCTTTCGTAGTTTTCTTGATTCTGAGCCTTACTCGCCTTGTTTGTATACTTTTTATGGCTGCTTCATAATTACCTCCAGCTGGATTAGTGAAAGAAAAAGAAACACCGGCCTGGAAGCTAGAAGATATTAGATTTCATTCTTGTTCGTCTTCTTCTTCATTATTTGTTCTAAAAAGTGCGTAATGCTAGATTGTGTCGTAGTTTACATCGTGACTGCTATACATGTGTCGTTCGGTCCTACACATCCGGTTTTGGCGCGACATATTTTTTGAACGAAGTTTCCGTCTCTCTTCAATTCCTTTTATTTCAGCAATGCTGCACGACTGTATCCTCTTTACATGATCTATATTTGAAGATAGGCTCAGGTCTTGGGCAGTTCTCGTTTGCTGAACCTGTGCAAAGTCTATGAGGTTAAAACAACAGGAAGCAGTGTGATAACTTCTCAGTCCGACCAAAAATTAACCCTACCCAGATAGACCCGACCCAGTTAGAATGTTTAGAAGTTAGATGACTAGAAACACTTGTTCGGTGGAGCGACCCATTCTGAGGATCCGACTTCCTACCGAAACATAGCTCTGCCAAAATTTGCTATCATATTCCTATCTCTTGATATCAGTTACCCTTATCTGCTCCTGAAGCGTAGGACACGACTACATATGGCTTCCATACAAGAAACATGTAACCATCCGCTTACAGTAACGGTTTTAATAGCAATACTTTTGCAGGAAAATGTCAATATCCTTTGACTTATGGAAACGCACAAATCGGGAGTCATCACCCTCATCATCACAAGGGCCGTCTAAGCAACGGAGGCTGACGGTAATGGATCTCCATCTGTCTCTGTCTCGCGTCAGGCTGGTACACGCAGTCAAACTGTGTCCTGACCCCATCCTGATGTTGTCTGTCCATATGTACCTTTGTTTCTCTTCGGCTCTCTTATCCTCTGCTCTGCCCTCCAAAATAAATTTTAGCAGACTGTCATGACGCTTGACATGACCAAAATAAGTTATTTTTCTAATTTGTATTTCCTTCAGAAGTGTATGACCCATCTGGAGTTGTTCCAGAAACGAGTTATTAGTTTTCCTATCTTTCCAAGACACCCATCCAAGTTTTCTAAATGCAAACATTTCAAAAGCTTTAATACGCTTCTCTATTTTCTGTCAGGGTCCAAGTTTCTACTCCATACAATAAAACTGAATGCACATAACGTTCAATAGTTCTAATTTTTAGATCTGAGATATCTGCTTTGATTGTATCTATCATGCCGTTAAATGTCTTTTTTTACTATTTCAATTCTTTCAATGATCTCCCTTTCGCATTTGCCATTGGCTGAAATAATTTGGCCAAGATATATATAGCTTGCTACTTGTTCCAGAATTTCTCCATTCATGTGGATGAAAGTTTTTGGACTTTCTTTCTTTTTCATGAACACCTTAACTTTAGTCTTTTTTTCTGCTGATTTCCAACCCATGTTGCTGACTTTTGTTGGTTGTCTTATCCATTGTTCTGCAGATATACTGGATCCTCTGCTATTAACGCTGTAGCATCAACGTTTCTGTTATTATTGATGGGAGTATATGTTGGAAATTGCGTTTGACCTATCAGACCTAGACAAGCTTCTTGAGTACTTGAAACAGGCAGCTAAACGTATGGAAAAGCACATAAGCTGGACGAAGATCAAGTCTTGGCAGTGATCTACCTCTGGTTGTAAATCAACATACATCGCGCCAAACCAACCGATGACATCATCTACATGAGCAACATAGTAACTTCTGATGCAAGCAGGGGTCCGGAAATCACTCAAAGATCTGACAGGCGGTAACATCTATGAACTATCTGCACATTAGCTGGTCCCAGATGAGCCTCTCTCTGGAAAACAAGCTGCCGCTATATAGATCGTGTGTCATTATAATCACTTCGCACGGTTTAACGCGGGGATCGGATGCGGGTTGTCATTTTTCAAAGTCGTGTCCATGGAGTTTGGTGGAAAACTTAGTCACTAACATCGAGGTTTCTCTACGGACAAGACTCGAGAGCAATTCCTCAAAGCTGGATCGTTAGTGACATGTGGGATAAATCGGTAATGTACGTTGGTAAAGTAGGACATACCACTATCTATCTATCTATCTATCTATCTATCTATCTATCTATCTATCTATCTATCTATCTATCTATCTATCTATCTATCTATCTATCTATCTGCGTGCATGCCTGTCTATCTATCTACCTACCTTCGTTAATCAGTACTAGTACTAATAGTAATACGCCTACGCAACGAAGGCCAGTCGTACAAATGGACCTTGTCCCCAATAAACAACTGTGGTCCAAGTTGCACGAAGTGAGGGTAAAGTCATTACTGTTTGGCCCAGAGAGGCGGATCCAAGGCTGGCATGGGAACGTGGCCAAGTTGAAGAGGGCCGCTTCCTTAACTTAACGTCAGTATACTGGTTTAGAAGACTCCTACAGAGAGTCTGTCACCAACCAGTTTTTCTCTTGTCTTCTGCGTATCCGGAAGAAGTCATAGGGACATCACTCAGTATGTGAGTGATGTTTTTTGGGCATCTTTCTAACAGGGCAGGGGCCAATCTCTCCCCGGCGATGTGTTTTATTCCATTATTCTCCCATGTTTATATTTCCCAGTTTACACCAAAACCTTTGCTTGCCGAAGACGGGTGTATCAGACTACATATCGTAGTCAAGCTTTAAACTAGCGACACAACGGATTACGTTCTTCTGACCACATCATGCTTCTTGCAAAGTCCTGTTCAGGGGTTGGTAGCGGAAGATTGGGAACAAACGCAGACGAAGAAGAAGACTTAAAAACGAACACAATCTGCAAATAGGGCGCAGGTGTCAATCTCGAGAAGTTCAGCTGTGTGCATTTCTAATTTATATGGAAAACAGCATCACGTCTCCATGGGTACGTGTAAGTCGTCGACTAGTGTGAGTTCCAATCAAATCCGTAGCCAGGCAGCTTCAATATTGGACTAAATACCAGAGCAGAGTTAGACCCGCTGCTCATAGGCGCCAACTGTCCTGCTCTCTCCTGAATATACGTGAACTTCTTTCAATGCTGGTGGGCCTGGCGGTCGACGGAGGAGGAGGGGGGGGGGGGGTGGTTCGATAAGTTGGGCCATTTACCCGAAAAGGAACAGGTGGCGATGGTGTAGCGTGGTGTCTAGATCTGTGGTTCGTGTGATTTCAACATTTTACACCCTATAGTACAAGTGGATGTCGAGAATACGCACCTTGTTGCGCATATGGAAAGCTTCGATGTGCTTCTGGTCAGGCTACAGGATAGTCCAGGTATCCGAGCTACATATCATAAAAATAATGACACAGGTTCTGTAGATGTGCAGCATGGGTACCACTGAAAGCTTCCGCTTGAATCCAGAATCGGTACAGGGCATCGTTAGAGGCAGCGGTCAAATCTATTCTTCTAATAATTCCCGGATGACTACGTCCATATAATCCAGACTCGGTACGGGGCATTCTTAGAGGCAGCGGTCAAGTCTATTCTTCTAATAATGCCCGGATGACTACGTCCATATAATCCAGATTCGGTACAAGTCATTCTTAGAGGCAGCGGTCAAGCCTATTCTTCTAATAATTCCCGGATGACTACGTCCATATAGTTTTAGTAGCCGCCCAGGTAAATTGAGTCATCGTGAAAATTTATATAATTTTCATCAACAAGGATTCACGCCACCGTAAGACCAAGACGAAAGTTTTAGATCCGAGCTGACTTATTGCGTTAAGGGCCATGTGACTCTTCTTTACTAAAAGGCCGAGTTATCTTCGTTAAGGAAAAACTTACGTATCGTCCTTAATTAAAAGCTGACGTATCGTCCTTAATGAAAAGTTGACGTATCGTCCTGAATGAAAAGCCGACCTATCGTTGTCTATGTAAACCATATACATATTAGTTAAGGAAAAGGTGACATGGTCGTTAATGAAAACTGGATTATCTTGGATAAAGAAAGGGTATCTCAATATTTGTTTAGAAAAAAAGCTGACATTTGTTCGTCAGGGAAAATATTTGTATCTTCCCCCAAGCCTAGTAAGCTGCATGAAGTTGTAAAATACCCACTACGAATAGCCGGGACATTCGGCTACCTGGCAACAGACATTAACATGCCTGTTTGGCTTGGCTTAGTTCATTCTCAATCTCCAACCACCAAACCCTGACTGGGCTTAAGTAGCAGAATGTAGTCCAGAGAACGGAATGCGTTGTGTCGTAGTTTACAGCTTGACTGCGATATTTGCACCTTTCGGTCCAACACATCCGACTTCAGCAAGTATTTTTTGAGTACCGGGTTAGCATTCCCTCTTCGATCCCTTCTTAGCCAGTCTGCCCTGCTGCAGCTTGTTATCCAGGATCACCGCGTGGAGGTGTAGAAGGGTCTTGGCAGCGCTGTTTCGCTGGCCCTGACGCTAGCAGTCAGCTATGGTTCGCTGACCACTGCAGCTCATGCGCTACATGCCTGTTTGAATACCAGGATTCCAAGTTTGACTTATTTGAGTTTAGAAAATGCGGAATTAACTTCGTTAACGAAAAGCTGACATATTTGTTAAGGAAAAGATTACTTCTATTTAAGGAAAAGATGACTTATCTGAGTTAAGGAAAAGTCTCAGTACCTTTGTTTTGATAAACATGCGCTCTAACCAATCTCTTACATAGACATCATGTGGTGCATTCTCATTATGTATAATGTATGTCTTTATTGCTCATTTTAAATATACTTTCCCCCATATGTTTTACTTTTGTTCTGTTCAATTGTTCATTATACATTTCTGAACTTCTGTTTTTACAGCTGTTGGTATTTTATTTCGTTTCTATAATACTTGTACGGAAGAATTAATAACTTAGTTTACCACGTCTGGTAGAAGCGAAGAAGAGGAAGAGGAAACAAAAAGAAGAAGAAGAAGATGACAACTATGAAGATTAAAAAGAAGAAAAATAATAGAACATTTCGAAAATAAAGAATAATAAAAAGAAGCAAAACAATAAATTGAAAAAGGAGAAATAATAACAAAAATAATGTGAAAAATAAAACTAGAGGAAGAAGAAGTTATGGTAGAGGAAGAAGAAGACGAAGAAGAAAAAGAAGAAGCAAAAGAAGAAGAACAAAGAAGAAAAATAAGAAGAAGAATACGACGACGACGATGTGCAGGATCCTGAAAATGTGAAAACGAACTAGTAATAGAACATGTAGGTAATGAATATTAACAAAGGAAAAAAGAAATGTCGGAGGACGAAGAAGAAAAAGAAGAATGACAAGAAGAAGAAGAAGAGGAACAAGAATAACAAAAAGAAGAATATAACGAAGAAGAATAATAAGAAAAATATACAAAGAAAACAGATGAATCAGAATAACAATAAGAAGAAGAAGAAACGGAAAAAGATGAAAAACAAAAACAAGCACAAGAAAAGGAAAACAGATGTAGAAGAAAAAGAATGAGAAGAAGAAGAACAAAAACAAGAGCAAGAAGAAGAAGAAAAAGAAGAAACTACAAAAAAGAGTAGAATCAACATAAAAGTAATCAGTGGAACGAGAATCAATAGACGAAGAATGGACATCAAAATATTCACCAAAAGTAGAGGAAGATCATATCGAAGAATGAAAAAATTAAAAAATAAGAAGAAAAAGAAGAACGATAATTAGGAGAAGAAGAAGGTGTATATGCTTGATATATCTATTCTAATTATTTATCAAGTATTTGCCTTGTTGCTAACCAGTTTGAGATATTATTACCGAGGAAAACACAAACAGAACGACCTCATTAGAGGCAGACACCGTATCAGTTCTCTCTAATTATGCTTCGCTGTTTCTGTGAGATTGTAGAACAAGCAACAAGTGGAGACACATCTTTAAGCAGTATTTCTAACTTGTTAGATTTTTTTCAGCTGAAATGCCTTAATTCAAATTGTTAAAATCTGCTAAATTATCCAAAATGACTAACATTATAGGTAAGAATTTGTATTTGTCAAATTCTTCTGTTATTACTTTCAAGTTCAGTTAATTTTCCATCTAGCAATTTCGTTGAACTTGTGGTCCATCTAGCAGTTTTGTTGAACTTGTGGAGAGTTTAACTTGCCTTTCCCGGGATAAGTGTGTTGCGTCTGTTGTTGAAAACTTCTTTTGTTGCAGGATTACCCGAATTCCACATGGCCTCCAAGGTGTCTTGTAGCCAGATCGTCCTGTTTTGTATGCGAGGAGAGGGAGTTGATCCGGCCGCTCTCCCATGAGGGGGACGAACTATTTTATTTTCTGTCCGCTAATGTACTCAACACATGAGAGCTTCCTTTCAAATTGCTAATGACCACATTTCTCATTCTTTCTGTCTTGGCGATACCAAAGATCTTTCGAAGCCATTTCACATTGAAATTGTTCTCTCTTTCGACAGTTTTTGCCATGTACCGTTTAAGACATAACGATGATAGGACTCCCTGTGTTACTTTTGACACGGCCTGGGAGGGGACCTGTCTATCTGCAACTACATGAGCTGCTTGACACATTGTTTCTTCTGCTGCGATATTAACACTTTTGGATACCTTGTAAAATGATTTGTGGTGCATCTGGTTCTTTATGTTCATGGTGGACAGCAGTGACTGCAACTTTGCATAGCCAATACCATTGTCATTACAACCAATGACTGTCCGTCCTATAGTTGATGTCATGCTGTTTATTCACTTGTGGAGATGTCCAGTCTGACCACTCTGACTCACAATCTGGACAGAGAATTTGTATAAGAACAGCAAGACCCTTTGGTTATTTTGTAATCAACTGTAGATTATTGCTTCTGCAATTTCTACATCCAACTGTGGAAACAAGATAATGTAGAAAACTTTGATGGATCACTGTTCAGGTTCAGTATCCCTTGAGTAAGATTCTTGTACACATCAAAAATCGGCTCCGCTCTTTAACCAATTTGGGAGTTCTATAGTTTCAACAGCATCTTGTAGGCTCACTGACTTCAGCATCTACAGTTGAACTGGAATACAGAAAATGACCCATACCCATTAATGTCAAATACAATGACAAATAAACTCACATTAACAAAGCACACATACGCATGGCACAAACAACCCAATATGTTTTCAAAATAAATGGCAGTTTGACATTCTCACTTGAAACATTCTGTCCAATCTAAGACTAAACTATCTTTCTAAACTTTCACGATGTATTCATAAATTTTCACATGCATTCTAACTATTAATGTCTAGTATTAAATGTGTACTCGTAACTCTAGTAATATAGCAGATATTAAAGTAATACTTAGAGTGAGTAACTTACTGAATAAGTACGTACACAATCTACACAGAATAATATTTCTTGAATAGCGTAGAGCTCTTTTTGAATTAAATATTGAAGCAAGCTGCAAGGCAAGGTACAAAACAACGTGGTCATAAATAATAAACATAATTCAGTAAACTTACCTTGAATTTAGAGGTTCTCTTAGTTTCGAGCGTGAATTCCTCTAGGTTTTTGGTGAGCACGCTTGTTGTAGTTGCTGTGTCCTTTCTTTGGCATTTTGCTGTTTCTAAATGCTAGGACAGTTTTGAAACAATGACCGACAAGGAATTGAAAAATTCCTCTTTTGCGCATGCGCGACATTTTTGATCCCATGGACGATACCTTTTTCGACCAATCAGAAAGATTAAAATAATCAAAACAATGAAGTATCGCATCAGTCGTTATATTTGAAGTATCGTATCGTTTAGACAAAGCTAGCATTTGCTTTCAAATGAAAAAATTTGAAGAGAACTTTGGCCCCGGTCATTATGATATATAATATGACCCATTATACTTTTTTGAAAAAAGCTGTTGCTATGTGTCAAACATTGTGTTTTATCATCGGTTTTCGGTATCTTTTTAAAGTAGGTCAACTTTAGAACCGGGGGTAGGGTGTTTATAATTAATTTTAAAATGTCAATAAGCTTGCAAAATAACACTATTTTATATGTAAACGATTCTATTAATATCGAACTTAATAAAAATGAACAATTTGAACAATCTATATTTTTCACCCAAACAAGAAATTTCCAAATCGCATGTCCCCTTAAGAATAATCAAATTTCATTTTAAATGTGAGTTAGTATTGACATGCCCCTATAAGTTTCACAAGTTTTTGTAATGTATTGTTATCGTCCATACTGGCCATAACGGCACTTGCTGACAGTCGTTTGGAGCCTTTCTTTGATTCCATGTCTGTGCACACTTTCTCTTTAGCTACATCAGTACTATTTTCCTACAAGCTTGAACTGCCTCAGTTGTTATGCCGTCTGTAACGGGTGACTTATTTCTAGGTCTGTTCTTTAAAACACTTTATATTGGTTGAACTAACATATCATGTTATTGTAATAAACACTGAAAGCCCACAAGCACTCGCTGGGATGAGAAAATATTGAGACTGTTCTTACTAACGATGTCATCGCACATACTCGATAAATGTTGGTGACCTATTTATGTCGTTAATGATTGTGGTTGGATTACGCCAGTCACAGTTTTGCAAGCATCTCATGAGAAGAGGTGGGTTCGAATACACTATGTCAACAGGCAAATTCGCAGACAAGAGGGGCAAATGGAGACTAAGAGAGAATA
The DNA here is from genome assembly GCA_036924085.1 of Ariolimax columbianus. NCBI lineage: Eukaryota > Metazoa > Mollusca > Gastropoda > Stylommatophora > Arionidae > Ariolimax > Ariolimax columbianus. The sequence continues at coordinate 89,449,314 of JAVGWX010000003.1, forward strand.
AGTGTGTCGGTCGCCTATCACGTGGGATGAAAACCACTCTCTGTGTTCAGTCGTGTGAACAATCATTTCTCTTGCTGTGTTTGCTGAAATGGTTGACTTGTGCGGTGAGATTAAAGTGAGGACGTTTGCGCAATATGTACAGCGCACTCTTTTCGCCAGTGGCAAGACATTATCAAGTCAACTTTACTGGGCAGCTAGAAGACATACCATAAGAGGCGATCAACGGCGGAACTCATAATCGCCCACATTATAAGAAATAGAATTCTCTGATTACCAACGCCAACCGGCAAAGCACTTGTTGATGAGAATGATGATAATATATTAAAACTCTCATCTCCTAACCTCATTAGCCACAAACTTCAGGTCACAATGAAAATACTGAAGACAGTTCAAGATTGTTTTCTCGATTATCTAAGATATCTTTAATGCACACATCATGTACGTCTGGAATGGATGGATGCCGGGTTTCCTCTTTGCATCAACATCCTCTTGAGACTCAATTCAGATGCATATTTGAATAGTTGCCAATCTTTCCAGTCATTTTTGATTTCAAGAGCATTCGCTAGGCCATTTACATCGGAGCAGGAATCAAGGTCCTCTTACTTTCTGAAATAAGGAACAAACTGCTTTTGGCGATCGTGAAACGAAATAACTGGAACAGTCTATTTGAGAAAATGTTGTGTGTGTGTGTTCGACTTATTTCTCTATTCCCCAAGATGGTGTGTGCTGAACTATGTTTTTATTTTGCGCCCGTCGGCCCATTGCATCCGACTTCGGCATACATTTTATGTAAGGGTCAGCTTCTACCTTTATTTTCTAAGGGTTTGCTTCCCTAGGGTAACGGGCGGTGCTGTGATGGGGAGCGAACCCAGCACCTTTGGGTTGTGAGCCGTGTGACTTAACCACAGGCTCACCCCGTCCCCTCAGATGGTGATTGTTTTAATCAGTGCTCTTCTTCTTGAGCACTACCACCCACTAGTGGCTTATTTTAGCTTTCAGGTAGGCGGTTGCAGAATAAATTCATGCTGCATTAAAAACACAACCTGCAGAAACTGGCGCAGAATTTAGCAAAAAAACAGAAGTGTAAGTTTTGAGAACCAGCTGTACTTCCCGTGGCAGCATTTGCTGCCAAGCCAAGCCAATTTATTTTTTAGTGAACAGTAAGGACAATTTACTTTCAGGAAAGTTATAAAAGTAAAGTAAAGTATCCCGTAGCATTACTGCCGTAGGGGTGTGAGGTGTTAGCAATATCACATTTCAAAGGCTCGGCTATATGTGGGCGGTAACCATCTCCTCTCCCTCGTCGCTTTTACTTCCCGGACTGAACCGGTACCCATTTAAGGCTGGGTCGACCCGGGTGCCATTGCGGTCTGAAAAAAACATTACCGCCCCAACTGGGGAATGAACCCAGGCCCACTCAGATGCGAAGCCAGCGCGCTAACCACTGCACTATGCGGCTCCAGGTATAAACAGGTTGACAAGCACTGGTTTAAATATAGATCTAAGTAACTCCTAATTGTCCTTAGGAGGCTCCACATCGCGAAAAATATCGTTCAGTTCTTCTTGTGTGAGAATTTATGGCGCAGGTGACATGCTGTAGCAACACGTTCGCCACGGAAGGTACCATTCAGCATAGCCAGACAGGCTATTATATGGAATCTTCAGGGAAGATAAAAGAGAGAAACATCTAGAACTACATGCAGAAGAGAATATGAGAAGGAACTAAGGTTCTTGATTCTAGAAACCAACATCATCACACAGGGGACATTCCCATAAGTGCTCCGTTCTCCGCCCAAGCAGCCAGCCAAGCGTATTTATACTCACAGTCCTAGTCAGGTGTTGATTTCGTGTTCTTCCGGACAGAGGCAGAAAGAGCAGCCCATTCAACTATTATACCTGGACAGAGGCAGAAAATGCAGCCCAAAGACCGTGTATGCTGACGGGATATTGTCAATGACCAATGCACGGAGAACACAAAACAGTGACTGGAGTAACTATGGCTCCCTAATGGTAGCTAAATGTCTCGTTATTTAATTAGTGATGCGCATCAATGCACATTGATTTTGTCTACAAATTTGAGAGAGCCAAGCGTTATTACTTGTGAGCGGAAATATGGGCTGTAAATGCTGATGCATAATCAGAGAGGCGAAGCAAGTGACCAAGGGTCAGTGGGGACTAAGACATTTGTTCGAAAACAGACGATCAAATCTCTGTTGATCTGGGGGTACTGCTGAACTACCACTCGGTTAACTATATCAATGATTCCCTTCCTGGAAGGTAAACACAGGCGATCAGAGAGGGTTGCGACGGATTTGTTAACATCATTTGCGTAAAAACCTTGCAACCACACTACAGATTCGTTGTGGGCCGATTACGCGTGAATTCGGATTTAGTGTTGAGCCTACGCTCCAAGGTAACGAGAGCTTTATTATTGGTATATTGTCTCCTTCTTTTTCATACCGATGTCTGCAGAATTAGGTGGGGGCATGCAGAAGTAGGTGGGGTCATGTAGAAGTAGGTGGGGCCGTGCAGAAGTAGGTGGGGGCATATATAAGTAGGTGGGGCCATGTAGAAGTAGGTTGGGGCATGTAGAAGTAGGTGGGGCCATGTAGAAGTAGGTGGGGCCTTGACAAAGTAGGTGGGTGCATGCTGAAGTAGGTGGGGCCATGCAGAACTAGGTGGGACCATGCTGAAGTAGGTGGGGGCATGTAGAAGTAGGTGGGGCCATGTAGAAGTAGGTTGGGCCATGTAGAAGTAGGTGGGGCCATGTAGAAGTAGGTGGGGCCATGTAGAAGTAGGTGGGGTCATGTAGAAGTAGGTGGGGCCGTGAAGAAGTAGGTGGGGCCATATAGAAGTAGGTGGGGCCATGTAGAAGTAGGTGGGGGCATGTCGACGTAGGTGGGGCCATGTAGAAGTAGGTGGGGGCATGCAGAAGTAGGTGGGGGCATGTAGAAGTAGGTGGGGCCATGTAGAAGTAGGTGGGGCCATGTAGAAGTAGGTGGGGCCGTACAGAAGTAGCCTCCATTTGCATTGATGCCTGACTCTCTTCTCACCGTCACCACCGTTTCACCTTTTAGGAGCCACTTCAGAAGATTTCTTTGTACACGTACTGATACATGTGTGAGGAGTCCACACCTTGTACTGGTCTCTAATCTTGTATCAGAAAACGGTCATACGCCGTTTCCACTATAGTAGTGTTGACCCTTCTCTTGCTTGCAAACTGAACGGGCCCGCAAAGTATACAAAACGTATCTATACTTGTAACACATAAATACAGCATTGAGGTTACTTTCCTTTGTACACAATACGGACTGAGCCGTTTATGCATCGAAATATGGGAGAACTGAGACGTTCGTCAGGCTAGGCACATGTTACTGACCAGGACGTCTCACCAGTGTCGTTCACAATTCTTCTTCTTCTTCTTCTGCGTTTGTTCTCAATCTCCTGCTAACAAGCCCTGAGCAGGGCTTTGCAGGTAGCAGGATGTAGTCCGGAGAATAGAATGCGGTGTGTCGCTAGTTTACAGCTTGACTGCAATATTTGCACCTTTCGCTCCGACACATCCGTCTTCGGCAGGTCATTCATAATATACTGACCAAGACCAACATCGGTCGTCCATATAGGGTTTTCTAGAAACAGGCTGATTTCAAAGCAGTTTGGCTGAAAACATGAGAATCAAAATCATCCTCGTAGTAGTGATCTTTACGCAGATGAAGCCAAGCACAGTACTACCACCTGGAGGATCGCGGTCCACCTTCATTGTCACGCTATGGTTGTGAGGAAAGCTACTTAACGCCCGCTTCAGGGGGCTCACAAAATAATAAACATACTGATTGTGGGAATTCAACAACACAAAAATAGAACACAATCTATTTTTCCCCAAAACAAGAACCAAGCGACACATTGTAATGTCCTTTTCATAATCACCACCAATAAATTAGTGATGACTTTTTTCAAAATTTTACAACCCAATTTCTGTGTTTTCCAGTGAAATTTGACGTACAATAGACAACATCTTTCCGTGATAACAATTTGGGTTTAGACAGAACAACGTATGAAAAGAGTCTATATTTTGTATTGCACACGGTAGAACAATATATATAAAAACAAAAAAAGTATAAATATGATTTTACGTGCTACAAAAAGGTCATTGATAAAGTCAAAGATAGAAAGCACATTCCATGCATGGAAAATACACATATTAGAAATTGGAGGCACGTAGACAAGAAATGGGAAACACATAGCTAAGAAATGGGAAACATGTGTAAGAAATGGGAAACACGTAGCTAAGAAATGGGAAACACAGGTAAGAAATGGGAAACACGTAGCTAAGAAATGGGAAACACAGGTAAGAAATGGGAAACACGTAGCTAAGAAATGGGAAACACATGTGTAAGAAATGGGAAAAAACACAAGTACGAAATGTGAAACACAAAAGTAAGTATTACAAAACACACAGGTAAGAAATGGGAAACACACAGGTAAGAAATGGGAAACACAGGTAAGAAATGGGAAACACAGAAGTAAAGAATGGGAAGCACACAGGTAAAAAATTGGAAATACATAGGTAAGATATGGGAAACACATGTAAGATGAGGGAAACATACATGTAAGACATGAAAAACACACAAGAACAGTCAGTAAACTACTTTAGGAGAAAATAGCCGATGTAAAATCTAGCAGGATCTACTCACCAGGTATGAGCATGAAGACTAACGTCTGGTCAGACACAACATACTGATCAGACATGTTAGTCAAGGTCAGGCGAAATATACTGGCCGAGACCCTCACCTCGGCTTCCCTGAAGCCCTCCCTGGGAACAGGCTGTCTTCATGGCATCCTGGCTAACGAGGGGGGCCTCGACATGATCCTTGTAGTAGTGAGCGATACGCAGATGAAGCCACGCATAGCAGAACCACATGGAGGATTCCGCTACCTTCATCAGCACGCTCGGGATGTGAGAAAAGCTACTGTAACCCATCACTTATCATATTGTTAATGGTACAATGGAGTAAACCTGTTCGTTGTGGGAACTCGGGAACAACAACAACAACAACACACCATGTATTGATCTTCTTTTTGTTGTTCTTTGTTTTGTTCTTCTTCCTTCTCTTCTTTTTCTTCTTTTTCTTCTTCGTTCGATCTCAAACCATCGCACGAATTTCACTCTTAATTAAGCCTGGCGATCCTTCTCATGCTTCTCTGGTCGCCATACAGTTTATCTCGCAACTAGAGCAGTCCCGCTGCTCCTATCGTGGAGCTGACAGACCTGTAGAACATGTTTCACCGTTTGTTTGTTCTTCCCACATGGACACATGTCTGTCTGTCCAATTTGTAATTTCTTGAACAGAGGATGTTTCTCTGTCCACAGTGGCTTGTTCGCAGCTTGAATTGTGTCTCTTGATCCCTTCATGGCTAGGCATGCTATGCTTCTGATATTTCAGACTTTGTGTATGCTATGTGCCATTTGGCCCTGAAGTTAATTGGTATAATTTTCTTTTATTCTTCATATGTAACTATGCCTTCAGTTTGAGGTTTGCTGCCGACGTCTTTGGCAAGTCTATCTGCGCCTCCCCCCACCCCCACCACATTCCCCTCAATTACGTGTATCTCACAGTTTGCTTGGATCCACAATGTTTTCACTCTGTTGAAATTCTTCTTTTTCTGTTCTTTTCGATTATTCTTTTTTATGCCTTTCAGTATCAGGTTATGAATAGAATCTCTAGAACGAACCCATCTGTGTTCCTCATGCGCAGTAGCGTATTAACTGCCTCAGATATTTCTGTAAACTACCTTTTTCGTGGTCTGACTTTGGCTTCTTATCCTTTGTATCTAAAAAGCATTGTTTGTAGAGAAAAGGGAGAGGAGTATGTTCTGTGTGGTGGAAGGCTTATTACCTGGACAAACCATTGTAGTTGCTGTCTTTTAATGTAGTCGAATACTGGTGTTGTTCCAACCAGTCTCCTGATGTCTCGTTTCTGATCATGTCTCGCCTTGTTACGCCCACTATCTTTCGCTGACATTTCATTTTTGTTGTTACGATTTAGCGTTTTGCATGTGTTGTTAGTGTCCAGTTTAGACATTGATAGCATATTTGCGGGACTAAAATCATGTTTTATGAAGCTCTTCTGGTAGTTATTGTTACCTGCTTGCAATTAAGTATTGAAGTTAATTGTCCAATGATCTGATTTGCATCTTTGTTGGATTTCCGCCGTAATTCTTCCGTCTGCTAGTAACATGCTCCCTAAGTATGTAAAATCGTTCACCTGTTATATTTGCTGTTTTTAATTGCGATATTGATGTCTCCCGGCTATTCTAAATATTTTCAAGACCTCATTTTTTTTTTCTACATTGATTTTCATGCTGTGTTCTATACATGGTGTATTTAGTGTATGATTTTTCTTGCATCCCGAGGGTTCTGATGAAGGTGGACCGGGGTCATCCAGGCGGTTGTGCTATGTACGGGGTCATCTGCATGCTGCTCACTGCTACGGTGAACACGTCGATTTCCCCACATCGACTGGCATGAAAACCGCCCGCTTTCAGGTAGACCTGCCTGGAAGGGAGGTGGGGGCCTTGGCCAATATATTTTGTCCGATCTTGACTAACATGTCCGATCAGGCAGTCCAATTCATTGTTTTGATCGTTTCTGAGAACCATTGTGACTGTTAGAGAATTTGTAAGGATGTTGCATGCCTACAATCAGTTGGATTACTCTTTTGTGCGCTCTAATAACAAACGTTAAGTATCGGGTTGTCGTAGCTTTCCTCACATCTCGAGCGTGCTGATGAAGGTGGACAGGGGTCCTCCAGGCGGTTCTGCTATGCTTGGCTTCATCTGCGTGTCGCTCACTACTACGAGGATCACGTCGATCCCTAACCTTGTTAGCCAGGCTATCGTAAAAAACAGCCCCTTTCCAGGTAGGGCAACGTGATAGCCGAGGTGAGGGTGTTGGCCAGTATATTTTGACTGACCCTGACTAACATGTCTTTTCAGAATGTTGTGCCTCACCAGGCGTTAGTCTTCCTTCCTATTCGTAATGAAAACTCTATTGTCTGTGACATGGCTCTTGTTTTCCACGACGGTTTGTATTGATGTACAAATAGATGCTCGACTAGGATGCGTACTGGTCACTTGTTTGTTTAACATTTTCACAGAACACATTCTTCAGCAAATAGAGGAAACGTCAGAACTTGTTATCGGTGAAGTGACAACAAATAGAAGAAACGTCAGAGCTTGTTAACGGTGAAGTGACAACAAATAGAGGAAACGTCAGAACTTGTTTTATGTGAAGCGGCAACAATTAGGTGAGCCGTCAGAACTTGTTATCGGTGAAGTGGCAACAAATAGAGGAAACGTCAGAACTTGTTTTATGTGAAGCGGCAACAATTAGGTGAGCCGTCAGAACTTGTTATCGGTGAAGTGGCAACAAATAGAGGAAACGTCAGAACTTGTTTTATGTGAAGCGGCAACAATTAGGTGAGCCGTCAGAACTTGTTATCGGTGAAGTGGCAACAAATAGAGGAAACGTCAGAACTTGTTTTATGTGAAGCGGCAACAATTAGGTGAGCCGTCAGAACTTGTTATCGGTGAAGTGGCAACAAATAGAGGAAACGTCAGAACTTGTTTTATGTGAAGCGGCAACAATTAGGTGAGCCGTCAGAACTTGTTATCGGTGAAGTGGCAACAAATAGAGGAAACGTCAGAACTTGTTTTATGTGAAGCGGCAACAATTAGGTGAGCCGTCAGAACTTGTTATCGGTGAAGTGGCAACAAATAGAGGAAACGTCAGAACTTGTTTTATGTGAAGCGGCAACAATTAGGTGAGCCGTCAGAACTTGTTATCGGTGAAGTGGCAACAAATAGAGGAAACGTCAGAACTTGTTTTATGTGAAGCGGCAACAATTAGGTGAGCCGTCAGAACTTGTTATCGGTGAAGTGGCAACAAATAGAGGAAACGTCAGAACTTGTTTTATGTGAAGCGGCAACAATTAGGTGAGCCGTCAGAACTTGTTATCGGTGAAGTGGCAACAAATAGAGGAAACGTCAGAACTTGTTTTATGTGAAGCGGCAACAATTAGGTGAGCCGTCAGAACTTGTTATCGGTGAAGTGGCAACAAATAGAGGAAACGTCAGAACTTGTTTTATGTGAAGCGGCAACAATTAGGTGAGCCGTCAGAACTTGTTATCGGTGAAGTGGCAACAAATAGAGGAAACGTCAGAACTTGTTTTATGTGAAGCGGCAACAATTAGGTGAGCCGTCAGAACTTGTTATCGGTGAAGTGGCAACAAATAGAGGAAACGTCAGAACTTGTTTTATGTGAAGCGGCAACAATTAGGTGAGCCGTCAGAACTTGTTATCGGTGAAGTGGCAACAAATAGAGGAAACGTCAGAACTTGTTTTATGTGAAGCGGCAACAATTAGGTGAGCCGTCAGAACTTGTTATCGGTGAAGTGGCAACAAATAGAGGCGACGTCAGAACATGTTGTCGGTGAAGCGGCAACAAATAGAGGCGACGTCAGAACATGTTGTCGGTGAAGCGGCAACAAATAGAGGCGACGTCAGAACATGTTGTCGGTGAAGCGGCAACAAATAGAGGAAACGTCAGAACTTGTTTTATGTGAAGCGGCAACAATTAGGTGAGCCGTCAGAACTTGTTATCGGTGAAGTGGCAACAAATAGAGGCGACGTCAGAACATGTTGTCGGTGAAGCGGCAACAAATAGAGGCGACGTCAGAACATGTTGTCGGTGAAGCGGCAACAAATAGAGGCGACGTCAGAACATGTTGTCGGTGAAGCGGCAACAAATAGAGGAAACGTCAGAACTTGTTTTATGTGAAGCGGCAACAATTAGGTGAGCCGTCAGAACTTGTTATCGGTGAAGTGGCAACAAATAGAGGCGACGTCAGAACATGTTGTCGGTGAAGCGGCAACAAATAGAGGCGACGTCAGAACATGTTGTCGGTGAAGCGGCAACAAATAGAGGCGACGTCAGAACATGTTGTCGGTGAAGCGGCAACAAATAGAGGAAACGTCAGAACTTGTTTTATGTGAAGCGGCAACAATTAGGTGAGCCGTCAGAACTTGTTATCGGTGAAGTGGCAACAAATAGAGGAAACGTCAGAACTTGTTTTATGTGAAGCGGCAACAATTAGGTGAGCCGTCAGAACTTGTTATCGGTGAAGTGGCAACAAATAGAGGAAACGTCAGAACTTGTTTTATGTGAAGCGGCAACAATTAGGTGAGCCGTCAGAACTTGTTATCGGTGATGTGGCAACAAATAGAGGAAACGTCAGAACTTGTTTTATGTGAAGCGGCAACAATTAGGTGAGCCGTCAGAACTTGTTATCGGTGAAGTGGCAACAAATAGAGGAAACGTCAGAACTTGTTTTATGTGAAGCGGCAACAATTAGGTGAGCCGTCAGAACTTGTTATCGGTGAAGTGGCAACAAATAGAGGAAACGTCAGAACTTGTTTTATGTGAAGCGGCAACAATTAGGTGAGCCGTCAGAACTTGTTATCGGTGAAGTGGCAACAAATAGAGGAAACGTCAGAACTTGTTTTATGTGAAGCGGCAACAATTAGGTGAGCCGTCAGAACTTGTTATCGGTGAAGCGGCAACAAATAGAGGCGACGTCAGAACATGTTGTCGGTGAAGCGGCAACAGATAACCTCAGACATGCTGAGGACACGTTTCTGATGGTTATCAGCGAACAAGAATTAGTGTGATTGGTGACTCAGGTAAAGAACAAACGTCACGTGCATGGATCGGACAATAACAATGAGAAGACGAAAACTATGAGAATTAACAAAGTGTACAGGAAATCTCCTCTACAGATACAAATTGGAAATCAAATACTAGAAGAGGCCAAGAGCTTTTCTTTGCTTGGAAACATAGTAAAGGTGGATCGAAGTTGTGAAATGGACATGATAAAGATAATATGGTTGAGACAAATCTGTTTTCGCCAACACCAGTCATATTGACATTCTTTTTCTCCTTCTTCTTCGTCTTCTTCTTTTTATCCTTCTTCTTCGTCTTCTTCTTTTTCTCCTTCTTCTTCATCTTCTTAGTCTTCTGATTCTTCTTCTTTTTCTCCTTCTTTTTTTTCTCCTTCTTCTTCGTCTTTTTCGTCTTCTGATTCTTCTTCCTACACTATCAGACGTCGACTTGAATTTGTTCAAAGAAAGCAGCGGTCATCATGAGGCTGTCGACACTAGGCAATAGAGCTTGTCTAGTGTTGGCACTGGTGATGGCCACATGTGCTTTCTCTGGTCCTCGTATGTCAGGAAATTTTGCAGCAGATGTTCAGGGGTATTTTCTCAGTACCACATGTGCTTTCGTCAGTAGCACATATATTTATTTTATTGAAAAGATGGTACCACAGTCTGTTGTGGCCTGTGTGGAGTCTGAAGACCCTCACCTGCTCTCTTCTGTTTAACTGGTTGTTGTTGTTGTTTTGAATGCCCATAATGAGTAAGGTTGGTCTTTTGTGCGCTCTGAAAAGGATATTAAGTGATGGTTTGTAGTAGTTTTCCTCACATCTCGATCGTGCTGATGAAGGTGAACCGGGGTTCTCCAGGCGGTTGTAATATGCTTGACTTTATCTGCGTGTTCCTCACTACTACGGGGATCACGTCGATTCCTCACCTCGTTACCCATGCTACCGTGAATACACTTCGTTTTCAGGGAGGGCTACTAGGAAGCCGAGGTGAAGGTCTTGGCCACAATATATTGCCTGACCCTGACTAACATGTCTGATCAGTATATTTTGCCTGACCCTGACTAACATATCTGATCAGTATATTTTGCTTGACCCTAACATGTCTGATCAGTATATTTTGCATGACCCTGACTAACATGTCTGATCAGTATATTTTGCCTGACCCTGTCTAACATGACTGAACAGTAAATATTGTCTCACCAGACCCTAATCTTCCTCCCTTATATTCAACGGGTAATCAGGATCATTTTTTTGTGTAGCCAGTATGCGCTCTTTCCCATTTGTCCTTATATATGGATCTAATGAACCACTTGAACCCTTCATATATCACACTTGGATCTGATTATGGTAACCTTGCACCTTTTTTCGCCAGTCTGTTAGCCTACTAGCTGATCTGAATGTTACAGTGTAATGGGGCCGTCTATACTACGACTCTTCTGGGCTTGGACTGCTTGCATAGTTGACTGATATTGACAAATAAACAAAGCACTCTTAAATTGAAAAAAAGAGGGATCATGTGTTCTGTATACTCGTCTTGACTGTATGGCGTAGAAAGGGTTTGTTGTCGACAGGTAAATCACTCGCCTATCAAAGCATTGAGTGGAAGCATAAGTTCGAGATGGAACTAGAGTGCCTGCATTCCGAATTCCTCCAGTCGTCTTGATTTACGTCCTGCCACTGCCCAATGAAATTTGGAACGAGAGAGTGAGGTTGATGACCAGCGCCGCTCTTTCTCACAATAATCCAAATACAGCGCAAGATTATCTCTTGCTATTGACAACTAACTAGATAGTGTAGAAAAGGAAATTGGTATAGCTTATAAGTAAAGTCGCTTGTTTCTCATGAAATTAAAGCGCAAAACAGTGGAGATTCAAATCCTACAAGTTTCAAGCTCCTCCTGGTATCAAGGGAGGAGAGATCAACGTCTTGTCATATTTGAGATTGACGAAACACATAGAGATCCCATGAACAAATTTTGTACATACAAGAACTCTTGGTAGTAGACAATCAGTAACAATAGGATGTTAGATGCTAACTGGATAACATTCTAAAAGACAGTAATGGAATTCCTACCTAATACAGAATTAACTTTTCCCCATGCCTAGTAAACCGCATAAAGTAAACATTGCAGAATAAAGAACGTACTACAAATAGCCTTCAGAAACCTGGCAGAAGGCATATCCTGCCTTTTTGAAATATCTGAAAAAGAAAACTTGGCAGTGAACACACGATTGAGGAAGATAATTGATGCCTTTGTAAAATGAATCGAAAAATTGGGCTAATCTCCTGTAAATAAAAGAAAAACAAATAAAGACAAATTGGAGACATTATTGATGTAAAGTGAATTGGTCCCAAGTGGTCTGCCTGGGTTTTTGTGTATGACAAGGAGAAGAATAGCACCACTACCTCACAGGGAGCATGTCGTAAGAAGTGACTAACTGTGACATGGCATAACACATAATTGTTGTTTAGAAAAGTATATATGCGCCTAACAGACTTCGGGTCTACTTTGCGCTAGTGTTTGAGTCTATTAAGATCGACTCCCACATCGGTTAACCACCCTCCGTAAGTGCTTATTCCACCTGTCCACTAGCTTGTGGATGTCCAATACACTTTGTCCACTAGATTGTGGATGTCCAACACACTTTGTCCACTAGATTGTGGATGTCCAACACACTTTGTCCACTAGCTTGTGGATGTCGAACACACTTTGTCCACTAGCTTGTGGATGTCGAACACACTTTGTCCACTAGCTTGTGGATGTCAAACACACTTTGTCCACTAGCTTGTGGATGTCGAACACACTTTGTCCACTAACTTGTGGATGTCGAACACACTTTGTCCACTAGCTTGTGGATGTCGAACGCATTTTGTCCACTAGCTTGTGGATGTCGAACATACTTTGTCCACTAGCTTGTGGATGTCGAACACACTTTGTCCACTAGCTTGTGGATGCCGAACACACTTGTCCACTAGCTTGTGGATGTCGAACACGCTTTGTCCACTAGCTTGTGAATGTCAAACACACTTTGTCCACTAGCTTGTGGATGTCGAATATACTTTGTCCACTAGCTTGTGGATGTCGAACACACTTTGTCCACTAGCTTGTGGATGTCGAACACACTTTGTCCACCTGTCCACTAGCTTGAGGGTGTCCAACACATTTTTTCCACCAGTCCAGTAGCTTGTCATGTTATTTACGCCCAGATTAGTCATGATTGCAATGTGGGCTCACCATCGACAAAGAATGTTTTCAGTCAGAATATCTGGTTGTACACTCAGGATAATTTACGATGTAATCGCTATATTGTCTTCGTTAGCGCTGTTCCGTGTATCGCCTGCTAAATGTGTGTGCATGTGTGTTTTGCATCTCTAACTATATAAACATAGTCCCATAGTAGGAGTACATCTGTCTTGGGCGCCTTCTAAATATGAGAATAACCTGGAACCCGAACTGAGAAGACCTACCGCGCGGTTTGGGCATCTATTAACACGGTCCTGGACGGTTGCCGTGACTCGTACATACGAGCCTCCCTTTTCAATGCCACTGTACTCGCCACGATTTGCTACGGTGCTGAGATATGGACACTAACAAAATCACTAGAGGACAAATTTAGAGTGATCCAGGCCTTCCTTGAGAGACTCTTTGGTTGGAATCACTCTCCGGAACCAACGTATGCAAGGTATCCACAATTCTGACATAAAACGATTGTCCCTGCTGAAGGATGCGGTAATCCATGCAGGCAAGGCAACACATAGATGGACAGGTCCCATGTTGCGACGAAACGATGGTCGATGGAGCACAACGACAGCAGTCTGATACCCCCGAGATAAGAATAGTCTGTGGGGAAGACCTCCAATGCGTTGGTCAGACTTCCTTGCTGTACACTCAACATCCGATACGCCTCAAGAGGAGAACTTACCACGCAATGAACTTCAGTGGCCCAAGACAGGGTCCGCTGGAGACGAAGTTGGGAGCCGCAGCTACGCCAAGGAAGGGGTCATCAAGATCAAGATCAACATCAAGATAGCAAGGATCAAGTGTTAGACTTCGATGTTTTTTGTTTGATTAAAGGTTTTTCTTTCTGGATTCTACTGGCGAAGGCATGCCTATTTCAACCCCATTCTGTTTAGACTATATTAGGACTTATTGAACAGGGTAGGTACGCGTGTCTGGTTACGACTGCATCGTGAACGTATTAACCAGGGTATGGATGTAAGCGTGTATCTGTTTGTAGTGTGGACGTATTGACCAAGGTATGGATGAGTGTGTACCTGTTTGTAGTGTGGATGTATTGACCAAGGTATCGATGCAAGCGTGTTTCTGTTTGTAGTGTGGATGTATTGACCAAGTGTGTTTCTGTTTGTAGTGTGGATGTATTGACCAAGTGTGTTTCTTTTTGTAGTGTGAACGTATTGGCCAGGGTATGGATGAGTGTGTATCCGTGTAAGTATGGACGTATTGGTCAGGAATTCAAAGCACGCATGTATCCGTTTATAATGTGGACATATTTGCCAAGGTATTGGTGCATGTGAGTATTATGTATATGTTTGAAATGTGTTACACTATGGCACTTTTGCTGTACAGTAGTTGTGCCAATACTTTCTGTACGGGATATCCCAGTTATTGGTGTTTATATATTCCCAGAGATGGCCCGTCCACCACCTATCTGCCGTTCTTTGCCATCAATAAGCTAGATAACCATCTACTGTTTCGTAAATCTTGTATTGTCGTGCAAGTGATGTCACATTACTTTGTCAAAAACAGGCACCATCCCGGTCCACATACCAACGTCAACGTCGGACAAGTTGATGCATCCCGTCGAAGACACATATCACACACACACACCCGACCGCACACACACATACACACACACACACACACACACACACAGGCTCACACACTCTCTATCTTTCTCTTGCAACACTGCAATCCTGGTATTGAATCGTAACAAGATGCGTGTCTTATTCTTGATAGCCAACTGTACGAGTGGTTTTCAATCATATCCCCTGTATTACAAACGTAAGAAAATGCTTTCCTCGGTTCATCTTTCCATCTTATAGTTGGACGAGTGAGTGTGCCTTTATGGTTATACGGCTATCAAAACGTCACTCACCGTGTCCCTATGTTGTCAGGACCGGCACATCAGTATATCACTAAAGTGGTTATTTCTAGAACCCCATTGAATTACGTAAATCACTGAATTTCTCTGTTTTTAGATTTATCACTGAATTTCTCTGTTTTTAGATTTATCACGGACATTTTCTGTTTTGAATTTTGTCTTTCAAAAGGAATTCCGATAATCTGTGTGCCATTACATTAACTCAAATCATATTGCATCTTCTTTCCGCGTGCCCAATACATTACAGCCATATAAAATTGTTGGAAAAACATTGTAATTATGCACACTTCTTTTCTCGTAGTCGCCACTCTCCTACTCCCGAGGGTTTAGGTGTTTTTATGTGTTCAATTGTAATCGAGTGTGCAAACATGTGATTGGCCTTTTGTGTATTTGCATAATGGAGAAGCCGCCTCAATTTGGCTTTCATGCAGCTTGCTATTGCGTTGTAATTTAATTACCTTTAACATTTTTGTCGAGACACGCGGCTAAGATGCTGCTCTTTTCGATTTTCCACTGCCAATAGTTCCGTTACGCGCACATCATGTGCAGAGGATCTCTGAGTTTATCTTCTGTCTCCTATATGACCCTGAGCAAATGTGAACTATCCTAAGACAACGGCCCTCTTAAAACTTGCATGATTCAAACAACACGATTTTTCGCAGTTGTTCGTAGGCTACTTCAGCAACAAGCGGCTTACCTCTAATCTGCAGAGAGCACCAATATATATATATTTTACATACCTCGTATTACTAGATTACTGGGTTACCCGTTCCTCAGAGGCGGTTACCTCGTTCCTTTCATTGTCTTCTGTTTTGGGCCATGGTGGACCAGTGGGGGATAGATCATCGTGTGTAGCATCATGGAAGAGTTTGAGGTAGTCGGAACAGCGAGAAGATGGTCTTCCCCGTGGTAGTTTTCTGCTTCGTGTGTACCAGACTGCTATCGCTGTGCTCCAACTGTCACCAGTTCTCCGAAGTAGGTGACCAGGCTAACGATGCTTTCTCTTGTCAGCGTGGATAACTGCATCCTTCACCAATGACATCTGACGTACGTCGGTGTTGGGAAGACCTTTCAAACGTTGGTTGTGGAGCATGAGGCCGATCATACCTCTCTCACTCTCTCTCTCTCTCTCTCCTTCTCTCACTAGAAAGAGATAGATGAAGAGATATAGAGGGAGACTTGGGTCACTTGAGCTCAATGTATTTTGTAAAGATCAAAGTTTGTACGGCATAACACATTGCAGGGAGTCATATGGAGTTGAATAGGGTCGTGAGTATGATCTAGTACATTCTGTATGGGCAAGACAGCAGCACAGTCCGCGCGACGGCGTCTTGCTAGTTCTGAGATTAGGTCGTTCTGTATGTTCAGTAGGCGTCCCAGGTTGATATACTCCTCCACGTCCTCCAGACTCTCGCCATCGAGGATGACTGGGTCATTTGTAAGGTAACGGTTACGCGTGATTTTTATCTTGGATTTGTTACTTTACACTATGAAGCACATCCACCACCTGTTTGGCGTCCTTGGCTGTTTCTGGGATGACCTCCATATCATCTTGGAAACGGAGGTAGTTAAGTAGCTTGCCATTGATACTGATGTCAAAGAGGATCCAGTCGCATTGACATGATGGATTCCAGCCATGCGGAAAAGAGGCTTTGTGAGATAGGATCCCAATGACGAACACCTTTCTGGACGGATTCTATTATTGGTTGTTAGAATTACTGGAAGAGTATCGTACAGTCTGAGTAGCAGCAAGGGTTCTCATATCCTGGATCAATGCCCTAGTCCAGCAGGGAGTGACAGACAAAGCGTGGGAATACAATCAAACTCTTTCTTATAGTCGGTAACTATGAAGATTAAGGGTGTTTGGTTCTCTCAGGGTGATTCAGTTAGGTGGTAACAGGTTGTGGTCATCTGTGCTGAGGACGCTCGATCATCTACATGGGCTCTAGGATATTAGGAATTCTAGCGATTATACACTTATTAACCCTTTGATTCCTGGTCACCTGGCCTGTAAAACCCCACTCCCCTGGGCTCCTGAAGAAAAAAAGCCAAAAATGGACACCTGAACAAAACTAGTTACAATGACAAAACTAGGTGATCTATTTCAATTATTTTATCTCAAATAGACTGACCTGATCATCTCCAATATTCCTGCTTATTATGCCAGTCCTCCCAGCATGTAGACCCATCCTTCAGGCACAGATAAGTTTCACAATATTTACACAAAAATATTCTCTTGACTTGTTTGAATGGTCTGTCTTTGTAGGCCATATTTGGGAAGTCCTTGACATGCTTGTTAAATTTAAATGAGCATTTGTTTGAATGGTCTGTCTTTGTAGGCCATATTTGGGAAGTCCTTGACATGCTTGTTAAATTTAAATGAGCATTTGTTTGAATGGTCTGTCTTTGTAGGCCATATTTGGGAAGTCCTTGACATGCTTGTTAAATTTAAATGAGCATTTGTTTGAATGGTCTGTCTTTGTAGGCCATATTTGGGAAGTCCTTGACATGCTTGTTAAATTTAAATGAGCATTTGTTTGAATGGTCTGTCTTTGTAGGCCATATTTGGGAAGTCCTTGACATGCTTGTTAAATTTAAATGAGCATACTACACAAACGTTATTTCCTGTAGCGTTTAATATGTAGATGGCTGGGAGAAGTGCAGTTGAGCGGTAGTTACCAAGGTCTTGCTCGTCTCCTATTTTTATGAAGGAGTATTATTTTCGAGTCACGCATGGTGTATGTACTGGTCCTGTGTGGATGTATGTTATATAACGTTTAGCTAAGGCTTGGTAGACTGGCAGTCCACGGGCATTGAGGTCATCTGCAGTGATACTATCTAATCCTGGTGATTTTCTAGGTGGCATAGTTTCAAGGGCGTCCCGGATTTCTGAGGGAAGGAAGTTTGGCAAGGGTGGATGTGGGGATTGGGTTTGCATGCATGGAGGGTCAGCTGACTTGAATAATTCAACGTAATACTCCTTTATAATCACCTCCATATCTAGTCTGGATGTAGATCGGGACCCATTAGTCGCTTTCAGGCAGGAAATGGCATGCGGTTGTCAACCGAGAAGCTAGTGTAATGCTGCATCGGGACTCTGCTGCTGCAATGAGGTGTTGGCGGGAAAACTCTTCGTAGCTTTTGAGTTTTAAGGGGCAGAATGAACTGAGGGCATTGAAAACTGCGCTGTTGGTTGAAGCTGGAGTAATTTTTCACCTTTCTCTAAACAATGCTAGTGTCGCTTAAGACATTCTATTATTAGTATAATTTAGTGTCGGAAGTCTCTCGTTTTTTTAATGTGTTTATTTATTTATTTACGGTGGCTTAGTCAGCACCGATCTCTGTAGCATTTGATGTTGCAAGATTGACACTATGTGCAAATATATATATATATAGTTACTTGTTTGTATATTTATTTAGGTAATTCATTCATTATTTTCCAATTTGCTTACATAAATGCAGGGGTCCATTACTGTAGATAATTTCTTATTAACAGTCTACTCAAAGAATTATATGTGGTTTTTCGATGGTGGTTTTGAAACGAAGAGAAACATCAGGGTCACGAGAAAGATACGGATCCAGATCACCATCTTTTGTCCTCGTTCGTGATCATGGATACAGGCTGCGTCATGGCAGCCTGGCAATCTCAATGGGGCTCGATACTGTAATCTAATCCCAATAGCGGCAATATTGCACTACAGCCAGAAGGACCATCATCTATCTTCTCAGGCATGTCTCGAAATGTAGGAAGAGATAATGTAACCAGCTACCAGACAATAATAGTAATAATACGTTCGCTTAACCATCAAGGCTCGTTGCGTTGGTCGACCACATCTGTAACCGACTACTGCGGTGTGGTTCCAAGTTTCGTCTAGAGCGGAGGAGGGGGGGGGGGAGGCTGCTATCTGCTGTAGTCGTATTGTGAGGGAACAGCTTCTTCTGCTCCTCCATCCGGTCCGGGGAAAATCGTTTGGCGCTGAACGATTTGAGAAGTATCTTGTGAGCCGGGGTTTCCTAGTCCAGATCAATGACATGACTGAACAGAGAAACACGGCGGCCTTCCAGTGTTTCCAAGGTTGGATGAAGGTCTGTTTTAGCAAATATTCACGTTACGGATGTAAGGATGACATCTGATGCCAGGATACGCCACTGGATGCGTACTTGAAAGGCCTCTAGTCTCAACATGTAATGTTTGAGTTATGGCATGGTTTCTGAGCCGCAAAGCACTAGGTGTGTTCAAATTTAACCGGCCCTAACTGAACCAAGTGAACATACATACGATGTGCTTGATGACGTCACTTCTGATGTTTACAGCACTTACCAACCGTCAAGTTTGCAAAGTTCCATTATCCTCCGACTCATAGTTTTTACAGCAGACCGTTGAAAACATGGCGGGTATGATACGAAATCCCTCCAGAGTTGATCAACAAGCGGTGATTCGGTTTATACCAGCTGAAGAATGTCGACCAGTTGACTTTCATCGCAGCATGCAGGCAGTATATGGTGACAAAAGTGTGTCGAAGACAACAGTGAAGAACTGGGGAACGATGTTTAAAGAACGACGTGAATTAGCGAACGATCTTCCGAGACCAGGTCAGGCGCATGTTGTTGCGTGAGAAGATACCATCGCTAAAATTGATGTAGCGATTCGAGTGGACCGTCGCTGTAACTTACGTTCGCCACAATTTTGTCACCATACACTGACTGCATATTGAGATGAATGTCAACTGGTTGACATCCTTCACCTGCTAGAAACCGAATCACCGCTTGCTGATCAACTCTGGACGAATTCCGTATCACACCCGCCATGTTTTCAATGATCTGCTAAGGAAACTATGAGACGGATGATAATAACATTTTGCAAACTTGACGGTTGGTATGTGCTGTTTATATCAGAAATTACGTCATAATGCGCGTCGTAAGTATGTTTAAGTTGTGCAGTTAGGTCCGGTTTTATTTGAACACGTCTCGTAGTATTGTGATCACGCAATACAGGTAGATGCGTACCTTTGTCCAAGGGATTTCCTGCCGTTACTCTATACACGTCGGAGGTCGTGCATTTCAAATCCAGCGTCAGATCCGCCTTGATATATCGGGACAGCTGCAACCATCCGATGAAATCATGCTGCCGAGATAGGTGAATTCTTGTATGCCCTCTGCAGTGTGGCCTTGAGTTTCTTTACCCTGAAGTGCCACGTCGGATATTACCAGAAAAACTTTATTAATTATTAAATCAACTCATCACGAACATTTTCGAAAAATAATAACAACCACAACAACAGCAGTGGTTGCTGTAGTAAATTATTTCGCATGATGAGGTTTTAAACCTTTTCATCGCTGGCTTTTATTCATGAGTTTTGCATTTCGTCTTATCGTTGCTCCGTGAAAACAACGAGATAGACGCTTATATGAGGCATCACATTTCATACGATTCAAGTATCATATCCCTTACTTTTAACAGAGACCATGCTTGATTGTAGAAACAGGAAGTTAATGTGATCTTAATGACCCGTTCCTCGGCGTGGCTGCGGGTCCCAACTTTGCCTGCAGTGGACTTGAGCACGGAAGTTCAGTGGGTAGTAGGCACTCATCCAGATGCGTTTTGAATGTCGTTACGTTCAGAAAATAAGTCTTGGCTTGGCTTCGTTCGTTCTCAATCTCCCGCTACCAAATCATAAAAGGGCCTAAGTAGCAGAATGTAGACCAGAGAATGGAATGCGTTGTGTCGTAGTTTACAGCTTGACTGCGATATTTGCACTTTTCGGTCCAACACATCCGACTTCAGGAAACATTACTTGAGTACCGAGTTAGCATTCCCTCTTCGATCCCTTCTCCTTAGCCAGTCTGCCCTGCTGCAGCCTGTTATCCAGGATCACCGTGTGGAGGTGTAGAAGGGTCTTGGCAGCTTTGGGTCGCTGGCCTTGACGTTAGCAGTCAGCTATGGGTCGCTGACTGCTGCTCAGCATCTTGATTCCAGAAAATAACTCTGACCAAGGCATTGAAGGTTGTTTTTTCTGCGGCCTCTTTTTACTTTGGGAATACCAGATTGCTGTTCCCGTGTTCTATCAACGATCATATCCCCATACACGTAACCTGCCCATATATGTCCTGCTTTGTCTGCATAGATTACCGCATCATAAGTCGAGGACAATCGTGGTATGTCAGAATTGTGGAGATTTTGCATACGTTGATTTCTGAGAGTGATTCCGACAAAGCTTCTCTCAAGAGAAGTCTGGGCCACTCTCAATTTCTCGTACAGTGATCTTGTTAGTATTCATGTCTTAGCTCCGTAGCACATCGCACGGAACACAATGGAATTGAAGTAAGAGGCTAGTAGATTCTGTCCAGGACCGTGTTAATGGACGAAAACCTGCCCAGATCGCGCGGCGACGGCACGTCATTTCCTGTTCCAGGCTACTCTGTATATTGAGGAGGCGCCCATGACAGATGTACTAGTATGAATTGAGTTTGTATCATTCTCTCATTAGTCATTATCTCTTTGTCAATTATCATTTGATATATTTGGTAACACACTGAAGGCTTGCCAATCTAAGCTCGTTTTATTATCTTCTTTTATACTGATTTTTATGCCTGGCGCCGTTGCATGGAGGAAGTTGCGTGTACTCTTGGTGTGTGATAGGTGGGAGGCGTGTGCTGCCGACGGTGCTGCGTGGAGGAGGTTGCGTGTATTTCTGGTGGGTGATAGGCGGGAGGCTTGCTCTTCCGACATGCTGAACTTCCTGAGTGTTTCTTTGATCTCTATTCATTGTCGTCAGGGCCGACCGCTTGCTCCTGGCCCTGAGACCTACATGTATTAGCTGATCATACTGTTTCCTAGTCAAATGTCCAAACCACTTTATTGTCTCTGCCTCAAACCGTTGTAGTCTCCATCATACTTCTCAACGCGCTGTTCATCATTTTGTTGCGAATTGTCTTTCCTACTGTACTTCGTATCCAGCGCATTTCACATTTCTTGATCTTGCTTTTGTGTATATCTACAATGTCCATTTTGACACTGATAACATAAACTAGAAATGATAAGCGTGTTCATCAGCGTCTGTTTAGTTGACATAGTGACACTTGGATGTTTCAGTAGAGTGTTAAGCTGCATATGCGCTTTGTTTGCCTTTGAATTATATTTTCTATATATCTGTTTAGCCGGACTTCGTCAGGGAAGGCTCTTCCCAGGTACGCAAACTTCCTTTCTTGAATATGGTTTTGCAGCCGGTGTGGAAACTGCGCTGTGTCGTTTGATGATTAATGTCGTAGTTTCTGTCTTGTCGCTGTTGATCTTTATGCCATACTCTAATCAAGCTGAGTTGAGACAGGTAAGGTTATGCTGTAAATCCTCCACTCTACTGTAGAAAATATTCACGTTGTTCGCATCTTAGATTCTCACATGATTTTCGAGTAAGTGGCTTCAATCCACGTAATACTTTGCCAATCCAACTTCATTTCCTACGTTTGATGTGTTGCTTCCCTGATTGTTGTTGGCTCTCTTCCCATACGTTTTCGTTCCTCATCATGTCTTACCTTTATCCTCCATAGACAGCTATTGACGAACGATTGGACTTTCTTTGTATTGTCTTTGTCGATCTTCACCTTATTATTGCGTGTGCACAGTAGTACTGATTTGACATTGGAATTAAACAATTTAAATTTGGTATTAGTCTTTATTTCTCTGACTTTTCATATTTTATTTAGTAACAACTTATTTTTGAGCTGTGTGTAAAGATTTGATAAAGTTAGACAATTCACAAATCTGTGACGCGTGTTTACAGACGACGGTCAATTGACAGGGAAATAGAATTAAGAACTCTAAAAAGCAAATGCGGTGACATGTGTGTAGTTATCATGATTACGGCGTGAAAATATTCAAGGGAATACATTCAAACAAATGCTGAACTGTGCGTCATACCAGTTCTCTGTCATAAGTGTCGGACATGGACACCTATTATTAAACATGACCTTCATTGCATGTGAAGTGATATATAATTTAAAACAAACCAATAGAACAAATTGAATAAACAAAAATGGAATATTGTTCACAGAACCAATTTTCATTAGACCCTACATGTGTTTAGTTCCGTTCATTGCTGAGGACGAACTCGGTAGCTTCAGCGGCGGCACTGAAAAGTTCCCATGACTTGGCCACAAATACCCGTTTACAGATGGGTCGACTGGCGGAAGCGATCAAACCCTTAAGAAAGCTACATTTCCGGTCAGTCAAACTGAGCATGATTTTATTCGAACCCGGTACGTTACGATTGTAAACCACGATCACAATCCGTAGGCCACCGAGTCTCAAATTGAATTAGAAATGAAGAAATACGACAGAAATTGGAAACACCGTCAAGGACAGAATATTTCTACAGACAAATAATTAAATAAGTTGGACATATGACAGGTATGTTTACAGACTAAGAAATAGACGGGTTTTCGAAAACACCACAGCAACACGCACTAGAAATAACAACTGCCATACACATGGCCCTGAAAAGAAGAATGGATCTTGCCCATCACACATAGTGACATAAGTAGGCAAATGAGATTATGACGACTATTTCATAATTTCTTTTTCGTCTTGAAACAGCTGTTAAATAATTTAGCAGCCTTTTGACATTTTATTTCAATTCTTTATCCACCAAACCTTACTGCCAGCTTCCGTGTAAATTCTTCCCACTTTATGAACTGTATGACACGTAAAAGTTTCATACTGTTTACAGGACAATACACAATCACAACATCACAAAGCAAAGAAAGGGACAGTTACATAAGAAAATAGTCCATGGGCAGCGCCTCTGAACTGAAGTTGCTGTGAGATCGATTGACGCTTAATTTTACAAGTTCTTGAACATGCCTAATATATTTATATTACATGTTATTGATGTGTTGCTTATTATCATTGCTTTCGGCTTTAACCTGTTGATTTTCTGATTATATCTCTCAAATCTTTGAAATGAAAAAATGCAATAACACTATTAAATACAACGCAAAAAAATGCGATTCATCCACATCAGTGTAAAGTACGTTCTATTGTTTGGCTGTTAAACACATAGGTCTACAACAAAGATTGTGACAAAGGTGAACACTTTTATTAATGAGTGTCTGTGCAGAATAGAAGAATTGTAAAGGTATGATAAAATCATTAATAAAATTTTGTCAGAGAAAACCAGGTAGTTGGTTGGTTGGTTGGTTTGTTAGTTAGTTAGTTAGTTAGTTGGTTGGTTGGTTAGTTGGTTGGTTAGTTGGTTGGTTAGTTAGTGAGTTAGTTGCCCATCGCTAGCGATGATGGCGACATCTTCAGAATATTTTGTTTTGATGATGTCACTTCCGCTATATTTGAATTTTAGTGAGGAAGAAACTGCGCTGGTCATCAACCTAATTCTCTGGTCCGAAGCTACCTTGGACCAGTGACAAGAAATAAGTCAAGACAACTTGATGTAACTCAGGATGCAGGCTTTCTGTTCCCACCTCTCTAGAGATCAGGGGTCGCTTAAAAACGTGCGAGATTCGATCGCCAATCGTTCCAATTCATCGCTTTGAGATGCGAATGCCATACCTCTCGACTACAGCGACCCACATAAGACTGCAGAGTCTGTAGAAAACCAGTTTCTCATTTTTGTCGTGTAGTTTTGTCCCAAAGTGACCAGCGGGCGATTTGAACCATACACGGCTAGGTTGTCGCGGGCGTTCAATTGATTATTCTTGTACATTTAAAAAACATTTGATATAATTGCATTGCAATCTTTGTTCTAGACAACTACAGACAATATTAATCTATGCAGTCCTTCTCATTCAAGAAAGAAGTACGACGTGCGTTGATAAAGTATCCGAGCTTTGGGCCTGAAAAATACAATTCCTCTCCTAGAGTTTGAATCCTTAATTTTCTTTACGGTACTCTCCTAGGAACTCCACACACTTCTCCCAGTGGTCCCTCTATTGTTGGAATCATTTCAGCAAGATCTCATTGGGAATGGATTACAGCTGGGTCGTCGCCGTCTTAATAAAGGCTTCTCGTTTCTCTAATATGGTCCCTTTCAGTTTTCATCTTCGGCCCAACATTCACAAGGAGACATATCGGGAGAATACTGAGTCTGGCGAATCAGAGGAATGTTGTGTTTGGTCAAGAACGTCTTAATCAGAGGAATGTTGTGTTTGGTCAAGAACGTCTTAATCAGAGGAAGGTTGTGTTTGGTCAAGAACGTCTTAATCAGAGGAATGTTGTGTTTGGTCAAGAACGTCTTAATCAGAGGAAGGTTATGTTTGGTCAAGAACGTCTTAATCAGAGGAATGTTGTGTTTGGTCAAGAACGTCTTAATCAGAGGAAGGTTGTGTTTGGTCAAGAACGTCTTAATCAGAGGAAGGTTGTGTTTGGTCAAGAAAGTCTGAATCAGATGCAAAGAATGGGCTTGGCGTTATTACGATGGAGCTGCCAAGTTCCTGTTGTCCATAGGCCCAGTCGATTGTGTTGAATAGCATCACCAAGGCGACGGATGACCTCCAGGCAGCACTCTTTGGTAAACGTTTGACCTTGTAGTGCGTACTCGTGATGCACAACCCAACTGGAATCAACGAAAACGGTTCACAGGATGTTGTCATTTTTGCGAACCTCCCTCGCTTCTTTGACCTCGGGGATGATGAATGTCTCGTCCATGACAACTGCAGATTAGTTTCCGTAAACCCAAGACCCATTCACGAATGGTTTCCACTTAGTTATCACCTAACTTTTGGCAAAATTTGATGAAACACCGCTGCTCAATTCTTTCTGTCATTTCGTGGTGAATGAAAACACGACATGTGCTCACTACACTCAACAATGAAAAACTCACTTTGTGCGACTGCCGCAATGTGCGGGCGGGAAAACATTCACGCATGCGCATTTCGGTCACCTTATTCCGCCGTGCAGAAGGACAACACTAATGCTTCAATTGTTTCCGCGGAACAAAAATAAATTCGGATAACTTTTGAACGGACCTCGTAGGTAGAAGGAAAATATAAAAGACACCGAGAAGTCATGAATTGAGCACACGAATTGAGGTTACGACATCAGAGGGCTTGGTGCGCATATGTTGAAGATATATGCTCTAGAGGGATCTTGACCATTTAAATAGTTTTCATTTGAGCTGTCTGTGTATCATGCATGATATCAAAGTACCTAACTCTAAAAAATCGTAGCGAACGTCTGGAACCGACAAGAAATACATGTTGTCACAAAGAGAAATATTTAGCATGCTGTAGTGCTAACCATGCTGATGTATGTCTGCAAAACATGGACAGTGTATAGCAGACTTATCAGACAGATAATTTGTTTCCACATGAGATGTCACCACAGGCTGTCCAAGACAATGTGGCAGGTCAAAGTACCTAACTCTGAAATTCTTAATATAAAAAAATTGATGAGCATCCAACGCTACTGCAAAAAGTACAGATCTGATGTACAGCATAAGTTGTTCGCAAGTTCAATGATAGTCTCCCGAAGCAGCTGCTGTACGGTGAGCCCAGAAAAGGCATATACTCTTTACAATATACTCTTTTTAGGGGAACACAATAAACGTACACAGACTCATTGAAAGTATTTCTGAAAAGCATCAATATTATTGATATCACCTGTTGGGAGATACTTAAACAGAACCGCTCCACCTGGCACAATTACACATCACACAGGGTGCTAAGATCACAGAACATAAGCCATTCTCCAAGGCTCAGAGAAAGCGTGCTGTCAAAAAGAACTCACGACGTTTCCACAGGCGGCTCCTCTTATCTGTGTCCGTCGTTTCAGGATTGGTATTTACAGTCAAATGAGAACACATCTCGTAGAACAAGTGCGATGATCTCGCCGTCTTTGTGTGCAATAGGCAACCATTATGCCCCACAGGCAGCGGTAAAGGTTTTCGTTGATTTGTTTATCTGTTTTAGATTGTCTTAAGTACATTAATTTCACGTCAGGGTCAGCTAGATTTTTAGGGAGCCGTGTAGCGCAGTGGATATAGAGTGATCCAATGGAAAACTGTCAATATATATATATATATATATATACATATGTATATATATATATATATATGTATATATATATATATATATATATATATATATATATATATAATACATATATATACACACAACCTTTATCATGCGTGAATAGTGGACAAATAGGCGTCGAACCTTCCTGATCTTGCAAGGACCTACTGTCGTGATCACGCTTCGGTTGACGGGATGGAATTGATATATTCCTTGTCTCAGAGGCAGCCGAAGGGGAATCATTAAAATTGGATATAGGATTGGCAGTTGTAAAAGTTCACCTGCGTCCACTTTCTGGATGAAGACACTGCTATTAATAAAACGGAAATGCACAGATTACAAAGTCTTGGCATCATGCTTGGGTACAGCAGAGAGTCTGAAAGAACAAAGCATGAGTGTGTATAACCATCGACCTATGATAACTATTAATATCTACACTCTTCTCAGTTTATTTAAACGGACTGGACATCTAGATTCCGCTCCTAGCAGAATGTGTCGTTACTTAACAGCAGCTGTGGACAAGCTAAGGTTGGCCGAAGGCGAGATTATGATCAAGTATAAAACCAGAGGGTCAGACCAATAGGCAAAGACAAAGGCAAAAACCGCCGTCCATAGTAAACGATGATGGCATAATTAATTTTGCTGGCGATATTATTAGAAAAGATCAACTGTGCTACTTTTTATCCTCACTCTCTCGTCTCGTGCCGCCCGACCCCAGTGGCAAGTCAAGGACAAGACGACTAGGGGGCGTCTACGAGATGCAGGGAATTTCGCATCAAAGCACCCGTGAAAACTACGGCGAAGTCCGGAGTCGAACCCACACCACCTGATCACGAGGCCAATGGCTTAACCACTTCGCAACGGAATCCACAGACCAATAACATTCTTTAAAAAATCGTTCTGAGATTTAGTTTGACCTATATAAGGAATGGGGAAACCCAGTGGTCTCGAGGTAAGGTGTTCGCCTAGGGTTCTGGAGACACCTGGATCTTTTCACATGGAGCGTATGGTAAACATTTCCCCTGACCTCTGAGTAGTGAGATCAGACACCCGTGTGCAGTGGCGATCATGTTAAACATATCTTAGCAGTTGGAAATCGAAAAGAGTAGGCCTAACGGCCGGTGCTCGGGCAAAATTCAAAGTTAAAAATCTACTCAAGTTATTCTAGTGATTCTCGTCCCACAGAGAATATGTCGCGAAATGTGGACTTTGTGGCTATAACATCAGATCCTCGTTATGTGATTAGCGAAGCAACAAAGATGGCGCCTGACAGGTTGCGGGTTTACATTGCTCTAGTTTACACCTCCACAACCACCCGTCCCAAAAATGGGCAATTATATATTCCAGGGGCTAACAGATGCTGGGATTGACCTGGAAAGTCACCAGTGGATATTCACCTGCCAAAAAAACAAAACAAAGGAGGTCACACCTCCCCACGACGTCTAACGACATAAGTTGACTGAAGATAGATAGTGGAGATGGATGGATGGATAGATAGATATATAGATAGATATATATATAGATAGATAGATAGATAGATAGATAGATAGATAGATAGATAGATAGATAGATAGATAGATAGATAGATAGATAGATAATGAACCACGTACAGAAAGCAATGGCAAGCTACTGTACTGCACATCTGCCAAGACATGTATACCAGTCTTTGGACTGAAATTCCTTCTTCATTTAAATAGAATTAATCTGTTGTTTAATTTGTTTTGTAATTGGTAATATGACATGTAATTGGTAATATGACATGTAATTGGTAATTGACATGTAATTGGTAATATGACATGTAATTGGTAATATGACATGTAATTGGTAATATGACATGTCATTATTTTTTCAAACATACATTTGTGTTTTCTTTCATTGTTAAGAGTGTGGCTTTTCAAAACTTTTCAACGGCGAATTGAAGTCTACTTCCATTTTTTGAGGTAGAAATTATGAGAACATGGGATAAAACGGTCAGTTAATCAGTTTCTGGTCTTGGATTTGAATAGAATCACGGCAGAAAAGATGTTAATCGTACAGTTTGGGTCTTATTGATTTTGTTTCTGATGCGTGTGTGTACTATTTTGTAATCTATATTTTAGCACAGTGGGCGGAGTATACAATAATTTTCAATGAATAATAAGAGACCGGCCAAAAATAGTTATGGTGCCGGTCAAAACTAGTTGGCGGGCTGGATCTAGCCCACGGGCCGTAGTTTGGCGAACTCTGCTAAACAGAATTGATCAGAACAAAATCCCTCAACATAACATTCGCAATTTCTGTATCTGCAACATGGTCTCATCAACTGTTTTACTTTATGTAAGAAATATGGTGCTTTTCTATCAATGGGCCATGTGGCTCACAATGAGAAACATTGAGGTCACCTCCATCTGGGGAAGACTATTTATCATGCGTTAGAACAATCAAATCGTTGACAAGGCTATGCTTGTGAATGGGGCATAATGTTTGAGTCCCAAAATACACATACACAATATATCATTCTCTGCTGATGTCTGCGTGATTTATTTGTTTATAGTTGATTACTTTGTTTTTGTATTCAAGTAGTGAATGATGGTTTCAATTAATCTGAGTTCAATTAATCTGAGTTCAATTTAGCTGAGTGTAGTGTTTAATATATGGTGACATCCAAACAGTATAGACACATTTATATAATCATCAATCCATACATAATTGAACAAGTACAGAAGTTTATATATTTAGAACAGCCCATCACAGACGATGCGCCATACGATATACAAATGGAGACTGGGGTTGCATTAGCAAATTATAAAAATATAAATTGATAACACCAATCAATATCATGGTAGAACTGAAGAAGAGAATGCTTGCCACGCATATGTCCAATTGTACTGTTTGTGGCTGAAACATGGACTTTGGTAACGAAGGATGAAAAAAACCTTGGAAGTTTTTGAAATGTGGTGCTACTGCAGAATGGACAAAGTGAGTTTGACAGAAAGAAGATTTAGTGACACTATCATCACTGAGGCCAGAGCACAAGGACACTTATTTGAAATGATACAAAAATGAAAATTGAGTTGGCTGGGTCACAAAATGCGACATGCAAGTCATCTACAGAAGATACTAGGTGCAGAGTTTAGAAGAAAACAAAATGCGTTTAGTAACTCACCATTTCATCTCAGGCAAACAGAGACATCAAATTACAAACCAATAAAGAGCTGCAGATGATATGGTCAAATGGAGAGACATGCTCAGACAGCCTTACAACCAGTCTCAGAACTGATCAACCAGAGGATAGGGTCAAACGGAGAGTCATGCTCAGACCTAACAACCAATCTAAGAACTAGTCAACCAGAGGATAGGACCCAATAGACACGATGGAACAACCTCACAACAAATCTCAGAACTGATCAATCAGAGGATAGGGTCAAATGGAGAGACATGCTCAGATCTTACATCCAATCTAAGAACTAATCAACTAGAGGATAGGGTCCAATAGAGAGACACCATCAGACAGACTTTCAACCAGTTATAGTACTGATCAACCAGAGGTGCTCAGACAACCTTACAACAAGTCGTCTTAGGACTGAACAACCAGAAGATAGATGTAAATGGAGAGACATTCTCAGACAACCTTACAACCAGTCTTAGGACTGATCAGCCTGAGGATAGAGTCAACCGGAGAGACATGCACGTTTTCCTTCTGCTGTGTTTCTCAATATAGTTTTCAGCTAGATCTCATGTCAACGTTACATAATCTTTTAACTGCCTGTCTCTGATTGTGTTTGTTTTTATTTCTCCTTTCATCAAAACTGCATCATAATCTCCATATGGTTTCTTCTCTTTATTACACAAGATGCGTCTTATTTATCTATTTTGTCTCAACCCAAAGAGCTCAATTATCTCCTATTTAACTGTTCATTTTTCATGTTTATATGCTACACAGTAAGGACGAACGTACATAGCCATCGAATACTTTCATCTTTAATTGCGAGTTATTTGTTTGGAGCCCAGTATTTGTTTCACGTTATAAAAACAGATTTGACGTTCATTTTCTCTCTAAAATCCCTAGTGGCCCAAGGGAATTAATCAGAATCTTATTTCTAAAACAATTCTGCATTATTTCTTCAGGACAATAAGATTACGTTTTTGAGCAATAATGCAATATCAATTTTATAAAATGGCTCAGCATCGTAGAGTAACACATTCAGATCGAATAACCATGTCTCCGTTATATACTTCGCAATAGATGCCATGTTAAAAAATTCATACATTGTGACAGCGAACACATCAATATTTAGAAGAACAAATAGTAGAGATCCTTACGACTCATCGCAATTAAACTTCTTCTGCGTCGTTTGTTTTCAAACTCCCGCTACTAAGCCATGAAAATGGCTCTGCAATTAGCAAGATGTAGTCCGGAAAGAGGAATGCGTTGTGTTGTAGTTTACAGCTTGACTGTGATATTTGCATCTCTTGGGCCGACACATCCAACTTCAGTTTCCATTTTTTGGAATCTGGTTAGCCTTTCCTTCTCCTTAACCAGTCTGCCTTGTTGCAGCCAACTATCCAGGATTACCACGCGGATGTGGAGAAGGATCTTATGAACTCTGTGTCGCTGGTCCTGACGCGAGCAGTCATCTTTGGATCGCTGACCGCTCATGCACTGATCAGCATATTGATCCCACTTCTCGTA
The DNA here is from genome assembly GCA_036924085.1 of Ariolimax columbianus. NCBI lineage: Eukaryota > Metazoa > Mollusca > Gastropoda > Stylommatophora > Arionidae > Ariolimax > Ariolimax columbianus. The sequence goes on from JAVGWX010000003.1 coordinate 89,480,853, forward strand.
GTAACAAACGTAATAATTTGACCAAACATGAACTGACCTGATACTTACCTGTGAACAGAAGTAGTGAGTAGGTCAAAGTTTACCTGGTAATAACAGCAGAAGAAGAAATCAAATCAACTAGCGTATCGCGTTTTGGAGCTTAAAGTGCAGCAAAGCGGCAAGGGACAAGTTGAATCAGTATTCTCCTTGGGGACTCCAACGAAAACACCGAGCACGTCATGCCTAAATCACTTATGAATATGCCTCTTTCGGTTACTTGCGGTAAGGAGCGACACACTCCAGGGAATTGAAACTACATGACAGCACCATTATTTATAAAGTTCGTGGTTTTATCTATAAGGTCTCCGTGCGTATTGAGAGGTCCGGTCGATAAGACGAAAACCAACTAATGCATGGCGCATTGTTTTCCAAATTACGTTTCTATGAATAACTGAGTTACGTATGGTTCTCGTATTCCCTTGGCTGTGAATAGACAGCAAACAAAAAATAAAAGATAACATTCTTCCACAGTTGAGAAGTGAGTGTCACATTTATTTGTACATTGGAGTCTTAGTTTAAAGAAACAAGTTCGAACCTTTGTAATGATTTTTCTATCCAGATTTAACAAAAATATAAGCTATGCATTGCATTGCAGCTGTCCAGATTATAGGACTTAATTTCGTTGCCTTTAACATAACTTAAATGGGCCTAACCAATACGATGAAATTGTAGTTTTGTATTGACTTTTGGAATACTTTGAGGTGATGATATTTATATAATTGTGTTTTATACGGGAAGGTTGCTGAACCTATACAGCACAGCTGGCGCTAAGTGGCTGTGGGTCTACTTAGCACACGTATTTGAGTCTATTAAGATGGACTCGCACATCAATTAACTTACCACACCTTCCAAGAAACTGGTTGTATACAGATTATGCAGTCTTCTAAACCAGTATATAAGACGCTAAGTTAACTCTATTAGGTAGCTTTTTGTGACGTGCAGTGGGTCTGTTATTTCTGTTGCAGGGGCCCAGGACTTCTCCGCATACCCCAGGAATCCACTGGGGTATATTTTCCTAACAAGTTCGTAAAAAAGATAATTTAACAAAATATACAAGCTTTTCAGGAAACAAATTTCAAAATCACAGCCTTGGTGCAACCAATCACACACATCCAATGAGCGGCTCAGGAAAGATATGGCGTATTGCGTACCAGATTCAGGACATCGTTTAGACAACCGGTGATGATTATTGCAATTGATGTCCCCGAATGTTCTATTGTCCCACTTTATTCCCACACACACCACAATGCGTTTTCTTTTTTCTACTTCCTCTTCTTCTGCCTTCTTCTTCTTAGTCACCGCTGTCTTCTTCTATATATTTCACTTCTTGTTGATTCCTATTTGTTTTATTCTTCCTTTTCTTCTCACATTTCTTTGTCGTCGTCTTTCCTTCGTTTTTCTCCTTTACTTCTCATTTTCCTTCTGCTAGTTTTTCCTGTTTAAAAAAATATTCTGTTTCATCTCATACCTCTACGTCGTCAACTGATTATCGTCCTTTTTCTCTTCATCTTCTTCTCATCCTCCTTCTTCGTCTTTTGTTCATATCATATATCATTTTTCTTCTTCATCTTCCTTTTCTACCGTGAATTTTGTCATTTGGAAGTAGACTATTCAATCTTTCATTCCCATTATCAAATAATATTTGAAGGTGTGTTTCTATAATGCGCTCAGAAATATTTGCCGATCTTGAACACTATAGATCTCAGCAATTATGAGATATAAATTGATAAAAATATACATTTCTAGATCTTGTATGATCGACGCCATGTAACACATTTTCAGTCACGTGAGGTATTTAAATGCGTTTTTAGCTTATTTGTGGTATATACAAAAAATAAATCTCTTCGCTGAATAGTAGTTTAGGAATTTAACAGTAACTCACGTCGATACATGTGAAAATGTCTTTCATACTGGGCATGCGTTTACAACAAATCTTAAACGCTTATCTTTATTGCATTGAAAGTATCGAGAAACACCAAAAATGTAGGGTTCTACGTCGTTATCATTATTATTTTCAGTTGTAAAGGCACACCATATATCAGTGGCTTCATTATTAGAATGGCGTTGAAAGTTAAATTCAATACACTCAGAAACACAGCAATTCAATTGTATGCACATTTTTTGTACGCGATTCTAAACGTGGAATTCTGTCATCGTATTTCAATCCACGAAATTAGCGATAGGTCATTCTCGCGTTGACCACTAGAACGTGACAGTCTGTCTACAGATACCACCAGATTCTGAAGAAAAAACAGAAATGATGATGTCTGTGACATATACCTTATTAAACGAGAAATGAATAGAATGTTGAATTCTAAAGAAGCATTTACCGTAAACAATTGAAAATTTAACTGAAAAAGAGCAAATACATTTATATATCTGAAACAACATTATAAAAAAGTGTAAGCGGTGATGGCTTCCCATTTCACTAGCGTACATGCGGTAGAAATATCATTTGTGAAATGTCTGGTAGTAATTAAGAATAATTACGAAAAATTAGAGAAATGAGTGAAGAAAATGACGATATTGTGTATATAAACGAAACATGGACAAATGCATTTCATGCTAATAAAGATGAGCGGCAATATGTAGATGGAACTGTACAGATAATTGTGCCAGGCCATAAAGGACAGCGACTAATAATGGCCCATGTAGGTAGCAGATATAATGGACTGTTCAAGAATGGCGAATTCACAGACATCTAACAACAATCAGAGATTTATCATTTAGAGATGGCTACACATTTAAAGAGTGAATTGAGAAAACAGTATTTCCGTCATTAGATAAACACTCAGTTCTTCCTACCATAAATCAGTAGTACAAGGTCCCGACATAAGCTGGTATTAATGAGGAGATCAAAATTTGGCTTTCAACGGCGCCCATTCAATTTACATAAATGCAACTCAAACCTGAATTGATGCCACTTGTCAGGAATGCACACAGGACAAAGCCGTTTCACATTGACAAAGTGATCCAGAAGCATAGTCAAACGTGTGTAAGATTACCACAGTATGGCTCACATTTAAATCCAAAAGTGGATTTTTCGTGGTGATATCAGTTGTATGTGTCTAAAGCTTTGTTACAAACCCTGCTTGAGTCCCCTCTTTCGGCCAAAGATTTGGAGAGGTGGAGTAACATCAAGGTCAGGTGAAGACTCTCTCTCCTACCTCACGTCAACGTTGGACTCCCTGGAAACAAGCTGTGGGATCGAGACTTTGTTCATCATAGTCGCGAGCTTATTGAAGAACCTCACATTCAACCATAGCCAAAAGAATCCCGATCCACCTTCTCAAGTAAGCTCCTCGGATGACATAAGAACCACAATAATTCGTCGTGAAAACATGTTCCTAACTCAACACAGGGCGATTATATTTCAATAAAGACATCGTCTCGAGATAGCTCACACGCGTGAGTGTTGAAGTGTGACTGACATGCATACACTAAAAATAGATCCACTAGAAGTGGTCACCTCGTGATGTCCGTCAATGTCAAAGCTGACCGGATGTTGCATAGTTCAAGTAGTAGTTATGACGCTGTCGCTCTGACCTGGACAAGACTGTAGACTTCCTCTTGACTACGTTCATGCAGATCCAGATTAACCAATAGAACTGAACGCAGATAACGATGTGATGTAGAAGAAGAAAAGAAGAATGGCAAGAAGAAGAAGATGCAAAAGAATACGAATAAGAAAAAGAAGGAGAAGAACAATAGCACGAAAAAAATAAGAGGAGGAGGAATGAGAATAAGAATGAACGAGAATGAAGAAGAAGGGGAAGAAGAGGAAGAAGAGGAAGAAGAGGAAGAAGACGAAGAAATAGGAAAGAATGTAGACTTTCTACTGGCGGAGAACCTGCAGATCTAGCACAACTAATGGATCTGAACGCAGATGCAAAATAAGATCAAAAACTGGAAGAAGAACAAGAAGTAGCAGTTTAAGGAGAGAAAAACAAAAGCAAAGCAGACTAGTCGTGAAGACTGATATTGCTGCATTTGGAAATAAATAACAGCGAACAAGAGATAACTATTCTATAGACTCACATCAGGTGCAACAAATTGACCAAGACCTAGGTCTCACGTCCTCATCGTCGTGCACATAGAAACAGTGATTCTTACAGAAGAATTGTCAACGAGGAAGGGATCGACACCTCTAGTGCTGCGCTAGCTAAGATTTCCATCAGGAGGTGCATCATGGTTTGGTTAGTTTATTGCTGGCATAACTAGGAAGTCTGTGGATTTTCTACCAACTCATGTCTGAAGCCAGGAAATGACTGTCGCATCAGTATGGGACATAAGACATCGACTATGCTCTGCTCAGAGATCATGTAACAATGGAAGAGTTCATGTGTTTATCTTGTAACCAATTGTCTGCCGGATTTGCAGGACTCCTCTTGAAACGTAACTAAAAGTTTAAGGTAAAGACATTATCATGTCCTGCCTGGGCCATTGTGGCTTTACTATGGTTTTCAGTCACAATTTTCCTTTTAGTACTATTCTGGTTCCTTTCCAACCACAGAGGGAGAATGCATATTGTTCAATAGGAGACACATTTATTCATATGGGTTACTGGTATGGTTTGAAAAACAAAACAACCCTAAGAACACGCCCCGAGAGAAATAGCATAGCAAAATCGTTCCACAAGAACGGTGAAGGTTGAATGAAGAAGATTAAAGCAGAACTTACAACAGAACATGATTTGCCATATACCACGTAAAGATCTCTGAAGATGTTAGAAACAGGTATGTCCAGATGTGTGTCCAAATGTGTGTCCAAAGGTTCCGAATTTAATTGTCTATTAAACAGAACCAATTTGTGTCTTAACATAAATACAACATATATAAATGGTAGTCCACATTTATTGCAAATACATTTAAAAAAAAATTAATTTGAAGAAAACAAGTTTGAACTTTATGACCTCGTAATGCTTATTGAATACCCTAAACGTGTCTCACGAATGCCGCTTGTCCTCTGCTGCTATAATACTTCTTCTTCTTCTTCTTCTGCGTACACAGTCAGACAGCAACCATTATTTTCTCGAAAAAAGCGGCGGTCATCCTGAGACTCTCGCCACTACCATAGAGCTTGTCTTGCAGTTTCACTGGCAATGGCCACATCTGCTCTCTCTGATCCTCGTATGTCGGTCAGTTCTGCAGCAGATGTTCAGTGGTCATTTTACCAGTACCGCACGGGCATTCGTCGGTACACCCTATCTTCAATTTGTTGAATAGGTGGTACCTCAGTCTGTTGTGGCCAGTGCGAAGTCTGAAGACGACGACCTGCTCTCTTCGGTTCAACTGGTAATAGGCATCGTTTTTGGTGTAACCAGTATGTTAGGTTTCCCATTTGGACATGTATCTGGCTTTGATAAGCCGTTTTGACTCTTCGTACGTCATACTGGTATCTGTTTGTGGTAGCCTTGCACCTTCTTTTGCCAGTCTGTCTGCCTCCTCGTTGCCTTGGATGTTGCAGTGTGACGGAACCCACTGTACCACTACCCTTTTTGGTGCGGACTGCTGGCACAGTTTGCAGAGTGCTGCTCTTAAGTCATTAAGCTCAGTGTTTTTCTGGCTTTTTAGCGCTGTGACTACTTCGAGAGCATCTGTCAGCAGGACTATATGGCTCTCATTTTCACTGTGTGTTACCATTTCTTCCACTGCCGCCCTCAGTGCCTCTGCCTCTGCTCTGAAATTGCTTGTGTACTTACCAGTAGCGAATGACAGTGTTATTTTTCTGCCATTTGGTAGGTTCAGGAATGCTCCTGCCCCTCCGTTCTGTGTAGTGTTTGTTACAGAACCGTCGGTGTATGCATGGGTCCAGTCCATGCTTGGGTAGCTTTTCGTTATGAAGCTTAGGGTAGTGTCTCTCCTTTCTTTTTCACTCTGGCAGTTTTTGTTTGCAATACCTGGTATATTTTCCACCACCTCTGGAAATATATCCTGCCTCCAAGTAGGTTTTCGTACAGTAGTGATGGGTTTTGGTGTTGTTAGTGCGTTTATGGGATCTTCGTGCATCTTTGCTTTGGCTATTTCTGCAAAGTTTCTCCGCTTTAGTTTCCCATTTCCCAAATTGTTTAGTCTCTGGTACATTGGATGGTCCGTCGGTCTTCTGAGTTTCTCTGACTGCAGCTGGGCTCTGCAGTCTCTTCTATCGGTCATGGATTGCAGTTTTGTAATCTTTTCAAGTTCTACAATTGGCGTTGACTTCATGCCACCTGTTATAATTCTCATGGCTTGGTTTTGAAGTTTGTTAACTTTATCGAAGTTCGCCTTCGCTGCGGTTGTCCATGCCGCAATGCCATACTCGAGAACTGGTCTCACTCTTCCAGTGTACAGTTTCTTTAGTATGCCTTCGTCTGCTCCCCAGCTTGTGCCAGCAAGTTTCCTCATGATCGCCATTCTTTCTCTGGCTTTCATTCGGTTTCTCTCAATCTGACTTTTCCATGTCATGCGCCGATCAAATGTGACTCCCAGATAGGTTGGGTTGTCGTTTGGCTGCAGGATTTTGCCATTCAGACTTAATTTGGTACTTTGGGGTTTTAATGAGAGCGAGAATATTGTGCACGTGGTTTTCTCCTCGTTTATTTTGACCAGCCATGAGTTCGCCCACTCTTCCAGTGATGTTAGGGCCGTCTGCATCCGATTTCTTGCTATTGTGAGATTCTTTTCAGAGGTCCACATAGCCAGATCGTCTGCAAACATTGAGCTATGGACTCTTCTTGGTATATTCTCTGTAATATTGTTTATATATACCAGGAAGAGTGTGGGTGACAATACTCCCCCTTGGGATACTCCCTGCTCGAGTGTCACCTTTTTGCTCATCTGCCCTTGTACTTGGACTCTGGCCGTTCTTTGTTTGAGGTAGTGGTTGATCCACTTGTACATTTTCCCACAGACATCACTTCTTCTTAGCTTGACTCTAAGTCCATCCTTCCAGACTTTGTCAAATGCCTTTTCCAGATCCACCCAAACAGCTACTGTGTGTTTCTGTGCCTGGTAGGCATCTTCTATCTCCTGGGCTATGAGGATGACCTGGTCCTCAGTGGATCTGTGCTGTCTAAAGCCGGCTTGCTGTGGAATTAGTATTCGTTTTTCTTCCAGATGCCACATCAGTCTGGTGTTTATTATCCGTTCCATCAGCTTGCCAACACAGCTCAGTAGGCTTATGGGCCTGTATCCATTTGGATCTGTTTTGTCCTTCCCTGTTTTTTGTACTGGTACCAGTATTGCATCTTTCCATGCCTGGGGTACAATACTCCTTTTCCAGCTTTGGTTCAGGACTGATAGTAGTTTCTTCTTCGCTGTTTGGCCCAGCCCCATCAGCATTTCGTTTGTTATCCCGTCTTTTCCGGGAGATTTCCTTTTCTTTAGTGTACTCATAGCCTCTTCCATTTCGCGCATTGTTAGTTTGGCCATCATGTGCTCTTCAGGAGCCGTATTTATGTTTTCGTGTCCCTTTAGCTCTTCGCTAATGTCTGTATGCTTATCTGCAGGGACCTCGATGTGGTTTGCTCTGGCATAGTGATCGACAAAGGCGTTTGCGGCTTTCTTACCTGTGATCAAGTTCTCGCCCTGCTTGATGGTAATTTGTTTATTAGACGGGGTTTCGTCGTTCATGGCTCTGACTAGCTTCCATAGCTTGTTCCCGTCTTTGTCCAGGTTCAGACTTTCCGTTTTATTTTTCCAACTTTCTCTTGCTGTTTGCTTGAGAGTGTGTTTGTACTTCGCCGCGGCGGCTTTGAGGGCGATGTTTGCCTCCATGGATTTTTCTCGTTCTGCCATGTTCCTAGCATTTGTAACTGCATCTTCCACTTTCTGTAACTCATCATTCCAGTAGGGCTTATAGTTTTTCCTAGCTCCTCTTGGGATGGTTTCAGTGGCGGCTTGCATTATTGCCTTGCTTAGGCTCTCCACCATGGGCTTCATTTTGGTGTTTCGTGTGTTGATGGTTTCACACAGCCCATCTGTCAGGATTGCAAATCTGTCCCAGTCGGCTCGTTTGTAATTCCAACGTGGGAGCGGTTTTGTTTCCTGTGGGCTTACTTCCATGTCAATGGTTAGCCTGATCGGCCTGTGGTCGCTACCTGCCAGTTGGTTCAGCACCTGGCGGTCTATTTTATAGTGTATGTCCTGTGTGGAGAAGGCCAAATCTGGAGTCGAGGTGGTATGCCATGTTCTTGAATAGAAGCTAGGGCTATCCTCCGGCCTATTGATTAGGGAGAGATTTGCATCTATCTCCCAATCTTCCACTTCGTCACCTCTACTGTCTGTGTCAGAGTATCCCCATCTCTCCGAGTGGCTGTTGAAATCTCCAACTACTATGCAGTTGGAGTCTCTGACCTCCATACTCGAGAGCGATAGGTCTCTGTTTGGTGGTCCGTACAGATTGAAAATGCGGAGTTTCGTCTCTTGAGCCATTATGTCAACTCCTACAATTTCTGCTTGTCCGGTGTGATTGACAGGTACCGCGCTACTCGGTATGCTGTTTCTGGTCAGTATTAGAACCCCTCCTTTGTGGCCTTCTCTATCTAGACGGAAGGTCTGGTATCCTCTGATTGAGAATTTATGGTTATTGTTGAGGTGCGTTTCCTGGATACATGCCACGTCAATCTTACCTTCATGCAGGTGGTGTGTTAGGGAAAGTTTTTTGTTAATGACTCCCTCCGCATTCCACTGTAGTATTTTGAGGGTCTTTGCTGCTATAATACACTTTACTAACGATTTCCCCTAACAGATTGACTAGCAGCCTCAGGCTGTCTGACTTTAAGTTTTTAATTCGTTTCCAAATTGCATTGTACATTGACAAAATAGATTAATATTTACAGATTTCAATTTAAAATGATAAGTTTTATTTCACAATGTAACATAAAACAACAGCGAAAATGTAATTAATAATTATAAACATTGCATTTTGAGATGTTGAGCCATATTTACAAAAGTTCAAATTAAAACAAATGATTGTTATAAATTATTTCCGTACTTACACATATTACCAGCTATTATTTATCCTCACATGACCGCTGTCCGATTTCGTAGACTTCTATTTCTATTATTTTAACTAACTTCCCATAACCTAGAAAGCTGAATTTGTGCACGCATCCACTACTAGTGTGACCTGTTAATTTGTCAAAATTGCACTTCGGTTGTCGCCAAACAAACACGTCTTATTATAAATAAAAGTTTGCACCAGAACAGGTAGTTTGTTTATTTTCTTGCTTATATGCAATGACGACTTGAGCTCAGCCAGCGTTTCTCAAATTTTCACTGAGCCAGGACAATCTTCGTCTCCTTATTGTTGTAGATGATTTTTTTATCTTTTCTATATGATCTTTCAGAGCAAAAAACGGATTTTATCCTATCTCTCTCTTTCTCTCTCTCTCTCTCTCTATATATATATATATATATATATATATATATATATATATATATATGATCTTTCAGCCCCATCCCCCTCCCATGACAACTTGTATCCTCTCTCTCTCTCTCTCTCTCTCTCTCTCTCTCTCTCTCTCTCTCTCTCTTTCTCTCAATATATATATTTGGTCTTTCAGCGCCAAAGACGGCGTATTTGGCAGTTCTTAAAATTCTTCACTTCGATCAGTCTCCCGCTATTTTCTGTTGTTCTTGCATTTTTCCCAGCACCATGGTTTCACCCTCCCTGGTGATTGGTCTGCATAGAGTCTCCTTGGTTATTCCCCGCTTCTCTTTTCTTCTAGGTTTCCACATAATCGCCTGTAATGTGAGTATTAATATTCACCCGCAGCATTTACCCGGTGTACGCCAAACGTCTTGTATTGAGGACATTAGAAACATAATTTTGGTTGGACTGTAATCGCATTTGCTCAGTAGTCATGAATTCTTTCCAACCAATGCCCAAAATGACGGGAAACAATTTATATTCAAATGCATTCAACCTAGTTTCAAATGCATTTGTCATTTTCCAGCATTCACAACCACATGAGAGCACTGCGATGACGCCAGAGTTAAGTACCCTGAGTTCCATACGTTTCGCACTGATTTAGATTTCCAAATACTTGTTAACTAGTTGAAGACATTAAAGGTCGGGGAGATTCGGATGCGACTTTTCTTTATTGCGTTCTTATTATTCGTCATATTACTGCCTAAATTGGCTAACATGGCGGACTTGTTTTTTTGTGATGATATTCTGACATGGAAGCAAACTTAACTGTTCTTAAGGAAGTTTCCACTTAATACATTCTGAAACTCCAATGGTTCGTTGATTTGGGATTTATTTGGCTTTAGGTCAAATCAGTTCATCCCGCAACCAGTGTGGTCGTTGGGGCACACATGAATAATCCTCACAACCCCCACGATACCCCTCTCTGTCAGCGGCCGCTGCCTTTGCCTCCTCTCGTCGAAGATTGGTCTATTCTTTTATATTGTCTTCTCATCTCTTCGACATTAGGCCGTCAAGGAAACGAGAGGTTAGGTAAAAGAATTTGTCTGGTACAGGGGTGAATGTCAGAACTGACCACTCTGGCGTCAGCCTTGGTAAGGATGTGGGTTGTTGATAATCTGATACTTCCACGACAGGCTGCCATATTTAGAATGACAGGGACTCGTGGGTAGTGGAAGTTTGGTGTGAAAGAGAATTAATGACCGAAATCAAGGTCAGTTAAAATATTTTGGCTAAATAACAATGTGGCAGACTATACTAGTGAGTAGTGTGGAAGGTAGTCGTTCAAGAGACAGACAATGTTATAATTGGGCGGATAACATCAGGAGATGGACTCAAATATGCCGTTTATGTTGCAATGTTCGACTGACATGCATATTCTCCCATCATATTTCGACCAGGGTCTCTAGAAAATACCGGGTGAAGTTAGGAAATCCAGCAGCAAGCGAATGCAATTAAATAAATGCTTTTTCAATCTTAACTTAACGTAACGTTTTTACGCTGGCTTAGAAGACTCATCAGAGTCTGTCGACAACCAGTCACATTTGCATTAACCTGCTTTAAAAGCTATGTACACCCAATCTATTCTTAAATGCATTAACTCTCTTTGCCTCCATCATCTCCTGGGGTAATGTATTCAAAGCATTCACCACTCTCTGCCTAAAACAATATTGACTAATAACCAATCTAGAACTTTCTTTAGTTAATTTGTATCTGCGCCCTATTGTTTTCGTTGGTAATTGAATTTTGAAAAAAAACTTGTTATAGACCAATTGAACCTTTCCTGTATCTTATCAACCTGTATTAAGTCACATCGAATTCTTCTCTTCTCTAGACACTGTAGGCCGGTTTTGTCTGAGTCTTTCCTCGTAACTGTTATCCCACTATCAGTTTTGTCGCTCTTCTTTATATCCTTTCCAGCATGTTTATATCCCCTCTACGATAAGGACTCCACACCTGTACACAGTACTCCAATCTAGGTCTAACTAATGCTTTATACACTTTGACAATCACCTCCTTACTCCTATGTTTAATATTTCTTTTTATCATACCTAAAATTGCATTTGCCTTAGTCACTGCTACCTAGGCTTGCTCATTCATATTTCCCGAATGCTCTATTATAACCGCTAGGTCCCTTTCCATTTCGATCATTCTAATATTGTTCTCGCCAATTCTGTAATTATGTTCCATATTGGATCTACAAATGTGAATGACTTTACATTTATCTATATTAAATGTCATTTGCAATTTCACAGACCAGTATCGAATTTTATCTAAATCTGACCTCTGCTATAGATGAGACACTCATACACAGTTTTGTGTCATCTTTTTCAATCATGCATCCTATATCAATGTCCAAATCATTTTTTTTAATTATTCATTTCACATTTGAAAATATCTACAGGCTCTGGGATCTTGCAGCAGTCTTCTTTTGTGTAGACTGTGCCAAAGTATTGATTTAGTCGATTAGCTGTCTCTCTATTTTCTATTATTATTTTACCTGTGCTATCTATAAGAGGCCTACCTTGTCTTTCCTTCTTTGTTTATTTCTAACATAAGAAAAGAAGCTTTTACTATCAGTCTTGATCCTATAAGCATATATAAGTATTTTTGTTGCTTTATTCACTTTCTGAGCTATGTTCTGCTTGTCCAAATATTTTAAATATGTTTGTTTTGATTTACCTGCACTTATATATTTTTGTTCATGCTTTATCTTTAGTTCTTCTGCATTTAACTACAAATTTAGTTATCCACTTTTTAATTTAGTGTTTACCTCCCTACATGGAACACATTCCACTTTTAGTAGTTCTAGAACTGTTTTGAAACTCTCCCACTCTTGTTGAACATCTGTACTTCTGACAAAATCTTTCCAGATTATATGGCTGGCTGTCTCTTTCTTCTTCAGTACATCTGTCTTAGAGTAGTCGTATGCTCACGAGTTTATATTTACATCTCTCCTCGCCATAAGAACCGAACGGATGATCTGATGGTCACTTGAGCCAAACAGTTCCCCAACGATAAAGTTTTCAATCATTTTTTTCTCTGTAGTAAATATTAGCCCCTCTACATCTCACGGTAGAAGAGGAGCGATTAAGTAAGTAAGTAAATATTAGGTCGAGTATGTTTGTGCCTCTGGTAGCTTCCTCTACATGCTGAATACAAAAATTGCCAGTTATGAACTGAACAGAAGGATTATACTCTGCAAATGCTTCAGCCATATCCCATTTTATTTCAGGAAAACTGAAATCCTCCCATTAATAAAACTTTCTCTACACTAGCCTTTTTAATGTTACTAATTAGCTCCCCATCTTCCTCTTTTGTACTTGAAGGATATATATAGTATACTCCAACCACTGTTCTTTCACCCCCACTATCTATTTCTCCCCATACTATTTCATTTGTGTTACCAGATCATCTTGTAAAGTTATATTTACTGTATTTGCACAGTAAAATAAAACACCTCCTCCACACCTCCCCTAATTGGCCTTGTCCCCAACTACCCTACCCTTCCTTAACATTGTATATCCTGCCATTTCAAGTTCATTATCCGCAATGTCCCCATATGTCCATGATTCTGTTAATCGTATTAAATTTGGCTTTTCTTCCTCTCCATACAGTTCTAATTCTTCTCGTTTATTTATTATGTTTCTAACATTTACATAAAAATATTTTAGAGTACAGTGCTGTTGTTTTTCCAGTTTCTGATTTCGACTTTTTAGTTGAATTACTGACACGTCGCTTGCATTGACACCCATTCCTGCACATTGAAACGATCTTTATCTTTCTTGCCCCACCTCTCCGTCCACTAAGGTGTGTAGATGTTTATGTCTTGTGTCCACTGCTTGCTCTGTTCAGCATGATACACCGCCATTTCAGAATACGGAGGTGTGCAAGCCGACTCTTGACCTTCCGTGTAATCGGAGATGGGGTAGGTAACTTCACCCCTAGTGTAAGTAGGTCAGCACGTGTGCAATATCGAGTAGGTCCAGTGCTGTAGCCAAACTGACCGGCTGTCCCCATTGTACTGTGTCCAACATTATTTATGTCCTTTATACTGACCCTGATTTCAAAAAGTGTGAAGGGCTCTAAACACGTCAAGTTCAAACGTTTGCACTGAGCCGATAAAAAACAAAACAATCACATGGTAACCAAACCCTACCTGGAACAGATGAGCGATGACCTTGTCAAAATACTCAAGGCAGAAGAGTGTATTAACAATATACCTAAACCTTTCAGCCGCTTGAGTTTATAACAACAGACAATATGGCATCAACGAAAGAGATATACCAACAACAACAAAACTGATGGATTGAAGCTAGAGAAAAACATCAAAGATAATATAAATGGCACATGAAAAAAAAAAGGATTTTTCCACTGCATCTAACGTTAATCATATCTGTGAAACTGTTTTTAGAGTTTATTATGTAACATAGAAGACTTTTCCACACTAGCAGGATTTTAGCCTAAGTGAGTGAATGTACGAGGGGCGTTCAAATCAAACAGGTACTTTTTGTTCTAGTTCTACCTGAATGAGTTATAGAGTTCTGGAACTACTATCATAAGTTAGGGATACTTGTGTCCTAGTTCTACCTGAATGAGTTATAGCGTTCTGGAACTACTATCATTAGTTAGGAGCACTTGTCTGAATGAGTTATAGCGTTTTGGAACTACTATCATAAGTTAGGGGCACCTGTGTTCTAGTCTACCTGAATGAGTTATAGCGTTCTGGAACTACTATCATAAGTTAGGGGCACTTGTGTCCTATCACTGCTAGGTGGCTCACTTGTCATTTACCAGTCATTTGACAGATAAATGAAAATGGCGGACAACACTGTTAGTATTTGCATGGAACAGCGTGTGGTGATGAGGTTTCTTGTAAAAGAATGCGTGAAACCTGCGGAAATATACAGAAGACTACAATCACAATATGTGATTTTAAAATAATAATTTTTTTGCGTTGACCTAATTTCTTTAATCTCAAAGGCGGTGTGCGTTGCACTGTGGTTTTTATTGTGCGCCTGTCGGCCCAGTACACCCGACTTCAGCATGCATTTTCTAAGGGTTTACTTCCCCGGGGTAACGGCCGGTACTGTGGTGGGGATCGAGTCCAGCACCTTCGGATTGTGAGCCGTGCCACTTAACTACTAGCCCACGCCGTCCCGACAATACGGTGATGAAACACTAAGCTGCAGTGAGACATTTGAATGGTGTAAAATGTTTTAGAGATGGCTGTTCATCCATGAGTGATGATCCCGTCCTGCTCCTGCAAGATAACGCTGGACATCATACGGCTTACCACACTATGTGTAATATGCAGCAACTCGACTGGGAGGTATTGCCTCATCCACCTTAGAGCCCAGATCTCGCTCCAAGTGATTTCACCTTTTTGGATCCCCACAAAAATTCCTGGGAGTTCAACCTTTTTGCACTGATGACGAAGTGAAACAGGCTGTCCTGGATTGAGTCAGACACACTGACAAATCTTTCTTTGCTGAAGTTTTTCACGCATTACTTAAACGCTGGGATAAGTATAAGAAACATTGTAGGAGATTAAATCGAAAAATAAATGGCAATTCCAATATTTGAAAGCACTTTTTTTTTAAAATTATAAAAATAAGTTCCGGTTTAACTTGAACATATGTCCCTCGTATGTCCAACGCACTTGGGTTGTGTAGTCTAATACTCGTTATTATTGCTACAGTACACTGTTAGTTTTAGTTTACGACATGCTTCCAGCAAAGTGATGGATCTGTTTTATCTCTACTGCACACAACACTCCCTGAAGCCCACTCGGGGACTATATCACACACGCACACAAACATGCACGCACGCACTTACGCACGCGTGGAAGTATAATATAATGTGGCGCGCCTCCCCCAGGATGTCTAAGCCGCCAAATCCTGAACCTGGCTGACGAAATAAAGGGTGGGACAAGTCATTTTCCAACATGGGGCGCCGACGGGTCGTCCAAAGACTTCGGTCATTAATGGTAGTCACAGACGATCGACGCATGGGACTTGGTCCTCTAAACGGATTATTATTTTTATTATCATTATATGTGTGGGTATGTGTATGTGTTTGTATTTATGTATGCTTATATGTATGTATATATGTATGTATGCATGTGAGTGTGTATCTGCCTGTCTGTCTTTCTGTCTATCTGCCTGGCTGCCTGCTTACATGTTTCACCTGACAATGAGTAACATAATTGGATCAGTATGTTTCACCTGACTCTGCCTGACATAGTCTGATCAGTATGTTTTACCTGACTCTGACTGACATAGTCTGATCAGTATGTTTCACCTGACCCTGACTGACATAGTCTGATCAGTATGTTTCACCTGACTCTCACTGACATAGTCTGATAAGTATGTTTCACCTGACTCTGACTGACATGGTCTTCTTCTTCTTCTTCTTCTTCTTCTTCGTACGCTGTCAGACGTCAACCTGTATTTTTTCGAAAAAAGCAGCGGTCATCCTGAGGCTGTCGACACTGCCAAAGAGCTTGTCTAGTGTTGCCACTGGTGATGGCCACATCTGCTTTCTCTGATCCTCGTATGTCGGGCAGTTTTGCAGAAAATGTTCAGCGGTCATTTTCCCAGTACCGCACGAGCATTCGTCAGTGCCACCTATCTTCAATTTATTGAATAGGTGGTACCTCAGTCTATTGTGGCCAGTCCGAAGTCTGAAGATCACGACCTGCTCTCTTCTATTCAACTGGTAATAGGCATCATTTTTTGTGTAGCCAGTATGTTCTGTTTCCCATTTGGTCATGTATCTAGCTCTAATAAGCCTTTTTGACTCTTCGTATGTCACACTAGTATCTGGTTGTGGTAGTCTTGCACCTTCTTTTGCCAGTCTGTCTGCCTCCTCGTTGCCTTGGATATTACAGTGGGATGGTGCCCACTGCACCACTACTCTTTTTGGTGCGGACTGCTCGCATAGTTGATAGAGTACTGCTCTTAAATCATTAAGTTCAGTATTTTTCTGGCTTTGTAGTGCTATGACTACGGCCAGGGCATCTGTAAACAGGACTATATGGCTTTCATTTCTTTTTTTTGTCACCATTTCTTTTACTGAAGCCCTCAGTACCTCTGCCTCCGCTCTGAAATTGCTTGAGTATTTTCCAGTTGCCACTGACAGTGTTTTTTTCTACCATTTGGTAGGCTCAGGAATACCCCTGCCCCTCCGTTCTGTGTTGTGTTTGTTACAGAGCCATCGGTGAATGCATGAGTCCAGTCCATGCTTGGGTAGTTTTTCGTTATGTACCTCAGGGTTGTATCTCTTCTTTCTTTTTCAATCTGACTTTTCTTGTTTCCAATACCTGCTATATTTTCTACCACCTCTGGAAATATATGCTGCCTCCAGGTAGGTTTGCGCACAATAGGGATGGGCTTTGGTGTTGTTAATGCGTTCATAGGGTCTTCGCTCATCTTTGCTTCGGCTATTTTTGCAAAGTTTCTCCCCTTTAGTTTCCCATTTCCAAAATTATTTAATCTCTTATGCTTTGGATGGTCTGTCAGTCTTTTCTGCTTCTCTGCTTGCTGCTGGGCTCTGCAGTCTCTTCTGTCGGTCATGGATTGCAGATTTGTAATCTTTTCCAGTTCTACAATTGGCGTTGACTTTATACCTCCTGTTATAACTCTCATGGCTTGGTTTTGGAGTTTGCTAATTTTGTCAAAGTTCGCCTTTGCTGCTGTTGTCCATGCCGCAATGCCATACTCGAGAACTGGTCTCACTCTTCCAGTGTATAGTTTCTTTAGTATACTTTCGTCTGCTCCCCAGCTTGTGCCAGCAAGTTTCCTCATGATTGCCATTCTTTCTCTGGCTCTCATTCGGTTTCTCTCGATCTGACTTTTCCATGTCATGCGCCAATCAAATGTGACTCCCAGGTAATTTGGATTGTCGTTTGGCCTCAGATATTTGCCGTTAAGACTTATTTTGGTGTTTTTGGGTTTGTTTGAAAGCGATAATATCGTACAGGTTGTTTTTTCCTCATTTATTTTGATGAGCCATGAGTTCGCCCACTCCTCCAGCGATGTTAGGGCCTGCTGCATCCGATTACTTGCTATGGTGAGATTATTTTCAGAGGTCCACATAGCCAGATCGGCTGCAAACATGGAGCTGTGGACTCTTCTTGGTATATTCTTTGCGATGTTATTTATATACAACAGGAAGAGTGTGGGTGACAGTTCTCCTCCTTGGGGTACTCCCTGCTCAAGTGTCACCTTTTTGCTCATCTGCCCTTATACTTCAACTCTGGCTGTTCTGTTTTTGAGGTAGTAGCTGATCCATCTGTACATTTTCCCACAAATTTCACTTCTTCGTATCTTGACTGTAAGTCCCTCTTTCCAGACCTTGTCAAATGCCTTTTCTAAATCCACCCAAACCGCTACTGTATGTTTTTTTCTTCTGGTAAGCATCCTCTATTTCCTGGGCTATGAGAGTGATCTGGTCCTCAGTGGATCTGTGCTGTCTAAAGCCTGCTTGCTGTGGAATTAGTATGTGTTTTTCTTCCAGATGCCACATCAGTCTGGAATTTATCATACGTTCGATCAGTTTGCCTACACAGCTCAGTAGACTGATAGGCCTGTATCCATTTGGATCAGTTCTATCTGTTTCTTTCATTGGTACTGGTATAATTACAGCATCTTTCCATGCCTGAGGTACAATTCCCCTTTTCCAGCTTTGGTTCAGGATTGAGAGTAGCTTACTCTTTGCTGTTTGGCTCAACCCAATGAGCATTTCGTTTGTTACGCCATCCTTTCCGGGCGATTTCTTTTTCTTTAAAGTTCTCATGGCCTCTTCCATTTCATTCATTGTTAGTTTTGCCATCATGTGCTCCTCTTGTGCCATATTGATGTTGTCGTGCCTCTTTTGTTCTTCATTAATGTCTGTGTGCCTATTTGTAGGGATATCAATGTGGTTTGCTCTGGTATAATGTTCTATAAAGGCGCTTGCCGCCTTTTTTCCAGTGAGCATGTTGTCGCCCTGCTTGATGGTAATTTGTTTGTTTGATGGAGTTTCGTCATTCATGGCTCTGACTAAAATCCATAGTTTGTTCCCTTCTTTGTCTAAATTGAGGCTTTCTGCTTTGTTTTTTCCAGCTTTCTCTTGTTATTTGGTTTAGAGTGTATTTGTATTTCGCCATGGTGGCTTTGAGGGCGATATTTGCCTCCATAGATTGTTCTCTCTCTGCTATGTTCCTAGCATTTGAGACATCGTCTTCCGCTTTCTGCAATTCATCATTTCAATAAGGCTTGTAGTTTTGCCTTGCCCCTCTTGGGGTGGTTTCAGCGGCTGCTCGCATTATTGCTTTGCTTAGGCTTTCCACCATGGGTTTCATATTGTTATTCCGTGTGTTGATGGGTTCACACAGCCCATCTGTCAGGATTGCAAATCTGTCCCAGTCGGCTCGTTTGTAATTCCAACGTGGGACCGGTTTTATTTCCTGTGGGCCTACTTCCATTTCAACTTCTAGCCTAATTGGCCTATTGTCGCTACCTGCCAATTGGTTCAGCACATGGCGGTCTATTTTGTGGTGAATATCCCCCGTGGAAAAGGCCAAGTCTGGAGTAGAGGTGGTGTGCCAAGTTCTAGAATAGAAGCTAGGGCTATCCTCCAGCCTATTGATAAGATACAGAGTTGTGTCTATCTCCTAATCTTCCACTTCATCACCTCTGCTGTCTGTGTCCGAATAGCCCCATCTCTCCGAGTGGTTGTTGAAGTCTCCAGCTACTAGACAGTTGGAGTCCTTGATCTCCATACTCGAGAGCGACATGTCTTTGTTTGGTGGGCCATACAGGTTGAAGATTCGGATCTTCGTTTCTTGTGCCATTATGTTGACTCCTACAATTTCTGCTTCTCCGGTGTGATTGACAGCTACCGCGCTACTCGGTATGCAGTTACGTGTCCGTATCAGAACCCCTCCTTTGTGACCTTCTCTATCAAGACGGAAGGTCTGGTATCCTCTGATTGAGAATTTGTGATTGTTGTTGTGCGTTTGTTGGATACATGCCACTTCAATCTTACCTTCATGCAAGTGATGTGCTAGGGAAAGCTTTTTTGTTAATGACTTCCTCCGCATTCCACTGTAGTATTCTGAGGGTCTTGTGTTTTTGGTCAATAGTTTTTGCCCCATCACCCTGTGCCTTGACTCCACAGCACATGGGTGGGTGACCACCAGTAGCATTGGGTGGGCCCCTTCGAGGCGTGAGGCCCGGCACTCTCGCTGCCTGTCGGTACTCCACAGGATGAGCGCCACACTATTTTCTGATAGGTTGTACCGTCATCATACAGCGATATACGTTGCACTTGTTTCGTTAAGCCTGTGGCCCAGTGCATCCGATTTCAACAGGCGTTTCTGTAGGGATGCCCTTCTTAGCCTTTGGCTGTCCTCAGCCTATCTGCAAGGCAGCAGTTGTTTTTGGTCAGAGTTGTCTCTCTTAGGGAAGTTCTGACATAGTCTGATCAGTATGTTTTACCTGACCCTAAACTAACATAGTCTGATCAGTATGTTTTGCCTGGCCCTAAATAACATATGCTGTTCAGCGTGTTTTACCTGAACCTAACATAGTCTGATTAGTGTTTTTTATCTGACCCTAACTAACATATGCTGATCAGTATGTTTTACCTGAACCTAACTAACATAGTCTGATCAGTATGTTTAACTGACCCTAACTAATATATGCTGATCAGTATGTTTTACCTGACCCTAACTAACATATGCTGATCAGTATGATTTACCTGACTCTAACTATCATATGCTGATCAGTATGTTTTACCTGACCTTAACTAACATAGTCTGATCAGTATGTTTTGCCTGACCTTAACTAACATAGTCTGATCAGTATGTTTTACCTGACCTTAACTAACATAGTCTGATCAGTATGTTTTGCCTGACCTTAACTAACATAGTCTGATCAGTATGTTTTACCTGACCTTAACTAACATAGTCTGATCAGTATGTTTTACCTGACCTTAACTAACATAGTCTGATCAGTATGATTTACCTGACTCTAACTAACATATGCTGATCAGTATGTTTTACTTGACCTTAACTAACATAGTCTGATCAGTATGATTTACCTGACCTTAACTAACATAGTCTGATCAGTATGTTTTGCCTGACCTTAACTAACATAGTCTGATCAGTATGTTTTACCTGACCTTAACTAACATAGTCTGATCAGTATGTTTTACCTGACCTTAACTAACATAGTCTGATCAGTATGTTTTTCCTGACCTTAACTAACATAGTCTGATCAGTATGTTTTACCTGACCTTAACTAACATATGCTGATCAGTATGTTTTACCTGACCTTAACTAACATAGTCTGATCAGTATGTTTTACCTGACCTTAACTAACATAGTCTGATCAGTATGTTTTGCCTGACCTTAACTAACATAGTCTGATCAGTATGTTTTACCTGACCTTAACTAACATATGCTGATCAGTATGTTTTACCTGACCTTAACTAACATAGTCTGATCAGTATGTTTTACCTGACCTTAACTAACATAGTCTGATCAGTATGTTTTACCTGACCTTAACTAACATAGTCTGATCAGTATGTTTTGCCTGACCTTAACTAACATAGTCTGATCAGTATGTTTTACCTGACCCTAACTAACATAGTCTGATCAGTATGTTTTACCTGACCTTAACTAACATAGTCTGATCAGTATGTTTTACCTGACCTTAACTAACATAGTCTGATCAGTATGTTTTACCTGACCCTAACTAACATAGTCTGATCAGTATGTTTTACCTGACCTTAACTAACATAGTCTGATCAGTATGTTTTACCTGACCCTAACTAACATAGTCTGATCAGTATGTTTTACCTGACCTTAACTAACATAGTCTGATCAGTATGTTTTACCTGACCCTAACTAACATAGTCTGATCAGTATGTTTTACCTCACCCTAACTAACATAGTCTGATCAGTATGTTTTACCTGACCTTAACTAACATAGTCTGATCAGTATAATTTACCTGACCTTAACTAACATAGTCTGATCAGTATGTTTTACCTGACCCTAACTAACATAGTCTGATCAGTATGTTTTACCTGACCTTAACTAACATAGTCTGATCAGTATGTTTTACCTGACCTTAACTAACATAGTCTAATCAGTATGTTTTACCTGACCCTAACTAACATAGTCTGATCAGTATGTTTTACCTGACCTTAACTAACATAGTCTGATCAGTATGTTTTACCTGACCTTAACTAACATAGTCTGATCAGTATGTTTTACCTGACCTTAACTAACATATGCTGATCAGTATGTTTTACCTGACCTTAACTAACATAGTCTGATCAGTATGTTTTACCTGACCTTAACTAACATAGTCTGATCAGTTTTTTTTACCTGACCTTAACTAACATAGTCTGATCAGTATGTTTTGCCCGACCTTAACTAACATAGTTTGATCAGTATGTTTTGCCTGACCCTAACTAACATAGTCTGATCAGTTTGTTTTACCTCACCCTAACTAACATAGTCTGATCAGTATGTTTTACCTGACCTTAACTAACATAGTCTGATCAGTATGATTTACCTGACCTTAACTAACATAGTCTGATCAGTATGTTTTACCTGACCCTAACTAACATAGTCTGATCAGTATGTTTTACCTGACCTTAACTAACATAGTCTGATCAGTATGTTTTACCTGACCTTAACTAACATAGTCTGATCAGTATGTTTTACCTGACCTTAACTAACATAGTCTGATCAGTATGTTTTACCTGACCTTAACTAACATAGTCTGATCAGTATGTTTTACCTGACCCTAACTAACATAGTCTGATCAGTATGTTTTACCTGACCTTAACTAACATAGTCTGATCAGTATGTTTTACCTGACCCTAACTAACATAGTCTGATCAGTATGTTTTACCTGACCTTAACTAACATAGTCTGATCAGTATGTTTTACCTGACCCTAACTAACATAGTCTGATCAGTATGTTTTATCTCACCCTAACTAACATAGTCTGATCAGTATGTTTTACCTGACCTTAACTAACATAGTCTAATCAGTATGATTTACCTGACCTTAACTAACATAGTCTGATCAGTATGTTTTACCTGACCCTAACTAACATAGTCTGATCAGTATGTTTTACCTGACCTTAACTAACATAGTCTGATCAGTATGTTTTACCTGACCTTAACTAACATAGTCTGATCAGTATGTTTTACCTGACCTTAACTAACATAGTCTGATCAGTATGTTTTACCTGACCCTAACTAACATAGTCTGATCAGTATGTTTTACCTGACCCTAACTAACATAGTCTGATCAGTATGTTTTACCTCACCCTAACTAACATAGTCTGATCAGTATGTTTTACCTGACCTTAACTAACATAGTCTGATCAGTATGTTTTACCTGACCTTAACTAACATAGTCTGATCAGTATGTTTTACCTGACCTTAACTAACATAGTCTGATCAGTATGTTTTACCTGACCCTAACTAACATAGTCTTATCAGTATGTTTTACCTGACCCTAACTAACATAGTCTGATCAGTATGTTTTACCTGACCTTAACTAACATAGTCTGATCAGTATGTTTTACCTGACCCTAACTAACATAGTCTGATCAGAATGTTTTATCTCACCCTAACTAACATAGTCTGATCAGTATGTTTTACCTGACCTTAACTAACATAGTCTAATCAGTATGATTTACCTGACCTTAACTAACATAGTCTGATCAGTATGTTTTACCTGACCCTAACTAACATAGTCTGATCAGTATGTTTTACCTGACCTTAACTAACATAGTCTGATCAGTATGTTTTACCTGACCTTAACTAACATAGTCTGATCAGTATGTTTTACCTGACCTTAACTAACATAGTCTGATCAGTATGTTTTACCTGACCCTAACTAACATAGTCTGATCAGTATGTTTTACCTGACCCTAACTAACATAGTCTGATCAGTATGTTTTACCTCACCCTAACTAACATAGTCTGATCAGTATGTTTTACCTGACCTTAACTAACATAGTCTGATCAGTATGTTTTACCTGACCTTAACTAACATAGTCTGATCAGTATGTTTTACCTGACCCTAACTAACATAGTCTGATCAGTATGTTTTACATGACCCTAACTAACATAGTCTTATCAGTATGTTTTACCTGACCCTAACTAACATAGTCTGATCAGTATTATTTACCTGACCCTAACTAACATAGTCTGATCAGTATGATTTACCTGACCTTAACTAACATATGCTGATCAGTATGTTTTGCCTCAGCAGACGATAGTCTTCTCACACCAGACTCACCGATGAGATACAACAAAACATGTTTGCCTCCTTTTTTGTTAATTACATCTATTAAGAACGTAATGTTGGTCATTCGCCGTTGTTATCACTAATTAAATATGTAAATGTCTTAGTAATGTTGATAACTTGTCGGTGGCTATATTTGCATATCAACTCTTGCTCCTGTCTCCTCTCTTTGTTGTTTTCGTCTGAATTCATTGCATAATTTATCATCACTTCACTATTATGTGACGTCTGAGAACATAGCAATTCGGAATCCATGGCGACTCAAGCTTGATTTCATCTCTCGATCTTTCTATATCTATCTCTTTCTCTATCTATATCTCTCTCTCTATCTCTCTCGATCTTTCTATCTCTCTCTATATCTCTATATCTATCTCTCTCAATCTCTCCTCTCTATCTCTATCTATCTCTCTCTATCTCTTTCCCGCTCTCTATCGATCTCTATCGATCTCTCTCTTTCTCTCTCTTTCTATCTCTCTCTCTTTCTATCTCTATCTCTCTCAATCCCTATATATCTAACTCTCTATCTATTGTTATCTATCTCTCTATCTCTCTCCCTCTCGCTCTCTCTCTATAGCTCTCTTTCCTTCTCTCTATCTATCTATATCTATTTCTCTCTCTCTATCTCTCTCTTCCTCTCTCTCTCCCTCTCTCTCTATCTCGCTCTCTTTCTCTCTCTATCTTTCCATCTATTCATCTCTCTCTCCCTCTCCCTCTCTCCGTACCCCAGCTTTTATTTCAAACTAATGTCATATAAAACTAGATTTTCAAGAGACAAAACGTATCGGATAATCTGAACGAAAGGAATCCCCTACACGCGTGTTTTTCTGTGCGTGGCGTATGTCCCTATTTTACGGTTGCAAAAATAAAACGTTATTCTGTTTTCTGAATTTATATCTCTGAAACAGTGATACGTTTTTATGCAATTTCTAGCTATATTTCTGTTTTATTTTCTGTTTCTAAGAATCGACGTTACTGCACTCCGGGCATACCCGTAGGTGCTGAGTTTCTCTAGTCAAATGTCGTAAGGTGTGGATGCTGATGGTCCCTGTTATCTCGCTGGTTTTACATTCTTCTGCTCCGTCCTCTCATGCGCCAACTCCGCTCGAACCTCGTTTAATGTTGAAACTTTGAAGTCTGTGGATTGCTGCTTCATCTATTGCGGTGTCTATCTTAGCTACATACTATTTTTTACTCATGCGTTCATTTCTCTTTTTTTGATGTTTTTTGCGTATACTTTTGTTATTTGTTGTCTTTGACGAAGACCTTTAGGTCGTAACATAGGTTTCGTTTCGGTTTTCCTTTTTATCGTGATATCTCACCATACCTGTACATTTCTCATCACACTCAGTAAGCTCACTTTCGTGTTCTTTTTTTTTTGTCATACGACATTTTTCCCATTGCTGGGGTAGTCAAGGGGTTTTGAAGGCTAAGAACTACAGGCCGCTTCGTCACTGCTGTCGCCACGTCGTGTGCTGGCTACGTTTGTTTATTTCACCCCCAACAGAAAAACAACATAGGACATACTGGGGATGCGAACCGCTGCCCTCCTTGTTGGCAGGCAGGCCTCGAAACCATTCGGCCACGCGCTCCTCTGTAAGCTCACTACTATGGGTTTTACTGCGTCGAAACTCAGCCGTTTCAACGTAGCCTGACCCGGAAGTCATAGGATGTTTTGTATATTTCATCTGGCCCACTAAAGTACAGTTTACATAGGTGACACATTCTTTGATTTGGAGCGAATAGACGAATTAATTAATTTGCAATAGAGATCCACCCTCATAATTACTTCTTATGTAAAGTAAGCAGCATGTTCTTTGCAGAATGTTTCTGCTTACAACCGTCACCTATTTGGCTGTTATAAGTTTCTTGCCAGGTTGGCTTTACTGTCCGTACGGAAGGAACGATTGCACTGATACCAACCACGTGTCTGCCAAACTGGACATGGTGGGATTCGAACCGGATGCAACGATATTACAGAGAATATACCAAGAAGAGTCCATAGCTCAATGTTTGCAGACGATCTGGCTATGTGGACCTCTGAAAAGAATCTCACCATAGCAAGAAATCGGATGCAAACGGCCCTAACATCGCTGGAAGAGTGGGCGAACTCATGGCTGGTCAAAATAAACGAGGAGAAAACCACGTGCACAATATTCTCGCTCTCATTAAAACCCCAAAGTACCAAATTAAGCCTAAATGGCAAAATCCTGCAGCCAAACGACAACCCAACCTATCTGGGAGTCACATTTGATCGGCGCATGACATGGAAAAGTCAGATTGAGAGAAACCGAATGAAAGCCAGAGAAAGAATGGCGATCATGAGGAAACTTGCTGGCACAAGCTGGGGAGCAGACGAAGGCATACTAAAGAAACTGTACACTGGAAGAGTGAGACCAGTTCTCGAGTATGGCATCGCGGCATGGACAACAGCAGCGAAGGCGAACTTCGATAAAGTTAACAAACTTCAAAACCAAGCTATGAGAATCATAACTGGTGGCATGAAGTCAACGCCAATTGTAGAACTTGAAAAGATTACAAAACTGCAATCCATGACCGACAGAAGAGACTGCAGAGCCCAGCTGCAGTCAGAGAAACTCCGAAGACTGACGGACCATCCAATGTACCAGAGGCTAAACAATTTGGGAACTGGGAAACTAAAGCGGAGAAACTTTGCAGAAATAGCCAAAGCAAAGATGCACGAAGACCCCATAAACGCACTAACTACACCAAAACCCATCACTACTGTACGAAAACCTACTTGGAGGCAGGACATATTTCCAGAGGTGGTAGAAAATATACCAGGTATTGCAAACAAAAACTGCCAGACCGAAAAAGAAAGGAGAGACACTACCCTAAGCTTCATAACGAAAAGCTACCCAAGCATGGACTGGACCCATGCATACACCGACGGTTCTGTAACAAACACTACACAGAACGGAGGGGCAGGAGCATTCCTGAACCTACCAAATGGCAGAAAAATAACACTGTCATTCGCTACTGGTAAGTACACAAGCAATTTCAGAGCGGAGGCAGAGGCACTGAGGGCGGCAGTGGAAGAAATGGCAACACACAGTGAAAATGAGAGCCACATAGTCTTGTTGACAGATGCTCTCGCCGTAGTCACAGCGCTAAAAAGCCAGAAAAACACTGAGCTTAATGACTTAAGAGCAGCACTCTGCAAACTGTGCCAGCTGTCCGCACCAAAAAGGGTAGTGGTACAGTGGGTTCCGTCACACTGCAACATCCAAGGCAACGAGGAGGCAGACAGACTGGCAAAAGAAGGTGCAAGGCTACCACAAACAGATACCAGTATGACGTACGAAGAGTCAAAACGGCTTATCAAAGCCAGGTACATTACCAAATGGGAAACCGAACATACTGGTTACACCAAAAACGATGCCTATTACCAGTTGAACCGAAGAGAGCAGGTCGTTGTCTTCAGACTTCGCACTGGCCACAATAGACTGAGGTACCACCTATTCAACAAATTGAAGATAGGGTGTACCGACGAATGCCCGTGCGGTACTGGTAAAATGACTACTGAACATCTGCTGCAGAACTGCCCGACATACGGGGATCAGAGAGAGCAGATGTGGCCATTGCCAGTGGAACTTCAAGACAAGCTCTATGGTAGTGGCGAGAGTCTCAGGACGACCGCCGCTTTTTTCGAAAAAATAATGGTTGCTGTCTGACTGTGTACGCAGAAGAAGAAGAAGAAGAACCGGATGCGTTAAATTGGGAAATGGAAGTTTCAGTTCTAGGCCACGCAGACCGTATTTACTACTTTACTATTTACTTATACGGGCATTTGAAGTGTTTTTGACCTTCAAAGATCTTTCTGGGATCGGACAAATCTCACACCAACTGGGGACCAAGCCCCTATCGCTTAGGTGCGAAGTCAGTACCCTAACCACTGCGCTACCTCGAATTCACTAATTTAATCTTGGTAACAATTTTTTTCGTTAAAATTTTGTGAAATGTGATTTCAGAAGATTTGTTTATCTCCCCGTGTCGTATAAGTCTGTCGATTTGAAATTCGAGACTTCATTTTATTATATGATATAGGTTTTCTGGTAGAGATCAGATATCTGTCCATCATCTTGTCTAATTATAGCTTCCGTCTGTCCTTTGTGTACTCAAACAGAAGACTTCATGATTATTGGCACTATTATCTATCTTGTTGCCTGGTTGAATTAATAGGACAGCTTTGACATAATGACGTTCTTGTTGAGTATCCATGACGTTGTAAGGGGTTCGTATCATCATCATGTAAAACAAATGCTACAGATGCCGCAGATGCAATTTTTGGGATACAAGTATTCTGCAAGGAGGTTTCCTGTACTGGTTGCCCTTTACTTCAAAAGCCAAAAGGCATAATTAATTATTGAGAAATAGGCATTGATTTATATTTATAAATCTATGCATTGTCTCTAATCCCAAAAGGCGGTGTGCGTTGCACTGTGGTTTTTATTTTGCGCTTGTCAGCCCAGTGCATCCGACTTCAGCATTCATTTTATGCAAGGGTCTGCGTCCTCCTGCATTTTCTAAGGGTTTGTTTCCCCCCCGGGTAACGACCGATGCTATGATGCGGATCGAACCCAGCATCTTCGGGCTGTGAGCCAAGCCACTTTAACCACTAGGCCACGCCGTCCCATAGATTAGTTGTTATATTAGTAGTTTAGTTGTACATATGTATAACACTAGAATAAAAGAATAAAAGAATTTACTTATTCCTCAGCAATCAGGTTTTCGTACAAAAAGATGGACCGAAGATCAGGTGACATATAAACAGGAGATAGAATATACATTTCAAGAAAAAAAGAAAACACTGGCAGCCTGGATAGACCTAGAAAAAGCCTTTGATAGAATACGGAAGAGCGTGTTAAAACTCAAACTACAGCAGGTGGGTATAACCAATAACATGTACAAGTGGATCAGTGATTATCTAGATAACAGGACAGCAAGAGTGTATACTCCAATGACACCTCAGCAAAAAGATGAAAATGGAGTAATGAGTTCCAAAAGGTGGAATACTCTCACCCATCCTGTTTCTCAAATATATCAATGATATAATCACATAAATCCCTAAAAGAGTACACAGTGCACTATATGCAGATGACCTGGCACTATGGACATCCGAAAAGTCTACACCTGTAGCTAGAAACCAACTGCAGGAGGTTCTAAATTAAATAGAGACATGGACAAAAGAATGTCAAATCACTATAAACGAATCCAAAACAACGTACACAATCTTCTCTCTATCTTCCAAGCCCCAAGAAGTAATCCTGAAAGTAAATGGCCAGACTCTCCCCATTGACATAAGTCCAACTTATCTGGGAATGACAATGGACCCAAAGTTGACATGAAAAAAACCCAGATAAAACAAGCCACCAACAAAGCTAAGAACATAATGGCCATAATGGAGAAGATATCAGGCTCATCATGGAGATCAGACACGGGGACCCTAAAGAAACTATACGCAGGTTATGTGAGACCAGTGCTAGAATACAGGATAGCAGCATGGTCCACAGCAACAAAGAGTAACTTCCACAAAATAAATACAACCCAAAACCAAGGTATACGTATCGTCACTGGAGCTATGAGAACAACACCAACACATGCAATGGAGAACATCACACGAATCGAAAGTAGGGAGACGCGCAGAGACCAAAAACACTCCAACAGGGAGAGAGATTCTAATGAATGCCTGATCACCCAATATCAGTTCAGTTCATCCCGGAACCGATCAGGTCGTTGGGGCACACATGAAGACACTCCAAAATCTAACGCCACCCCTCTCTGTCTGTCGCCGCCTGTCGTATCTCACCGGGACGAAGGCTTGACCACTCAGTGATGTTGTCCACCCATCTCTTCCTTGGACGTCCTCGCCTTCTCTGTCCTGGTACGGAACCAAAGAGTATCGAGTTGGTAATTCCGTTGGACCTCGCGAAATGTCCGCATCAGGCCATCTTTCGTCGTTTGATAGCTGTGAACAGATCTTCAAAAGGACCAATAGCGTCTTCAACTTTCAAACGTATTTCTACGTTCGTGACACGATCTTTATATGTAACGTTTAGGAGTTTTCAATAGCATCTGATTTCCATTGCATGTATTCTGCCCTGGATATCTACTGTAATGGTCCAGGTCTCGCTGGCATACAGAAATATTGATAGCACCAAAGAGCGCATTAGTCTAACTTTTATGCCGCTTGTCTTGCCATATAGGTTTCAGCCGAGTCAGCGCCGCTGTTGTTTGTGCTATTCTTGCAATTACCCCTGGCTTCGATCCCTCTTCACTGATCAATGATCCCAGATATTTGAAACGTTGTACTACCTCAAGTTCCTGACCATTTGCCTCTATTACAGATTTAAACTTTTCTGTGTTATAAGTCATGAGCTTTGTTTTATCTGCATTTATTTCCATACCAAAATTCAGGGCCGCTCTATCCAAGCTACCAATCAACTCCTGGAGTTCCCCTTCTGTTCTTGCCAATATATGACAGGTTAAATCGTATGGGAAGAGGGAGATTAAAGAGAAACCACTTCATATAAAAAACAAAAAAACTTGCAAGAGCAGACCAAATCCTTAGCCACTCAGTGGTTTGTGATCTAAAACAAACATCTCAAATCCCACCATGAAAACAAGCAGTATTTGGAGATGGTAGAAACCATAGAGGGAATAGGGAAACGAGGACAGATTCAGAAAAGAAATTTATCACAGAAGAATATCTTAGGAGAGTATACCCACCAGAAAAATTAGTAACACGTATATACAGATGACTCATCTAACAAAACCACATCTAATGGAGGTGGAGGGATCTATTACAAACTAAGGAATGGAGAAGAAAAAACTTGAGTATTAACAACTGGAACATATTCCAATAATTTCCGTGCAGAGGCAGAGGCACTGAAAGCCGCAGCTGAGCTTGTAATCCAAGATAAAGATACCCACCAAGAAAACATAGTATTTCTGACTGATGCCATGTCAGTATTAGCAGCGTTAAAACAACACAAAGATGAAGATCTCGAGCAATGTATGTTCTTCCTGACACAGCTCTCAGCAGAACACCCAAGGTTGGTCACACAGTGGATCCCATCCCACTGCAATATTGAAGGCAATGAAGCTGCAGACAAACTAGCAAAGAGTGGAGGGGCATCCCCATAAACAGATCTGAGTATCACATATAATGAGGCCAAGACCATAATTAAAGCCAACTTCAGGGTAAAATGGGCTGATCAACACCACGACTTCCGAAAAGAAGACAGCTACTTTAACTTTACTAGAGAAGAGCAAGTCATCATCTTCAGACTGAGAACTGAGCATAGACTCAGGGGTCATCTTTATAACAAAATGATGATTGGAACAGATGACAGGTGCCCATGTGGGGAGCATATCATGACCGTGGAACACATCCTGCAAAGCTGCACGCTCACGCAGGAAAAGAGAAAACAATCCTGACCTCGTGAGACAGATATGAGACAAAAGCTGTATGGAGATGAAACAGCCTTACAAACAACGGTGTCCTTTGTAAGAGAAATCAGAACCGTGATATGGGGATGAACGAAGAAGAAGAAGAAGAAGAAGTACATATGTAGATTACTTTTACGTTCGTAGTTTAGTTTTACATTCTAGCTTTGCTCTACTTTTGCAGCTGAGTGTATACATCCGCAGATTAGCTTTGAATTCCTAGCTTAGTTTACCATTATTAACCGAGTTTTACATTTGAAGATTAATTTTTAAATTAGTAGCTTAGTTTTACATTCTATCCTTAGCTGAACATTCAGATGTTAGTTTTTACATTCGTAGCTTAGTTTTTAGCTTTTACGTTAGTAGGTTAGTTTTACCTTCACAACACAGTTCTAGATTCACAGCTTAATGGTGCATTCGCATCTTAATTTTACATTCTGATCTTGATGTTACATTCGTAGCTCAGATTTACATTTGCAGCCAAGTGTTACATTCGAAGCTTAGTTTAACATTCGTAACTAAGATTCCTAGCTTAGTTTTACATTCCTAGCTTAGCTTTAGATTCACAGCTTAGTTTTACATTCATAGCTTAGTTTTACATTCATAGCTTAGTTTTATATTCGTAGTTTAGTTTTACATCTATAGCTCAGTTTTACATTCGTAGTTTAGTTTTACATTCACAGCTTAATTTAGCAGCCCCAGCTTATCTTTGCATTCACAGCTTAGTTTTTGCACTATTAGCATAGGTTTACATTCGCAGATTAGTTTTCACATTCGAAGTTTAGTTTTACATTAGTATATTAATTTTACATTTGCAGCTTAGTTTTTATATTGACTGCTTTTCTGTGCATTTATATTTGTGACGTTTACATTATTAACATAGCTTTACATTTCTGCTTAGTTTTTACAA
The DNA here is from genome assembly GCA_036924085.1 of Ariolimax columbianus. Lineage (NCBI taxonomy): Eukaryota > Metazoa > Mollusca > Gastropoda > Stylommatophora > Arionidae > Ariolimax > Ariolimax columbianus. The sequence continues at coordinate 89,513,001 of JAVGWX010000003.1, forward strand.
TATTCGCTTAGTTTTACATTCTAAAATGAGTTTTACATTCACAGCTTAAAGTTGCATTCGCATCTCAGTTTTACATTGACAGTTTAATGTTACATTCACAGTTAAATTTTAATTCACAGGTTAGTTTTACTTTAGTAGCACCGTTTTACATTTTTAGTTTACCTTTTCCATTAGTTGTTTAATTTTATATTCGTAGATTAATGTTACATCCACAGCTTAGCTTTTAAATTTACTGCTTTTCTGTGCATTCGTATCTTAGTTTTCATCATCATCATCATCATCATGTAGCATGTCCTTCTTCTTCTTCCTCTTCTTCTTCTTCTTCTTCTTCTGCGTTCGTTCTAAATCTTCCGCTACCAAACCCTTAAAGAGCTTAAGTGGCAGAATGTAGTCCAGAGAACGGAATGCGTTGTGTCGTAGTTTACAGATTGACTGCGATATTTGCACCTTTCGATCCAACACATCCGACTTCAGCAAGCATTTTTTGAGTACTGGGTTAGCATTCCCTCTTCGATCCCTTGTCCTTAGCCAGTCTGCCCTGCTGCAGCCTGTTATCCAGGATTACCACGTGGAGGTGTAGAAGGGTCTTTGCAGCTCTGGTTCGCTGACCCTAACACTAACAGTCAGCTATGGGTCGCTGACCACTACAGCTCATGCGCTGCTCAGCGTTTTGATCCCCTAGCATGTCCTTTGTAGAACGTCGCTCCCATCACAGTCTGTCTGAAAGAAACTCGTTCTCTTGCAAAAATGCCAGCCTCCGTCACAGTCATACCCAGGCATTCCTGGATATCTTTGTGCCATCGTCTTCTTTGTCTACCCCTTCCTCTTTTGCCTGGCACCATACCTTCCATCACTGTTCTCTCGAGACCATTGTGTCTCTTGATGTGACCAAATTATTTGCATTTTCTAGCAACAATTGAATTGATAAACCAGTTCTCGTCTATACTCAACTTGCTGAATGTCTACATTTGTGTTTTTCTCTGTCCATGGTATTTTGAGGATCTTTCTGTAACATTTTGACTCGAAGGATTCGATTCTTTGTCTAGAAGTTTTGGTAATCGTCGATGATTCACAGCCATAAGATGCCACAGGAAAAACACAGGCTCTCAAGACTTTTACTTTTATCATTTTGTTGGTGCTCTGCTATAATTTCTTCAGGCTGTTCAGTCTTTGCATTGCCATTTTACATTAGCAATATAGTTTTACATTGTACGTTATTTTTTTACATTGCTACTTAGTTTTATATTTTGAGATTAGTTTTACATTCGCAGCTTAGATTTTACGTTGGTAGCTTAGTTTTTACATTAGCAAATTAATAAAAAATTCATAGCTTAGTTTTTCTTTCACAGCTTAGCTTTACTTAATGTTACATTCGCATTTTAGTTTTACATTCACAGCTTAGTTTTCTATTCACAGCTTAGTTTTTCACTCACCGTTAATTTTTGAGGGGCGCGTTAGCTCATTTCATAGCTAGCAATTCGCTATTGTCTATGGTAAAAGCGTGCAACGGTCCGAATCGCGCGGGGAGACTAAACAAATCCAGGTCGTGATTTTAATCGGGGACCGCTTCTCCAGTCAACCCAGCTGAAAATGGGTATCTGACACATGAATTATGGAAAAGTCAAAACAGCAAGGAAGGGCCCTGGCCACCCCACCTCTTACAGGCTGCGGCTTTGTACAATGGAGTCCTCAAAAACTCAATTTTCAACCAGCGGTTAATTCTGCTGAATTTGCACTTAACTTTTTTAGTTTAGATTTACATTCGTAGTTTAATTTTACATTCGTAGCTTAGTTTTACATTCACTGCTTAGTTTGTACTTTTGCAAATACACAGATAACCTGAGTTTCACAAGGCTAAAGAAAATAGCACCAATATAGCGAAATGCCTTAGTAAGTATTTTTGCTGTATGTGTATTTTTTTCAGCACTGTATGTACATTAACTAGCGCGCATCTTCGTTGCTAATCCTTTTTACGACATAATGAGTAAGCCTATTCAGTATTTCCCCAGAAACATACCACCACTTTCCGGCAGGAGTTTTAGAGCCGCGTAAGATCTTCAGCGTGTTATTTAACAGTCATTTCTTTTATCAGAGGACGGCGTGGCCTAGTGGTTAAGTGGCACAGCTCACAACCCTAAGGTTCTGGGTTCGATACCCATCACAGCACCGGCCGTTACCCCGGGGAAGCAAACCCTTAGAAAATGCAGGAGGAAGTAGACCCTTACATAAAATGCATGCTGAAGTCGGATGTACTGGGCCGACAGGCGCAAAATAAAAACTACAGTGCAACGCACACCGCCTTTGGGATTAGAAAAAATAAGGCGAACGCAAAAAAAAATAAATTATTTTATCATTTGTACGGCCAACGATTGTTTGTCTTTCCAGCATGTAATCAATAACTTAGTTTTTTTGACGTAATGATCCGCGGACAAGCCGTGTCTATGGTGTTAAGGAATCTGGTCATTAGTTCGGACATAATGTCATGAGACAACAGCCCAGTATATAATGACTTTAACATTTCTCGTTAAGGTTAGAAGTTAGGATACAATGCCATTTCTTGTTTGTGATACCATGAGATCTTATTCTTAGTCACTTGATATCAAATTACCAAACCTCGTTCTCCCATATTAAACAGCTGGTTGTTCCCAGATTTCTCTTGTCGCCATACAGTTCATTCTTGAAATAACCTTGTCTGTTTCACGTATTAAACCAGTCCTAGACTTCTCTGGTCGCCCCATACAGTTCATTCCTGAAATAACCTTATCTGTTTCACGTATTAAACCATTGGTTTGTCCTAGACTTCTCTGGTCGCCCCATACAGTTCATTCCTGAAATAACCTTATCTGTTTCACGTATTAAACCATTGGTTTGTCCTAGACTTCTCTGGTCGCCCCATACAGCTCATTCCTGAAATAACCTTATCTGTTTCACGTATTAAACCATTGGTTTGTCCTAGACTTCTCTGTTCGCCCCATACCGTTTATTTCTTAAATAACTTTGCCTGTTTCCAATATTAAAATATTGGACTTGTCTCTGGCTTATCTTGTCGCCATACAATTCATTTCCGAAATAAACTCCGTTGTTTCTCATATTAAACCGCTGATGTGTCTCATTCTTCACGTGTCGCCATGCTAGTATCGAAGCTACTCTGAATTCTTTATTCCTAACGGGATTTCTCTTGTCTGCACCCCTGGTCTTACATCATAGGGCCAGGTGAAACAGGTGAACTTGAGCCGACCTCACCGTAAGGCTTCTCAGTAGACCTATGACTACGAGAATAGCTGCCTGGAGATCTACCTTCTCAGCCACTCTGCTGCAACACAGACCACTTCCATTTTCACGGTGTGGAGGAAAGGGGGGGGGGGGGAGGGAGGGGAGGGGGGTGTCTTATTGGGTATGTTTTGCCTGACCCTGAAGTTCAACCTTGGTCGAGAAAAACACATAAAGGTAATGGCTGAGTAACCACACCGGGACATAGCAAAAACTATATCAAGCCACAAGGTCTTTGTCGGGGACAAAACAAACGAAAACCACTAACAAATCACCACAAAGACAAGACATAATTTAAAATGAGCAGTTTAAATTCACTGCCATTACATGATGGGCCAGGAAAGCGTGAGACACGGTATGTAAGTTATGCCATAAAGTGGACCAAATCAGAAATGGTCAAAATTATTGAATGCAAACAAAAACACACGAAGCATTAACAAATAACAAACAAATCAACCCCCCCCCCCTCCCCCCCTCCCCCCCCAAAATATAAACACATATAAAAAGGCACACTTATACAAAGATATGGCTACACAAATAAATGAATTAGCAATAATAAAAATAGAGAGATATATAACGAATAATACGAGATAGAAATACAACAGCAATAGGACCTTTTGAAGACCACTTGGCAACTGTCAAAAGAAGGAAACTCGCTTGGTACGGTCACATATCGAGATCAAATGGTCTTGCAAATACGATCCTGCACGGAAAAGTGCAAGTCAGACGACGAAGAGACCGTCCCAAAAAGGGGTGGTAGGACAACATAAAAGAATGGATCAAACTCCGACCAGAAGAGGCACAGGCAGCTTGCCGCTGACAGAGAAGGTTGGCGTGGAGTTGTGAGGATATCTTTATGTGTGCCTCAACGACTTCACTGGTTACGGGATGACCTGACCTGATCTGACCTGATATAACGAATGAAAATTGGAAGGAAAAAGAGAATGAAATGAGAAAGAGGTCTCCGTGGTCTCGAGGCACGGTGTTCGCTCGGGTGCCGGAGATCGCGGGTTCGAATCACGGTGGAGACCGGGATTTTTTCACGTGAATCTACTGGAAAAATGTCTTTGATATCTGAACCATGAGATCGGACTTCCGTGTCTAGTGCCAAGCACGTTAAAAGTCCTTTGTCAGAAATCGAAAAAGTAGGCTTAACCGCAGCTGCAATAACATAATTAAAATATTTGCAAGTTAAAAATCTACCCAAAATATTTGTTATATATTTAGCTCTAGAAAGCCGCAGGACGTTTTAAGATACCTACTACGTATAGCTGAAGCCTTCGGCTACCTGGCAAGAAGCATTAATATGCCGGTTTGAATACCAGGATTCCAAGTATTCCATGAAAATTAAAACGTATTGAATGTATGGTTTGAGGCAACCCTTAATGAAAATCAAACCGGTTTCGAATATCGGAGGAGCCGGAGACAATGCCAGTGACTCTGATGTCTTAAATTCCCCGGTTTTACATTAGTCCCCAGCTCATCGCTTACAGTTTATCTCTGAAATAACCACATTCCTTATTATTCTGCCCGCCTGTCACATCTGTCTCTCGTCTCCATTCAGTTAATGTCTGCCTGACGGGTCTTCTCACTTAGAACGCAGTTTGTATAATATATATTGGTCGTGTTGCCGTGGAGTGTCCGATGATACGTTGTACGGAATTGTCAGGTTGAACTGCTATATTTGTGCCGCCACATCTGCTTTGTCCAAATTTCTTTGTTCGTGTTAATTCACATTTACCGTGTCTGTTCCTAGCTTCCATACAATGCAGTAAAACCCAGGTATGTGCTGACCAACACAGAAACAGGGAGGCAAAAAGAAAACTACAGATTAGGTGGCAAGTGCAGGAGCTTGAATACTGCACGGCTCCCAAATATCTAGGCGTAAAGTTAGACCGCATATTGTACACTATAACGCACTGCCAGGAAACTTAGCGTAAGATTCACGCGAAAAAGAAATGATATAATCCGAAAACTGACTGGCACAACATGAGAGGGGGCATCTTCGGACATCTGCACTTGCTTTGTATTTTTCCGAAACTGAATTCGCTGCGCCAGTCTGGAACAACTAGTTGTTACAGCAATGCATGAGACGTGTCGGATAGCATCATGGTGCCTAAAACCCACTCTATTAATAAAATATACCCCATAATTGGCATATCACCACACAAGAATCGAAGAAGCGTCGCAGCAGAAATCGAACGAGAAAAACAGGAGCACGAACAAAGACACCCAATGTTTGGACATCAGGTACAGAGGCCAAGACACAAATCCAGACATCTCTTCCTAAAATCAATTCAGCCCATACATACAAACCCTGAAAGTCGCCGTATAGAGAGATGGCACGAATTGATGCAGAGATGGAACTTCAGGAGGAACCTGCCACCGGACCTCATCTACCATACACAACATGAAAGTTACTGAACAGCCTCCGAACTGGTGTGTCCATGTGCAAGAGGAAATTGAAACGATGGAGATACACAACTGAATTTGGCACAATACATGACCGAGACAACCTGATGATCTGATCTTACCTCCAGGAAACCTGAAATAGGTGCGACATGCTGGAAGCAAATGACAAGGCAATCCATGTCGCTGGATACTGGATGGATACTGTATAACGTGGTGCTTGGACGCGGAAAGTAAGTAATTAACAATACAACAGGTGCTTTTAATTCATAGTTTATGGGGAGAGGAGACTAACGCTTTGTCAGAAATTTATGCAATTACTGTGTGCAAATAATGCTCAAGTACTGGAATTCCTGAACTAACATTATCTTCGTCCAGTTTCCATTATGTTGAGGTTTTGAAGCGATCTGCATATCTGCAATTTAGGTTTTTGATATGTTAATTTGCATGATGTTCATCCATCACGTGAGATGAAAACCACTCTCTTTGTACAGCCGCGTGGGAAATCTTTTCTAGTTGCTGTGTCCGCTGAAATGGGTGACTTGCGCGAAGATTTGGATCATCGTGAATACTCAGTATGTTGAATCAACTCAGCAATACTTCAACCTAACTCTATTGTTCTGAATTACCTTTGGCCAGTATCGAGACGACTGGAGATAACACATAATGCAGATTTTTACTCAAGGCTTACCCCTGAAGCCTTTTCCGTAAACTGGTATCCCGTAAGGCAGCAGAAGTGTGACATCCATTAGGTTGGGAATGTAGGATGACGATGATCAGGAACAAATCTTTTATGTTCATAACAAATGGCACAGGAAACTATAAGTCAAAAAAAAATTCCAGATATTCACAAAGTGTTGTTACAAGGCGAAAGTCAAAGCCACCCCCATAGTGACAAAGGCGCTATGTTTAATCCGGTTTTCCTAAAACCCCACAAGAGGCAGAGGAGGTAATCTAGCAAAATTGTGATGATGTCCGCCAGCCAAAGATACAAGTCACACATCATTGGCAATTGCAACTGAATAACTAGTCGATCGTTGCTGGTAATCCATTTGAACCATCTTTACTATGAAATGTTACGCGATATAAGGATGACAAGTAACACGTACAAGGAAATCAGCGTTTCAGTAATCAGCCATTAAATCCACACATCGTTATGCTCACATCAAATGTCACACTAAAATAATGATATTTTTCTTCTTTGCGTACAGGATCTTTTGGTCATGCTATATCTGCAGGCCAGTCGCGATGATGAAGTATGTATTCTTCACCAGGTCGGAGCGGCTGCCCCACAGCTTTTGTCTAAGCTCCGTACCCTCGGGCCAGGTCTGGTATCTCATTTCCCTATAGATTTGGCATTCCTGTAGAATATATTCAGGGTTCTGGCATCCCGTTACTCTTGGGCACTCATCGGTGTGTGGAGACCTTCAGTCGGTATAGATGTTCTAGTAGTCTGCAGTGTCTAGTTCTCAGGCGAAATAAGGTAGTTTGTTGATTTATTTTGAGTTGGTGAATTGGGTCTGGTGTACTGCTTATGTTCTGTCTTCTCTCCATTGGTGTATATACTGATTTCTTATGATGTTCTTGATTTCTCTATATGGTACTCAATGATCAAATTGTGCCTTTTTGCTGCCATCTTTTGACAAAGCATCAGCTCTCTCGTTTCCCGTGATTCCGCAATGGGAGGGTAGCCACTGGAGCGCTATTGTTGAGGATCTTTGAAGTTTTCCTAGTTCTGCTCTGATATCTGATAACAGTGGTTCGTTGTTTGTTTTGTGTATTGTCTCTACCAGGAAAATAATTATAAACGCAATCTGGCTTGCCTCTAAATGACGAAATATACAGCAACTGGTAATAACAATTAACTTAAGCTTACCGTCTTTATACTGGTTTAGAAGGCTCTGCTGAGTCTGCTACACACAACCAGTTTCACTTACAGCTATTTGATCTAAAAACTATCCGCATTTCAATCTATTCTTAAATCAATTAATTGACACAACTAAAACACCATTATTTCCTGTGGAAATAATTTCCAATCATACGCCACTCTTTGACTAAAAGAAATATGTCCTAATATGTAATCTTGTTCTTTCTTTAGTTAATTGATAGATGTGCCATCTTATTCTTGTAGGTAGTTGTATTTTGTAAAAACTTGTTATAGTCTTCTTCTTCTTCTTCTTCGTACGCTGTCAGACTTCAACTTGTATTTGTTCGAAGAAAGCAGCTGTCATCCTGAGGTTGTCGACACTGCCATAGAGCTTGTCTACTGTTGCCACTGTTGATGGCCACATGTGCTTTCTCTGGTCCTCGTACGTCGGGCAAATTTTTGCAGCAGATGTTCAGCATTTTTATAGTCTAATTGATCCCTTCCGTTGATTACCTTATAAACCTGTATTAAGTCACCTCGTATTCTTCTCTTTTCTCGACACGGCAGGTCGGTTTTCGTGAGTCTCTCCTCGTAACTCTAACACGGTTCCAGCCATCCTACGCAACATTTGCATGTGTCCAGACTATTTGATGGTTGAATCAAATCCAGTTTATAACTCGTTAAACCAAAAAGATTATTTTAAATTGTCTTTAGCGTAATAAACACAACGGCACCGCCATCTTAGTCTCAAGGTTTTGCACACTCTATCTTTCAGACACAAAGTTGAACGCTGTCAGATGTTGCTGTAGATTGTATTCACTTCCCTATGCCTTGAAATGCCTCGACATGGAAAGTCCAAATAAACGACACATAATTAGTCTTCAGTGAAACACGTTGAAATCTACTTACTCTTGCATATCTTCCATTTGAAACAATGGCGCCCGAAACGGCAGCAAATAATTGAAACACTGGAACATATCAGGCATGTTGTAAAAGGTGATTACGGTGGGTTAGACATGGTGCTGGTTAATTTACTGATACCGACTAAAGATTCAACAACAATGGATAGGTCAATTTCACGACTTGACTTGATAGCCACTCTTCTACCTGCTTAACAGTGGTGGGTATTTTTTGCATTGGCTTATAGTTGCTGCAGGATATGGAAGCGAGTTCCGTGCCCAACTATCTACGGTCGCTTATGAAGACATGCATGGCAGGCTGCAGTAATAATATTCTTTGCTCAAACCAGAACTATATGAACTGTCTACAGTAGATGAATATGTAACACACTTTTTAGATAAGGTGGATGTGTAACAAAGTTTTTACATTAGACAGACATACAACAACATTTTTACAACAGATGGAAATACAATAACATTTATACAATAAATGGAAATATAATATTCTTTCTAAGAAATAGATGAAAATATAACAACAGTTCTACAATAGACGGAAATATAACAAACTGTATACAATAGAAGGAAATATAACAAACATTCTACAATATAAAGATATATAACAAATTGTCTACAACCGATGGAAATATCAAAGAATGTCTACAATAGATACAATTATAACAAACTTTCTACAATATGAAAATATAACAAACTTTCTACAGCAGATGGAATTTTAACAAACTTTCTATTATATTTCGATATAAACTTCCTACAATTGATGTATATATCACCAACTTCCTACAATAGATGGATATGTAGAAAACTTTCAACAATACATATATATATATAACACAATTTCTGCAATATATAGATGTATACAAAACTGTTTACAATATATAGATATATACCGAATTGTCTACAATATATAGATATTTAACACATTTTCTACAATATAGATACATACAATTCTACAAAATATACATATATAACAAACTGTCTACTTCTTCTTCTGCGTTCGTTCTCAATCTGCCACTACCAAACCCCGAATAGGGCTTTGCAAGTAGCAAGATGTTGTCCGGAGAATAATATATAGATATATAACAAACTTTTGTTAATTGATTTGGTCTTTAGTGGAATGGGTAATGAGTCCATACCAGATACACGTATATTTGTTGAAATGTTGATTAAATCCAAGGCTGGTATACGTGTGTTTGGTGGCAGGTTGATTAAGTCCAAAGCAGGTATACTTACGAGTAATGAAATTGCTAATCCTATGGCTGGTTGTTGTTGTTGTTGTTGGTGAATACTCAGAATAAGTAAGTTTACTCTTGTGTGCGCCTTGAAAAGCACGTTAAGTGGTTGGTTGTAATAGCTTTCCTCATATCCCGAGCATGCTGATGAGGGTGGACCACGGTCCTCTTTGTGGTTGTGATATGCTTGGCTTCATCTGCGTGGCGCTCAATAGTACGGGGATCACATCGATCCACATCTCGTCAGTCAGGCTGCCTTTAAACAGCATGTTTCCAGGGAACGCTACATGGAAGAAAGATTGTGGTGTTGGTCAGTGTGTTGTATCTGACCCTGATGCGACGTCCTGGTCAGTATGTTGTGCCTGACCACGATGCCCCGTCCTGGTCAGTATATTCTACCTGACTCTGATGAGACATCTTGGTCAGTAAGTTGTGCCTGACCCTGATGCGACGTCCTAGTCAGTATGTTGTGCCCTACCCTGATGCGACGTCCTGGGCAGTATGTTGGGCCTGACCATGATGCCACGTCCTGGTCAGTATATTCTACCTGACTCTGATGAGAAGTCTTGGTCAATAAGTTGTGCCTGACCCTGATGCGACGTCCTAATAAGTATGTTGTGCCCTACCCTGATGCGACGTCCTGGTCAGTGTATTGTGCCTGACCGGACTAGCGTTTCAGTTCCACTCCCATAGCTGATAAACGTATATTTAAATCACTGCGGTGTCATCTAATATTCTAGTAAATTTAAGTAGGATAGAATGTGTACTAGACCCATAGCTGGTAAACAAACTTACGTGGGATAGAATGTGTACTGAACCCGTAGCTGGTAAACAAACTTTCGTGTGATAGAATGTGTACCCAACCCATATCTGATAAACAAACTTTCGTGTGATAGAATGTGTACCCAACCCATATCTGATAAACAAACTTTCGTGTGATAGAATGTGTACCCAATCCATATCTGATAAACAAACTTTCGTGTGATAGAATGTGTACCCAACCCATATCTGATAAACAAACTTACGTGTAATAGAATGTGTACCCAACCCATATCTTATAAACAAACTTTCGTATGATAGAATGTGTACCCAACCCATATCTGATAAACAAACTTACGTGTGATAGAATGTGTGCTCTATCTGTACCGGATAAAAGTATGTTTGAGGTATTGGGAATAAAACCGATGAATGGTAAACTTATTCGAAGCTGCCCTGATGATGTCAACAACTATACCCTGATGGAAGCTACGTTAACAGAAATGTGAACTTCAAATCAACATTAAGGAAGGTTAGAACAATAAAAACCGAAATAAAATTCATTAACCAGAGACCGAACACCGTACGTAAAATGATCGCAGACCGAGTAAAGTTGAAGAGGTTAGCTATCACTTCTGTGGAGGTTGTGTTGGCTAGGGGTGTAGAGTCCGTTTCACAATCTCATCGCACCCGGTTCAAATCACGCTTATGTCCAATTTAGCAGAAATGTATTTTTTTTCTCGCTCCTCCAGGCACAGAAAGTAATGGTAACCTACCGTACTGCATACTTGCCAAGAAACGTATAACAGTCAAATGGGTTGGCGGTTGTAAAAAGCGACGTTCTTCAAACGACATGCTATTTATTTACTATGACTTCTTCGCCAGTCATTGATCAAGCATTTAGGACAATTTCTTATTCTTCTTCTTCTTCGTTCGTTCTCAATTGTCCACTACCAAGTCCTGAACAGGGCTTTACAAGTAGCAGAATGTAGTCCGGAGAACGGAATTCGTTTTGTTGGTAGCTTACAGCTAACTGCTAAATTTGCACCTTTCGGTCTGACACATCAGTCTTCGGCAACCTTGGAAGATTAAAGATGAAAATAAATTGTATGAAACAAGAAACAAGATACAATTTGTATATGTCCCGTTGTATATTAAATAGAGTGAGGGAGATAGAGAGAAAGAGGGAGAGAAATAAAGAAAGAGAGAAAGAGAGAGAGAGAGAGAGAGAGAGAATGAGACGTTTAAAAAAAATAATACAAAGGATCTAAATAAAGAAAATGGAGATGACTGAAAGACAAGAACATCATCTCCACATTGATCAAACACGTTAATAATCGTTAGAACCTCGATGGAGAGTTTTGCCATAGACTTTGTCAAGAGTCGTAAGTCTTCCCCTGGGCAGCTCATATTGACTTTACATCGGTCGATAATGGCAGTCTGCCGTGTGCCTTGTCGCTGTGAAATTGCTTGAATTAACAGTGACTCTACTGGAGCAGAACTTAGAGACAATATATAATTGAAATCCTACGGGACAAATCTATGTTTGTCTAGAATATAAGGATAATGGACGGAGAAGTATATATAAATCATTCTGAAGATATTATGTTTTTGGCAATGTCAGAAAATGGATTTCAGTGACATTTGACAAAACTACTTCATTATTAGGTATTGTGGGGTAGAAAATTATGAACTTTGAATGAACTTTCAGGTGACGTAAAATGAAATCTATACTATTTTCCTTAGTTCCTGATGACATGTACCAATAATTTATATGTAGTTTAAATGTTAATGAGTTTAATTACACCATTACTTAAAAATGTACAAGAAAATATTATCCATATTTTGTACATGTGTACAATGAACTTGTCATTTAAAAAGTTGGATTCACTACATGTATGAATTCTACTCCAGAGACATCTGCTGTTTTAGATAGCTCTATCATTTCTGTGTCTTATGGGAAGATTTGAATTCTCTGTCTTTGAAATTTAATTTTATGAATTTTTTTTACTAACACCACCACAGTTCTGCTAGTACTGCTCCCTTGTGTCCTTCTCCTTGTAACATTAAGCGCCATTGGTAGCTGAGATTGTCTATCTTTAACCAATTGTGTTGAGTTAGTCACTGTCCGTTTGTATTGTTTAAATATGTCTCTGTTGTGTCATCTATCGATCTGTCACATGATTTGCCTCGTGCCTAGTAACCGGATATCCTATTATTTTTCCCGCCAGAGATAGTTGATCAGACTGCAATCTTACGAGATGATTAAAGCATCCCATTTTCTGTTGAGCTGTACATTCAGCAGAACTTAAATTAACTTATCGTCTTTATTCTGGTTTAGAAGACTGCAGAGTCTGTATACAACAAGTTACATTGACATTTCCTTGCTCTAAAAGTTACACACCATATTTCCTATGCGCCGCATGGCGTGACGGGATCGTTATTTTAATTTACTGGACTTGCTCACTTACTTTACCTGTATGATCTATTATAACCCCCAAGTCTTTCTCCTCTAATATTATTCTCGCCATGATTTGCCCCGTGTCTAGTAACCGGATATGCTATTATTTTTCCCACCAGCGATAGTTGATCCGGCTGTAATTTTATGAGATGATAGAAGAGTCCTATTTTCTGTCGAGCTGTGTGTACATCACAAGAAATATTTCTCATCATATTTCTGCTGTCTACATTTTCCATAATATCTCTCCTGGTAACAATAATTCCTTTTCTCGCACATTCTATTTATTTGCAGCTATTTTTCTGTCCTGTGCCTTGGATAGGAACTACGACTGACACTTGTACTAAAAAGCTGATATTTTCTTCTTTTGCATTATTTTCATGCGTGGAGCACGTCGTACGGTACGCTGCGGCTAATGGTGACCAACGCATCCAATTTCAGCACGGATTTTGTTTAAAGGGTTTACGTATCCGACTTAAGACTGAAATAAGAATTTATAATCTTCCTCGGCAGTTCGAAAGTTGATACCTTGCTTTGTTGCACTATGTCCATCGGTGCTACGACTGCTGTAATCATTTCTGAAAGCCATTTTTGGGACCTGCATCAGACGCTTCATCGCGTTGTCATAATTTCTACTACGCCTTGAAATCTCGTCCATTTGAGGGACAACTTGAGATTTTGAAGCAGTCACGAGTTGCAGGGGAGTCACAAGTTGCAGGGGAGTCACGAGTTGCAGGGGAGTCATGTTTTCGGAGTTAGGGTTGTGTCGAATCTGTCCCATGTTGTGTGTTTGGCATAGAAATCCGGGATGAGGTGCGATGCATGGGTCTGGTTGATGCATCAGAATAGTCATCTGCTCCACGCATCGCACCTCATCCAGAATTATTTTTTATCGATGCAGAATTTGACAGACCACGTAGACACACCTCTTCCCTACTCCCCAGACATGTCTCCCATCGACTTCTGGCTCTTTCTAAGACAAGGTGCCTCTCAGACATACAGTTGAGGCATATTTGAGTTAAGAACATTTCACTTCAGAGACGGAGAGAGAACACTTCACTTCAGAGACAGAGGTACTTTGGAAAAAGATGCTTTGTGGATGGTAGACGATGAAGATATGCAATTGAGGTAGATTTGAGTTGGGATTTAGGCGAGGGAGAGAGGCAGTTGAGATAGACAAGCAGCAAGCAAGGTAACTACCCTCATATTATGTAGTGGTGGTAGTTACAAGTCGTCAGTAGCTGATAGGGGCAGTCCGCCAGTCATCCCATTCATCATATTGACGCAGTCCCACTGATTACGTCGACATCACTTTGATCACGTGAATGTGTCGTCGGTTGCAGTTAGAGGCAGTTGTCCAGTGATCCCATGGATCATATTTCATGCAGTCTATCCTGACCACGTTGAGGCCACTTTGATCTACCACCGACAAAGAGGAACAAGACCAAGGACGTCATACCTGGTTTCAGAACCTACGAACTTTACCATCAGAGTCACCCCGGAACTAAGTTCGATCGCAACAGACCAAATTATGAAAATAGGGTATCGCAACGTATAAATGGAGAGAGAAAGAATTAAAGTTTTTAGAGAGTTTATAGTTGGCAGTGTTACCTGAATAAATAATCTGTTGTATTGTGTTTATTTTTATTGTTACTTGAATTTGTTTAGAGTGAGTGTGGAGTGAAATAGAATAGAGCAGACGCCTTTGCCGCCTACGAGAGAACTCTATCAAACCGATCGGCTCTGGTACAATAGCCTTAACCTACCTGGCATCATCTATAACTTTCCAGTTTGAATGCCATGATTCCATGTATCCCAAGCTCGCGTTCAAGATACTTAGCATTGGTTTCCAGCTAATTCCTACAGTCTGGGCCTTGGTATGCTGATGTCCACATTATCGAGATCATTTTGGTTCAGAAAAGACATTAACTTGCAGTACATTTATTTATGCAAACCCTTATGAGCAGGCGACAAGCGCAGTCTCGGTAGAGGGAACGCTATGCGATTGGTTCCGTACGACGGTGGGTGTGAGACGGGGCTGTATACTCTTCCCAACACTCTTTAATAAATTCTTGGAGAGAATAATGGAGACGACCTTAAAAGGACATGTTGGCAAGGTTAAGATATGTGACAGGCTTAACACAAACTTCCGATTTGCAGATGCTATTGATGTATTGGCAGGCACAGAAAGGGAACTCCAGCAATTGGTAGAT
Source organism: Ariolimax columbianus (assembly GCA_036924085.1). NCBI lineage: Eukaryota > Metazoa > Mollusca > Gastropoda > Stylommatophora > Arionidae > Ariolimax > Ariolimax columbianus. The sequence continues at coordinate 89,528,120 of JAVGWX010000003.1, forward strand.
TGGATCGAGCTGCCCTGATTTTTGGTATGGAAATAAATGCAGATAAAACAAAGCTCATGACTTAGAAAAGTTTAAATCTGTAATAGAGGCAAATGGTCAGGAACTTGAGGTAGTACAACGTTTCAAATATCTGGGATCATTGATCAGTAAAGCGGGATCGCAGCCAGATGTAATTGAAGAATAGCACAAACAACAGCGGCGCTTACTCGGCTGAAATCTAGATGGCAAGACAAGCGGCTCGTCCTCGGCATAAATTTAGACTAATGCGCTCTTTGGTGTTATCAATATTTCTGTATGGCTGCGAGACCTGGACCATTACAGTAGATATCCAGGGCAGAATACGTGCAATGGAAATGAGGTGCTATAGAAAACCCCTAAATGTTAAATATAAAGATCGTGTCACGAACGTAGAAATACGACAGAAAGTCGAATATGCAATTGGTCCTTTTGAAGATCTGTTCACAACAATCAAAAGACCAAAGATGGCCTGGTACGGGCACGTCGCGTGATCCAACGGAATTACTAACTCGATACTCTTTGGTTCCGTACCAGGACAGAGAGGACGAGGACGTCCAAGGAAGAGATGGGTGGACAACATCACTGAGTGGTCAAGCCTTCGTCCCGGTGAGATACGACACACGGCGGCAGGCAGAGAAAATTGGCGTGGGATTTTGTGAGTGTCTTCATGTGTGCCCCAACGACCTGATCGGTTCCGGGATGAACTGAACATCTATTTCTCATTACCTGTTACGGCTTTAACAAAATTAATATGGCTTCTGTTATATATCTACTCATTAACTCTTTCCCAAGAGTACCAAATGCACCTGTCAGATAGACTAATCCAATTAACTAAAAGCTTTCAAATCTATCTTATTTTATTTCAACACGTGACTCTTACAAAACAAGTTGTTTTTTAAAATGTGCTTAGATGGTTTTTCTTTGGAAACTCTAATCAAACACTCTGTACTTGCCGACACAGCTACCTGAGTGGGCTGTGACAATTGGTGATGCATAGGACATGTGCTCATAATGAAACCTCACACATTCACCAGACATTCACAGGAACTTTCAAAGGAAAGCGTTGACAGGACAGAGAACACATTCGGAAACAATAGTGGGCCGATGACCTTTTCATAAAAACAATGCCACATGACTGAGTGTTCGGTTGAACCAGTGCCCCATGATTGTGTGTTCGATTGAGCCAATACCACATGACTGCGTGCTAGATTGAACCAGTGTCACATGACTGCGTGTTCGATTGAACCAGTGCCACATGACTGCGTGTTTGATTGAACCAGTACCACATGACTGAGTGTTCAACTGAACCAATGCCACATGACTGCGTGTTCGATTGAACCAGTACCCCATGACTGCGTATTTAATTGAACCAGTACCACATGACTGCATGTTCGATTGAACCAGTGCCACATGACTGCATGTTTGATTGAGCCAGTACCACATGACTGCGTGCTAGATTGAACCAGTGTCACATGACTGCGTATTCGATTGAACCAGTGCCACATGACTGCGTGTTTGATTGAACCAGTACCACATGATTGGGTGTTCAACTGAACCATTGCCACATGACTGCGTGTTCGATTGAACCAGTACGACATGACTGGGTGGTTGATTGAACCAATGCCCCATGATTACGTGTTCAATAAAACCAATGCCACATGACTGTGTGTTCAATAGAATCAATTCCACATGACTGCGTGCTCAATAGAACCAATGCCATACGTAGATATAATTTGGTATCTGACTTAGCCTTATAGAAGACAAGACGACAAGGTCGTGGGCGGGGCAGCCCAGCCTCTTTAAAGCTCCATCATGTTTTCATTGTATTCTACCACACTTTATCTTCGGCGACATGTTCTACTACAAAATTACTTTTAATCTGGTGTCCTCATCCCCATTAACATTTGTTCTCACCAATGTTATAATAAGATAGGTTGGTGCGATGTGGTACGTTTTGCGCGTTACTGCTTAGCGCATCCGACCTCAGCTCGATTTAAAAAAAAATGATTTTCATTCCAACATGCCCACTGTGCTACTGAATCCGAACAAATGGATGTTTTTTCTGTCAGCTGTGTTACTACCCCATTCACAATACGCTTCATCTTTTCCTTGTCATTATTCATTTCGAAATCACCAATATGGCTTGGCTTCGTTCGTTCTCAATCTCCCGATACCAAACCCTGAAAGGGCTTAAGTAGCAGCATGTAGTCCAGAGAACGGAATGCGTTGTGTCGTAGTTTACAGCTTGATTGCGATATTTTGCACCTTTCGGTCCAACACATCCGACTTCAGCAAGCATTTTTTGAGTACCGGGTTAGCCTTCCCTCTTCCATCCCTTCTCCTTAGCCAGTCTGCCCTGCTGCAGCCTGTTATCCAGAATCACCGAGTGGAGGTGTAGAAGGGTCTTGGCAGCTTTAGTTCGCTGGCCCTGACGCTAGCATTCAGCTATGGGTCGCTGACCACTGCAGCTCATGCGCTCAAATCACCAATATGAAAAAGCGTTTATAATTTGGTGAAATTGATTGACAATCTACATAATTGGATGTCCTTCTCATCCTTAATGCATGTTCGTTTCTTCATTTTGCTTTTGTCATTCCTAGATTATATAAAGTAAATAAATTTGTGGAAAACAAAGAGCAATAAATTATGTAATATATAATTTCTTCAATTTTGTTTTATAAATGGGGTTTTTTAAGTCAATTGTAGGGAACAGAGACGCCAGCCCAGTCCGGCACAAAATGATGACAGGGACTACGCGTCAGAGTCATGCACAATATACTGACCAGGACGTCGCGTCAGAGTCAGGCACAATACACCGAATAAAATCATTATCTCTCTTCTATGTAGCGTGCCATGGAAACTGACTGTTTTTAAGGCAGTCTGGCTGACGAGATGTAGATTGAGGTGATCCCTGTAGTAGTGAGCGTCACGCGGATGAAGCCAAATATAGCCCAACCACCTGGAGAACCACAGTCTACCTTTAACAGCACGCTCGGGATGCTAGGAAAGCTACTATAACCCGCCACTTAATGCCCTTTTCATGGCGCACAAAAAAGTAAACTCACTCATTGTGGGTATTTAAAACAACAACAACAACATTAACAATAATAAGTATGCGCTTAATTGTCCTTCTGTCGTCCTGAAGTGTCCTGTGTGGCAAATTAGAATATGCTTACTATCACACAGATAACGTATTTAGGAGGTCACAGCAGTGTAGTCTAAACTCTATACTGTAGAAGATTCTGAAACACATGACATTTGCGCAAACCACCTTTCCCAAGTGCTCTTCTACCTTATTATACACGTCACCAGCGTTGATAACTGTCTCCAAGGCACATTTTTCTTACCATCTACTAAAATATAAATTGATGAAAATGCCAGGGTCGTCCAATGAGTCTAAGGTATTTGCACCGGAAGGCAATTGGGTGCGGTTTTTCACAAGCCATGTTCCTGCCACTAACATATTTCCCAACAGTGAAACTGCTGCACCCAACAAGTCTCAATAAAACGGTTTTTGAAATTATGACTTTACAGCCGAAGTTTTAGTTTACGAAGTGTAACAAGTTTATTTTCCCAAAATATTTTCACAATTTCAAGCTCCAATAACATCTTTGTCAAAGTCATCGGGAAATCCGTCCCTTTTCCTGCCTTGTTTGACTTTAGTATTTACAAATTGTAAAGCCCTATTTGATCTCACTGGGTTGGGGGAGGGGGGCGGATGTGCGAAAGGGGGGGGGGGGTTAAGATAAAGATAATATTATATCTGTCCCTAGAACATGTTGTGTTCTCTTCCTACGATCTTGCATGTCGTGATAAAAAGGCCCCTTCTGGCTTCTCTGCAGAAGTACAGTCATTATCTGCATGGACATGAATGTGCACTTCAAACTTCAAACTAATTTGATGAGAATGTAGCACGATGAAACTCTCCTGTTGTTTACAAATGCCCACAATGAGTAGGTTACTCCTCTGTTACTCCTCTGTGCGCTCTGAATAGAACGTTAAGTGGCGGGTTGCAGTAGCTTTCCTCACAATACGTGCGTGTTGATCAAGGTGTACCAGGGTCTTTCAGGCGGTTGTGCTATGCTTGGCTTCCTCTGCGTGTCATTTACTACTACGGGAATCACGTCGATCCCTGACCTTGTTAGCAGGCTGACATAAAAACAGCCTGTTTCCATTGAGGGCTACTATGGAGCCGAGGTGGGGGTCTTGCCAGTATATTTTGCCTGACCAGGCGTTAGTCTTACTACATTCAACCTCTCCTAAATTAACAAAGATGACCTATTGATACATCACATTTATGGGTGAATAAAGATAAATGTACAGTCATCCACATTGGTAGATCCAATATGGAACATAACTACAGAATGGGCGAGAACAATATTAGAATGATAGAAATGAAAAGGGACCTATGGGTTATAATAGATCATACAGGAAAAATGAGGGAGCAACTCTAGGTAGCATGAAAAAGGAAAATGGAATGTTAGGTATGATAAGAAGAAATATTAAAAGTAGGAGTAAGAAGGATGTGACAGTCACACTGTATAAAGCTTTAATTAGATCTAGATCGGAGTACTGTGTACAGGTGTGGAGTTCTTATCGTAGAAGAGATATAAACATGTTGGAAGTATACAAAAAAAAGAACGAAACAGTTGATAGTGGGATTCTAAAATTACAGGTATGAGGAAAGACTCAGGAAAACCAGCCTACATTGTCTAGAAAATAGAGGAATTCGAGGTGATTTAATACGTTTATAAGATAATCAAAGGAACAGATAAATTAGACTATAACAATTTTTTTCCAAATACAAATAGTTAAAAATTAACTAAAATTGAGTGGAATACTGAAACGTTTTACTGTAAAACTTGTAAAAGTATACCAAATCCAGATCAGTGTTATTTCTCTAATCCCAAATAAGTAATAACTTACAGGAGAACCATTTTAGATGGGCAAAAAATACTTTCTGAAGGTCGTGACTTTTATTAATGCTCACAACAAAAAATCTGTCAACAAGATTATTTAATATAAATTGCTAAAGTTGTCCAGAAATTTTGGAAAGTAGTATATAAATAAGGTAAGTTACTCGACAAATTGCAGCGACAATTTCAGCTTGATTTGTCGAGTTTCTTTTGTGAGTTATTGGCTCTTCAGACAAATATATAAATATACAAACTTTTGATTTTCAAAGTAGACATTACAGGTTTTTTGTGTGTTTTTTTTCGTTCTCCTTATGTCTCTAACCCACAAAGGGGTGTGCGTTGCACTGGGTTTTTTTATTTTGCGCCTGTCGGCGCAGTACATCCGACTTCAGCATGTGTTTTATGTAAGGGTCTGCTTCCTCCTGCATTTTCTAAGGCTTTGCTTCCTCGGGGTAACGGCCTATGCTGTGATGGGGGATCGAACCCAGCACCTTCGGCTTGTGAGCCGTGCCACTTAACCACTAGGCCACGCCGTCCCCTTATAGATTACAGTACATACTGTATCAGGAAGACTAACGTCAGGTCAGACAAAATATACTGATCAGACATATTAGTCAGGGTCAGGCAAAACATACTGATCAGACATGTAAGTCAGGGTCAAGGGAAACATACCCTCATCTCGGCTTCCTAGTAGCCCTCCCTGAAAACGTGCTGTTTTCTTGTCAACATAGCTAACGAGGTGAGGGATCGATGTGATCCCCGTAGTATTGAGTAACACGTAGATGAAACCAAACATAGCACAGCCGCCTAGAAGACCCTATCCACATTAATCAGCACGCTCGGAATGTGAGGAAAGCTACTGCAACCCGCCACTTATTCCTTCGGTAGCAGGTTACAGTGACTCCTCTTACATCCCGCAGCGTACTTGCCCGGGTGGACCTGAGTTTCCTGGTTGTAGTGTAATGGGAGCCCCCACAAGAAGCTCAAGACTATGGGGAGCACAATTCGTGGCCAGACTTGCTGACAGTCTGTTTTCAGGAGCGCGAAGAAAGACGTAAGTCGAAGTCTTCATCAGTATGTTTTATCTGACTCTGATTACTCTTCGCTCCCAACGGATATCGATAAATTCTGGTAATTGTCCTTGATTTCGTTTCATCCTTCTCTGTTTTATCTCCTAATCTTTGTTATTTTTTCTGATTATATCCAATTATGTCATTAGACGCCGTAGTTAGGTGTAGTTTTCTTTCCTGTGCCAGATGTGCCATTAGACGTCGTAGTTAGGTGGAGTTTTCTTTCCTGTGCCAGATGTGTCGTCGATGTTTTGTCGTTCAATATGTCTTATGTGTCTCAACCGTTTATCAATCTTTGTCTTAGTCTCCTTGCTACTCTCTAACCCTCATCGCTGGTGTTGTAGATCCGCATAGCTGAAAGATTTTGTTGCATTTCTGTCAAGTGCCTGAACCACTCTATTTTCAGCTTTTCCATGTATTCTATGTTGCACCCACCTTCTGTCTGATTTCTTCGTTTCGTACTCTGCCCAGCCTAGAGATCCCGGCAGCCTTAATCAAACCCTTCGTTACTCATACTTAAATGTGTCTTTCGTGTGTATTGGTGAGGGTCCATACCTGACGCTGCGAGCAGTGACTTGGTACACACATATCGTTAATCATCAGTCTCTTTAACTCCACTTGGATGTGGTTGTGTCTTAACAAGGGCAAGAGCTGACACCAAACCGTATTTATTTTATGTTTTCTTGACTCCATCTCTCTATCCATCCTGCCATCTGTCGTGAACACACTATCCAAGTATTTAAACCTCTCAATTGTTTAATATCTGACGCATTATCTGTGCTGCAGGCTCTTAAGGGTGGTAAACTCTCGCTTCTGAGAAGTGAACTGGGCAGGGTAGCTGCTGGAAATAAAACTATACTCCAGAGGCTGCCATCCCACTGGCGTACCTAGAAATGAAAGGGCAGATGGGCTTGCAAAGAGGGAAGAGAATATGAACAAGAAGACAGCGAAATCACAAACTTTGAGAAAAATTGAGTTGTCCAGGCTGTCAGAAGAGAATAGAACCAACCAAGAGAGTTGTCCAGGCTGTTAGAAGAGAATAGAACCAACCAAGAGAGTTGTCCAGGCTGTCAGAAGAGAATAGAACCAACCAAGAGAGTTGTCCAGGCTGTTAGAAGAGAATAGAACCAACCAAGAGAGTTGTCCAGGCTGTCAGAAGAGAATAGAACCAATCAAGAGAGTTGTCCAGGCTGTTAGAAGAGAATAGAACCAACCAAGAGAGTTGTCCAGGCTGTCAGAAGAGAATAGAACCAATCAAGAGAGTTGTACAGGCTGTCAGAAGAGAATAGAACCAATCCAACGATGACTACCACGCCCTTGACCGGCAAGGGCAGACTATCATTCTTGGACTCAGCATTCTGCACAATAGACTGAATAAACACATGTGCAGGCTTCGCCTGTCTGCTTAGTCGCTGTGTACATTTGGGACAGGCGAACAAACTGTCAAGCATGATTTGCAGGACTGTCCTCTGTATGGTCAGTTAAGAACGATGTACTGACCAATTGATTCGACACTACAATCAAAGCTAGATGGAGCTAGATGGTGTAAACATATATGCCGCCATCACAAGAAGAAGATGATGAATAAATGTACTTATCACATGAATATTTTGTGTCTTCCCGCTTCTATTTGTTTTCTTTGTCTCTGTTTTTGCTGTATTTATCTTCAAAACTATTTATGTCGTAGACATTGATACGGGCAATCAGATCTTCTTGGAGGTTGTGATCATTTGAATTAAAGATGATCTGATCATCTGCAACAAGGATCTCGTTCATTGAGGTAGTTCTTGGTTTCCATCAATTGTTATTTTGTCCAGCTATACTCAATTTAAAAAACAAAACAATGATATAGTAAAAACCAATACAATCCTCATAATGTAAAATTACGACTCATCGAGAGATTTCTGTGACTTACTAACAACCTTAGATATACAAGCAATAAATGACAATTCAACCCATGTCCATGACAACTTTCTTGTCTAGATGCCCACGACAACCTTCTGTTAGTTAGATGTCTGTGACAACCTTCTGTCAGTTAGATGTCGGTGACAAACTTCTGTCAGTTAGATGTTTGTGACAACCGTCTGTCTGTTAGATGTTGGTGACAACCTTCTGTCAGTTAGATGTCTGTGACAACCTTTAGTCAGTTAGATGTTTGTGACAGCCTACTGTCAGTTACATGTTTGTGACAACCGTTACTACCACCACAACCCTTACCACCCCAACCACAATGTACACAACCACCACCGTAACCAAAAAAAGCACTATCATCACAAGTACTATCACAACATACATCCACAACCATACCATCACCACCACTACAACATACAATCTAACTCTGCTGTTACTGTATCCATGTTGCCAAGTTGATCTTGCAACGATAATTGGTTCCGCATTGAGTCGTGCTCTTGTCAGTCTGCTCCAACTCAGGCTTGTCCCTTGCTGTTATGAGCTGTGTTACGCGTATATCACTGGCCTTAAGAAGCATTATCTTTCCCTTGATTGGCTCCCCCATTAGCAACTTAACAAATAATATTCCAAACCTAGGTTTGTATTTTTTACGTAGTTTCACCAATTGACAGAAACCCGTAGGATAGGATTGGATAATTGTATACATTCTAATCATCTTCCGTGGCTTGTTGTTGTTTATGTTTTTGTTATTATTTTGTTTCAAAATCATCAACATAATCTATTCACTTGTGTCGGTAGACTGCCCGGAGTTTTCTTTCGTGTGCCAGATGTGTAGCCGATGTTCAGTGTCTCACTTTCCCCCGCATAGCCATCTTTGTATTGGTCAGCCTCTGGCTTTGCAGCCCTTTATGTCTGGTGTTGTAAATCCCCGTAGTTGGTAACTTTAGCTGCATTCTTGTCAGGTGTCCGAGCCATTTTATTCTATGTCATTTCTTGTATTCCTTGCACGGTGCAGAACTCACTTTATGACTAGTTTCTTCGTTTTACTCTGTCTATCTTTGTGACTCGTACCGATTTTATCAAACACCTCATTTTGTATACCATGATTTTACAGGTTGACGTTTGACAGCGTACGAAGAAGAAGAAGAAGAAATATACCATGATTTGTCTTCTTTGTGACTTGGTGAGAGTCCATGTCTGGCACTGGTAGCAGAGAGTTGGTATAACAATACTATTTATCAACAGTCTATTTGTCTCCACTGGGATGTGTTTGCGTCTAAATAATGGTGGCAGCTGACAGGAAACCACATTTGATTTCCGTATTCTTGATTCAACCTCTCTGTCAATCATTCCATCATGTGTGAACACACTACCCAAGAATTAGATTTCTCTGACATGTTGAAATTCTGTGCTTTTTACCTCCATATATAGTGTTTTCTCTATTATGTGGATTTGAACTGTCTCTGTCTTTGCTTTATTAATCCTCACATTATATATATATCGCAGAAGGAAGACTAACGTCTGGTCAGGCAAAACATAATGGCCAAGACCCTCACCTCGGCTTTCCCGTATCCATTCTTGGAAACGGGCTGTTTTCAAGGCAGTCTGGCTAAAGAGGTGAGGGATCAACGTAATCCCCTTAATAGCGACACGCAGATGAAGCTAATAATAGCACAACCGCCTCTTGGACCCCGGTCCACCTTTATCAGGACAATCGGGATGTGAGGAAAGATACTGCAACGCGTCACATAACGTCCTTTTCATAGCGCACAAAAGAGCAATCTTTCTCATTGTGGGCATTCAGCGATAACAACAATATATATCGCAGGCATTATCAAGGGAATTCAGTTGTAGGTAAGGGGCCAACAACATGTCTCCTGCAGGCTGCCATTAATGTTAAACATGAACTGCTTTTTTTCAACTGCTTTTATTGTGGCGGTATTTGTCAGGTCTCATTGTTTCCTTTGGTGTCGCTATAGGAAACCACTAATATTGAATAAATGTCAGATATTGACGACGTTACTTTGGGGGTGAGTTATTTAACTTATCGCACCTTAACATCTTGATACAGGTTTAGAAGACTCCTCAGTCTGTATGCTATAAGTTTCTTGGAGGGTGGTTAATCGATGTGCGAGTCCATCTTAGCAGACTCAAACACTAGAGCAAAGTAGACCCGTAGCCTGTTAGGCGCTATAAATGCTGCTCTTAACAAACCAACTAATTATGCCGGTGTTATGGCATGCCACACAGTTCGTTGCATATTTCGGCATGCTATCCGTGGGGCAGTGGGGATATGCTTGCCTTATACACAGAGACCCCGGCTTTTCTTACATCCCAAGTTGTACTTGAGGAGGTTGACATGAGTGCCCCTGGATGTAGTGCAATGCGAGGCTTCTAAGTAAAGGCAAAAGTATAGTGTGCAAATAGATCGACCCCCACCTCGTTTGGCAGACTGATGTGAGATAGCCTGTTTCAAGGAACACGACCTGAGGTGAGTACGCTTCACCTGACCTGGATGCTCCTCTGCGCTCAGTCCGGTCTGCATTAAGACAATCGGATCAATGTACCTCGGAAAACGAAAGATAAAAACGCAGAAATCCCACAGGAACGACATAAAACAACACTGGCTAGTAAATAACATTACGACTTGGAAATTAACGAACTTAGGACACATCAAACGCCAAAATGGCCTAGAATGAACGGTACAGGTGGTGGAGGGTAGGGGGGGGGGTGGTAATCGGGGGGGGGGGGTACTTGGAAAAATAGGCAGAGGCAGACTGAGGAGGAAAGGGACAATAGACATAACAGAGGTTATGTGGTTCACAATGACAGAAGCGGGAGAGCTGGTCAGGGATCGATTGTTTTACAGTTCGATTGTCACGAGGAGCGACTTTCTGGAAAGGATATGCTACATGATGATGTGATTGCTCCTCCCTCCCGAGCACATTGTTGATTGTTCCTCCGTCCCAACACGTTTCTGATTGTTCCATCCCTCCTCCCTCAAACACAGTTGTGATTTTTCCACCTTCCTAAAAATCTCAATCTTGTTTCCTTCCTCCAAAATACATATATCTTTGTTACTCCCTCCCTATCGCTTCTGTCGTTATTCCTCCCTCCCACCATTTACCTTTGTTCCTCCCTCCCAAACACTTCTGTCGTTATTCCTCCCTCCCACCATTTACCTTTGTTCCTCCCTCCCAATCGCTTCTGTCCTTATTCCTCCCTCCCACCATTTACCTTTGTTCCTCCCGCCCAAACACTTCTGTCGTTATTCCTCCCTCCCACCATTTACCTTTGTTCCTCCCTCCCAAACACTTCTGTCGTTATTCCTCCCTCCCACCATTTACCTTTGTTCCTCCCTCCCAAACACTTCTGTCGTTATTCCTCCCTCCCACCATTTACCTTTGTTCCTCCCTCCCAAACACTTCTGTCGTTATTCCTCCCTCCCACCATTTACCTTTGTTCCTCCCTCCCAAACACTTCTGTCGTTATTCCTCCCTCCCACCATTTACCTTTGTTCCTCCCTTCCAAACACTTCTGTCGTTATTCCTCCCTCCCACCATTTACCTTTGTTCCTCCCTCCCAAACACTTCTGTCGTTATTCCTCCCTCCCACCATTTACCTTTGTTCCTCCCTCCCAAACACTTGTGTCGTTATTCCTCCCTCCCACCATTTACCTTTGTTCCTCCCTCCCAAACACTTCTGTCGTTATTCCTCCCTCCCACCATTTACCTTTGTTCCTCCCTTCCAAACACTTCTGTCGTTATTCCTCCCTCCCACCATTTACCTTTGTCCCTTCCCCCAAACACTTCTGTCGTTATTCCTCCCTCCCACCATTTACCTTTTCCCTTCCTCCCAAACACTTCTGTCGTTATTCCTCCCTCCCACCATTTACCTTTGTTCCTCCCTCCCAAACACTTCTGTCGTTATTCCTCCCTCCCACCATTTACCTTTGTTCCTCCCTCCCAAACACTTCTGTCGTTATTCCTCCCTCCCACCATTTACCTTTGTTCCTCCCTCCCAAACACTTCTGTCGTTATTCCTCCCTCCCACCATTTACCTTTGTTCCTCCGTCCCAAACACTTCTGTCGTTATTCCTCCCTCCCACCATTTACCTTTGTTCCTCCCTCCCAAACACTTCTGTCGTTATTCCTCCCTCCCACCATTTACCTTTGTTCCTCCCTCCCAAACACTTCTGTCGTTATTCCTCCCTCCCACCATTTACCTTTGTTCCTCCCTCCCAAACACTTCTGTCGTTATTCCTCCCTCCCACCATTTACCTTTGTTCCTCCCTCCGGAACACTTCTGTCGTTATTCCTCCCTCCCACCATTTACCTTTTCCCTTCCTCCCAAACACTTCTGTCGTTATTCCTCCCTCCCACCATTTACCTTTGTTCCTCCCTCCCAAACACTTCTGTCGTTATTCCTCCCTCCCACCATTTACCTTTTCCCTTCCTCCCAAACACTTCTGTCGTTATTCCTCCCTCCCACCATTTACCTTTGTTCCTCCCTCCCAAACACTTCTGTCGCTATTCCTCCCTCCCACCATTTACCTTTGTTCCTCCCTCCCAAACACTTCTGTCGTTATTCCTCCCTCCCACCATTTACCTTTGTTCCTCCCTCCCAAACACTTCTGTCGTTATTCCTCCCTCCCACCATTTACCTTTGTTCCTCCCTCCCAAACACTTCTGTCGTTATTCCTCCCTCCCACCATTTACCTTTGTTCCTCCCTCCCAAACACTTCTGTCGTTATTCCTCCATCCCACCATTTACCTTTTCCCTTCCTCCCAAACACTTCTGTCGTTATTCCTTCCTCCCACCATTTACCTTTGTTCCTCCCTCCCAAGCACTTCTGTCGTTATTCCTCCCTCCCACCATTTACCGTTGTCTCTTCCCCCAAACACTTCTGTCGTTATTCCTACCTCCCACTATTTACATTTTCCTTTCCTCCCAAACACTTCTGTCGTTATTCCTCCCTCCCACCATTTACCTTTTCCCTTCCTCCCAAACACTTCTGTCGTTATTCCTCCCTCCCACCATTTACCTTTGTTCCTCCCTCCCAAACACTTCTGTCGTTATTCCTCCATCCCACCATTTACCTTTTCCCTTCCTCCCAAACACTTCTGTCGTTATTCCTTCCTCCCACCATTTACCTTTGTTCCTCCCTCCCAAGCACTTCTGTCGTTATTCCTCCCTCCCACCATTTACCGTTGTCTCTTCCCCCAAACACTTCTGTCGTTATTCCTACCTCCCACTATTTACATTTTCCTTTCCTCCCAAACACTTCTGTCGTTATTCCTCCCTCCCACCATTTACCTTTTCCCTTCCTCCCAAACACTTCTGTCGTTATTCCTCCCTCCCACCATTTACCTTTGTTCCTCCCTCCCAAACACTTCTGTCGTTATTCCTCCCTCCCACCATTTACCTTTGTTCCTCCCTCCCAAACACTTCTGTCGTTATTCCTCCCTCCCACCATTTACCTTTGTTCCTCCCTCCCAAACACTTCTGTCGTTATTCCTCCCTCCCACCATTTACCTTTGTTCCTCCCTCCCAAACACTTCTGTCGTTATTCCTCCCTCCCACCATTTACCTTTGTTCCTCCCTCCCAAACACTTCTGTCGTTATTCCTCCCTCCCACCATTTACCTTTGTTCCTCCCTCCCAAACACTTCTGTCGTTATTCCTCCCTCCCACCATTTACCTTTGTTCCTCCCTCCAAAACACTTCTGTCGTTATTCCTCCCTCCCACCATTTACCTTTGTTCCTCCCTCCCAAACACTTCTGTCGTTATTCCTCCCTCCCACCATTTACCTTTGTTCCTCCCTCCCAAACACTTCTGTCGTTATTCCTCCCTCCCACCATTTACCTTTTCCCTTCCTCCCAAACACTTCTGTCGTTATTCCTCCCTCCCACCATTTACCTTTGTTCCTCCCTCCCAAACACTTCTGTCGTTATTCCTCCCTCCCACCATTTACCTTTTTCCTTCCTCCCAGACATCTTGCTATTTCCTCCCAATCATCAAGGGTGAATGCTTGGAATGCATTGCCAAGTGGAATAGTGCGGGCAGGGTCAATTAATGCATTCAAGAATAGATTGTATGCAGATAGTTAATGGATAAGACAGTAAATGTAAACGAAACTGGCTGTATACAGAATATGCATAGAATTATAAACCAGTGTAAAGACGTTAATTTCTTTTTTCAATTATCTAGTTCCAGGGACGGGGTGGGCTAGTGGTTAACTGACATGTCTCACAACCAAAGGTGCTGGGCTCGATCCGCACTACAGCACTGGCCGTTACCCTGGGGAAGAAAACCCTTAGAAAATGCAGGAGTAAGCAGACCCTTAAATAAAATGCATGCTGAAGTCGGATAAACTGTGCCGATAGGCGCAAAATAAAAACAACAGTATAATGCACACCGCCTTGGGGAATTGAGAAATAAGGCGAACAAAAAAACAAACAAACAAACAATTACTAGTTCTTGACCCTAAAACAAATCGCTCCTCCCTCTAATCACAGGTTCTGCACTTCGAAACACTTAGTTTCTCACTTCTAATCACTGTCATTCTCACTCCCCCCTCACAAGAAGAACTCGCCTCTCCTTCTCAACACAATCACCACCGCACAGCTACAATAGACTGTACTTGGCAGCTTCAACCGCAGAGGCGACCTCTCTAAATAATGCATATTGGAAAAACAGCACGACTGCATTTGTGGTTATCAGTAATGGTGCGCCAATTTCAAAGTGCGTGTGTGTGTGTGTTTTCATTGCGTGTATGTGTTGTCTTTGTGTGTGTATGCTGCAGATGTGTGTGCTGTCACTGCGTGCGTGTGTGAATGCGAGTTCTCATTGCGTGAATGTGTTGTTGTTGTGTGCGCTTTCATTGTGTGTGTTGTTACTGCGTGAGTGTGTGAATACGAGTTCTCATTGCGTGAATGTGTTGTTGTTGTGTGCGCTTTCATTGTGTGTGTTGTTACTGCGTGAGTGTGTGAATACGAGTTCTCATTGCGTGAATGTGTTGTTGTTGTGTGCGCTTTCATTGTGTGTGTTGTTACTGCGTGAGTGTGTGAGTGCGAGTTCTGATTGCGTGTATGTATTGTCATTGTGTGTGTACGCTGCCATTGTGTGTGCTGTCACTGCGTGCGTGTGTGAATACGTGTTCTCATTGCGTGAATGTGTTGTTGTTGTGTACGCTTTCATTGTGTGTGTTGTTACTGCGTGAGTGTGTGAGTGCGAGCTCTCATTGCATGTATGTGTTGTCATTGTGTGTGGTGTATGCTGTCATTGCGTGTGTTATCACTGTGTTGTGTGTGCGGTCATTTGGTGTGTGTTGTCGCTGCCTGTGAATTGCAATTTTGAATGTATGTTTTATTATCGGCTTATGCAAACGCTTATGGTAGTGCTTCACATACACTCCTGTCTTTGATAAAGTGTTTGATACTAAGTATTTCACATAGACTCTTGTCTTTGATAAAGTGTTTGATACTAAGTACTTCACATACACTCTTGTCTTTGATAAAGTGTTTGATACTAAGTACTTCACATACACTCTTGTCTTTGATAAAGTGTTTGATACTAAGTATTTCACATACACTCTTGTCTTTGATAAAGCGTTTGATACTAAGTACTTCACATACACTCTTGCCTTTGATAAAGTGTTTGATACTAAGTACTTCACATACACTCTTGTCTTTGATAAAGTGTTTGATACTAAGTATTTCACATACACTCTTGTCTTTGATAACGCGTTTGATACTAAGTACTTCACATACACTCTTGCCTTTGATAAAGTGTTTGATACTAAGTACTTCACATACACTCTTGTCTTTGATAAAGTGTTTGATACTAAGTACTTCACATACACTCTTGTCTTTGATAAAGTGTTTCATACTAAGTATTTCACATACACTCTTGTCTTTGATAAACCGTTTGATATTAAGTACTTCACATACACTCCAGTTTTTGATAACGTGTTTGATATTAAGTACTTCACATACACTCGTGTTTTTGATAACGTGTTTGATATTAAGTACTTCACATACACTTCTGTTTTTGATAAAGTGTTTGATACTAAGTCGCATCTGTTTGTTAAACATGTTGCGTGTTGGAATAAACAATTCCCTTTGTCGTGGTAAAAGACCAATATGCACTCTATTTAGAGAGCCGCTTCTGAGATAGCACTGATGTACACATTAACGATTTATGAGACTGAAGAAAATAAATGCCGCTTGTTTCTGCAGTCGTTGGGTGTGAAGTCCAACGTCTGGTCAGGCAACACATACTGATCAGTTAGTCAGTGTCAGGCAAAATACACTGGCCAAGACCTTCATCTCGACTTACTCGTAGTCTTCTTTGGAAACATGCTGTTTTCATGGCAGCCTGGCTAACGTCGTAAGGGATCGGCGTGATCCCCGTAGTTGTGAGCCATACGCAGATAAAGCCAAGCATAGCACAATGATCCACCTTCATCAGCCCGCTCGTGGTGTGAGGAAAGGTACAACCGACGAACTTTGATCTAGGAGAACGGTGTTCTAACTGCAGCAATATGAGGAAATAGATGGCATTTGAGAACGAACTAAGAAGGCGAAATGGGATACCCCTCTGCCTCAGCAGGATGGGCCGGCTGTGAAGCGTAAAGCGATATGATGTACGGCTTTTTAGCTTCATTATAATAGCGAGTCCCATTGTGTGCTACGGAGAGCACTTTTTGATTGCAGAGCTGTGCCGTTATTTGATCCAGCGAGCAAACTTATCGGGACTGGAGAACAATTGTTTTTGACAGCGGTCTCCATTCTGATGGGAATGAAAGCACATTGTACATATAGAATTATCGGATGCTTCAGGAAAACCAGTAAAACAAAAAAGATTATAGCATAATGTTAGGATATTGTGCTGTCAGCATAACGCATTGTTGTTACTATGGGTCATTTCAATCAATCAATCAATCAATCAATCCAATCAAAATATATCAGTTCCTTGCCGAGCATAGTCTTAATCTTAGTCTTAGTAGGCTGCCGAAGACGTATGTGTCTGATCAAAAGGTGTACATGTCGCAATCAAGCTGTAAACTAGCGACACAGCGCATTCCGTTCTCCGGATTACATCCTGTTACTTTAACTGTCTCTGCATCCATCACCACCTGGGGCAATGCATTCCAAGCATTCACCACTCTCTGACTAAAAAAATATTTCCTAATATCCAATCTGGACCTTTCTTTAGTTAATGTGTTTCTGTGCCTTCTTGTTATCGTTGGTGGTTGTTTTTGGAAAAAACTTGTTAAAGCCTAATTTAACCTTTCCTGTTATTATCTTATAAACCTGTATTGTCTCCTCGAATTTTTTGTCTTTTCTAGACACTGTAGGCCGGTTTTTCTAACAAGAAGAATCAGAGGATTTATACGCGCATAGACATACATATATATATATATATATATACTAAACCAGACTTGTGAAAAAGCTAAGGGAAAAAGTTAATATGGACAAGAGAACGCTAACACAAAACATGGAAAGAAACTACCGTAAAGAATAGATGGTACATATTAAGCCAGAAGATTTTAACAGAAGCAAAACCAGAAGTATTCGAGCCAAGGTTCAGCAGACGTACAAGAAGTGAACAAAAAAGGAAGAAAAGACAGCAGAAGAGACAAAAGAATATACATTGATGAGCTGGCAAGAGTGAAAAAAAGAAGCTGCACCAAATCAAATGTGAAATATATGTACAACAATACAAAGAGGCTAACATTAATATTACAAGCAAGTAAATGGCTTTATAAAACAATGTATAACATTTTAATATCAATACTAATGAGCAGATGAAGAGATAGGTGGAATATTTAGAAGAATATTGAAATATTCCAGCACCATAATGTCCAGATATATTTAGTCTACAGAAACGAATGTAGAAGTCAAATACGAGAAATCAAACAAAGAAAAGCCACTGTCCCAGAGGGTATCGTAGTAGAAGCAACGAAATCAAAGCAGAAATTCACACTTCAACAGAAATATTATACAATGATTTTGGAATGGAAGCTACCTAGTCAAGTTACAAAAGAATGGAGATCTGCAAGAGTGTACACACATTATAGAGAAACAATGTTATTGTCTATTTGTTAAAATATTGAACAGTTTCATACTAGAGGTACTAAAATATATAAGAGACAAATTGCTGATAGCAGACAGTTCATAAAGTGGCCGATGTGCAGATACTATGATAGCTCTATCTTTCATCCTTAATTACTAATTTATCATAACGTGCAGAATATTAAATAGTGTGGATTGTTTCCCTGTTCCACTTAATTAATCACCTTACACGGAAACAAGAAAACACATGAGCAACTTTTTTTATAAATGAAACACACGGTATTTGCATATCTTGTCATTTAAAACATGAACATCTACTTTATCTATGAATAATCTTTTTAAACAATGGTAATCATCATGAACTGGATGAAACCTCGAGATCTAATCACAGATGTTATCTTCCATATTCTACCATTATGTAACAATTTCACTAGAATTAAACTGTCTAATCTAGTAGTGCATTTCGTCAACTGGCGATGTGGCTGGTTCCTGGTTGTCAGGAAACTTATGTCGTTATAACTGCGCTGTGGAGAAAAATAATTCCCAAGCGTTGGAAATGTGCCCCTTTGGATGCCTGTAGAGGACCCTTTCTGAGAGGAGGTCCTCCCTGAGGGTTCAGGTTACAATTCTCGCTCCGTCGGACCTAATTACGACCTGCCTGAACTGAACCGACACACTTTGTTGTCATTCTCAGCTAGCGTGACAACTACCTTGTTCCGTTACTGCCTCTGAGTTAACCGACTTAGTTTGTTGACGTTTTCAGCAGGCGTGACAACTACCTTGTTCCGGTACTGCCTCTGAGTTAACCGACTTAGTTTGTTGACGTTTTCAGCAGGCGTGACAACTACCTTGTTCCGGTACTGCCTCTGAGTTAACCGACTTAGTTTGTTGACGTTTTCAGCAGGCGTGACAACTACCTTGTTCCGGTACTGCCTCTGAGTTAACCGACTTAGTTTGTTGACGTTTTCAGCAGGCGTGACAACTACCTTGTTCCGGTACTGCCTCTGAGTTAACCGACTTAGTTTGTTGACGTTTTCAGCAGGCGTGACAACTATCTTGTTCCGTTACTGCCTCTGAGTTAACCAACTTAGTTTGTTGACGTTTTCAGCAGGCGTGACAACTACCTTGTTCCGGTACTGCCTCTGAGTTAACCGACATAGTTTGTTGACGTTTTCAGCAGGCGTGACAACTACCTTGTTCCGGTACTGCCTCTGAGTTAACCGACTTAGTTTGTTGACGTTTTCAGCAGGCGCAAAAACTAGACCTGAGAGCGATACAACTGCTTTGCCTCTCGTATCGCCTAAAAAGGCCACCATTCATCCAAATTGTGCACAAGTACAATTCCCAATGGAACATAGAACATAGTGGGATAGCCGTCTGAAAGCTGTCGCTAAATTCTGTCTTGTTTCCAGCCTTATCCCATTGATTTTCTTCATAAATCCCGGTTTTCTCTCCTCGCATAACAACGTAGCCGCCTGTCACATAGTACATTTTTCGTTTCTCTATTTTTGTATTATTTTATTTTACGTTTGCCTTACTTCTCTATTGCCCAAGACGATGTGCGCTGCACTATGTTTTTATTTTGCGCCTGTTGGGCCATGTATCCGATTTCGGCATGCATTTTATGTAAGTGTCTGTTTCCTCCCGCATTTTCTAAGGGTTCGCTTCCACAGGGTAACGACCGGTGCTGTGATGGGGATTGAACCCAGCACTTTGGAGTTGTTAGCCGTGTTCCTTAATCACTAGCCCACGCCATCCCTCAATAGCTAGTCACACCTGTCAATCTGACAAGTTCCTCCAAGTCAACCCCACTCAACTCCCTGGCCATCTTACCACACCTGACAATCCGACAAGTTCCTCCCACTCAACTCCCTGGCCATCTTACCACACCTGACAATCCGACAAGTTCCTCCCACTCAACTCCCTGACCATCTTACCACACCTGACAATCCGACAAGTTCCTCCCACTCAACTCACTGACCATCTTACCACACCTGACAATCCGACAAGTTCCTCCCACTCAACTCCCTGACCATCTTTCCACACCTGACAATCCGACAAGTTTCTCCCCCTCAACTCCCTGGCCATCTTACCACACCTGACAATCCGACAAGTTCCTCCCACTCAACTCCCTGACCATCTTACCACACCTGACAATCCGACAAGTTCCTCCCACTCAACTCCCTGGCCATCTTACCACACCTGACAATCCGACAAGTTCCTCCCACTCAACTCCCTGACCATCTTACCACACCTGACAATCCGACAAGTTCCTCCCACTCAACTCCCTGACCATCTTTCCACACCTGACAATCCGACAAGTTCCTCCCCCTCAACTCCCTGGCCATCTTACCACACCTGACAATCCGACAAGTTCCTCCCACTCAACTCCCTGGCCATCTTACCACACCTGACAATCCGACAAGTTCCTCCCACTCAACTCCCTGGCCATCTTACCACACCTGACAATCCGACAAGTTCCTCCCACTCAACTCCCTGGCCATCTTACCACACCTGCCAATCCGACAAGTTCCTCCCACTCAACTCCCTGGCCATCTTACCACACCTGACAATCCGACAAGTTCCTTCCACTCAACTCCTTGGCCATCTTACCACACCTGACAATCCGACAAGTTCCTCCCACTCAACTCCCTGGCCATCTTACCACACCTGACAATCCGACAAGTTCCTCCCACTCAACTCCCTGGCCATCTTACCACACCTGACAATCTGACAAGTTCCTCCCACTCAACTCCCTGGCCATCTTACCACACCTGTCAATCTGATAGTGACATTTTGTCCCCAATTTCATATGCCGCTCAATTCCCGCTACCCCCTGTTTGTGTCTCTAGCCATTTGAGGAAAACAACTTATATCATTATAAGACAGTCTCTGTTCTGGAATACCCAAAGCAAAAGAAGTAGAGGCTTACCAAAACATACACGTAGACGCGAACTCCAGACTAAAGTAAAGGAAACGGGTGACGTACACAAATCTGAAACGGATGCCACCGAACAACAAGTCGTGTGTTTCTTTAACACCTGTGCTCCGCCGGAAGCTGAAATGTTTCGATTTGATTCCTCTCAAAGCACATCATTTGAAAGGTTATCCCACTGTTGTTAATATGTTTCTTTCCTAAATAATTGAATGCTTCAAAGCCAGATCATCTCTTGATTTAAAGCTTTGTCCTTTAAATAATGGAACGCGTGAGAGACAACTGATAGGTCGATTAGAAAGTAATATATCGTGGCTGAACGAGTTGCGGCGCGCTCATTGATCCCAATAGGATATGAGCTTAAAACACTCGGTCCAAGTACGACTGCGGCTCGAGTACGTGTGCGATCTGCCGTCTTTATCGCGTGATCTGCAGCGTTAGCGGTATCGCAATGTTGTTATGCACTTTCGATCATAAGAACATTATCACGTTACTGCTTTTTGTGAATATTTCAGTAATAAACAGAACAAAGCAAATACACGAGTAGCGACAGACAAGAGCTACTTTAGTGCAATGGTTCTGCAGCGATAAAAGGAGCAATTATCAAGGGAGAGGCCAAAGGTCAGCTGACTATAGTTGCGTCTATAATTAAAAGAGATAAATGAATACATGCAGGCGATTAAATGACAGACTACCATACCACCATGTCTTTATATTTGGCAAGGACAAGAACACCACTATCCCACAAAGCACGTCGAAAGAGGCTACTAATTGTGTGACATGGCATACCACCGGATATGGTTATGTGGTTTGTTAAGAGAAGCAAAGATGGCGCCTGATATGCTGCGAGTCTACGTTGCTTTAGTGTTTGGGTCAATTAAGATGGACTTGCAAACCGGCAAACCACCCTCCGCGACACTTGTCCCAATACAGCGGAGTAATTTTATTTTTTTGTGCGTTTATCTTATTTCTCTATTCCCCAAAGCGGTGTGCGTTGCATTACGGTTTTTATTTTGCGCCGGTCGGCTCAGTGCATCCGACTTCAGCATGTATTTTATGTAAAAGTCTGCTTCCTCCTGCATTTTCTAAGGGTTTGCTTCCCCGTGGTGGTAACGGCCGGTGCTGTGATGGGGATCGAACCCAGCACCTTCGGCTTGTGAGCCAGGTCACTTAACCACTAGCCCACTAGCGTCACCTCAGCGGAGTAATAACCTGCTCGAGCCTAACCTACTAAGCAAGAAATTATCGTCTCCGATACATCCAGCTCACGCCAGAGCTGGAACTTGCACAGAGACACCTGCCAAAGTAGAAGTGCAGGTCCACTAAGAATAAGGATACTTCCATATACATTGCAGCTGACAGTTCAATAAAGAAAAGAAACAATCAATCATTCAAAACCCTTCAACTTCCTGCGAAGCACTGATCTTCAACAAATACTCGCGTTACTTCATGCCATGCACCATCAATCCCAGCTCCTCTGCTTCCACGTCATTCCTGCGGTTTTAAGTTTGTCTCTACGTATCTTCTCCATGAATGTTCAGGTCTGCCTCTACTTCTTTTGCTATGAGGATTCCAGAATGGTCACTGCTTTGTAATACAATGGCGTGCATCCTATAGATTGCCAACGCCTTCTCAATAGATTATGGAACAAATCATAAACGTAAAACCGCTGATAAGGGATAACACTGGACGTGATGATGGAGCTCTATGAGACGATCTATCGCTGCTGGAGAGATCGATTCTGGCATCTCGTGGAGAAACAGGGTGACAAATACGAAGATGAATTCTCGCATCTGTCTTCTATGTATGTACACTCTCCTTCGTGATCGAAGACTGCGATGGCTTGATCATGTTCGTCACATGGAAGATGGTCGCATCCTCAAAGATTTCTCTACGGGCGGCTTCTGGTGTGTGGTAAAAGAAAAACTAACCAACTACAGCTGCATGTAAACGGGACATGAAGACTATGGATATGGATCTGATAGCTTGGAAAGATGTAGCTGCAGACCGATCCAAATGGATATGCAACCTGAAGAGCCCTTTCAGGTTGGACTAAATTAAGCTCATGCGACACAGGGAAGTAAAGAGACATCACAGGGAAGTGAAAAGACAACACAGGGAAGTGAAGATGCAACACAGGGAAGTGAAAATAAAACACAGGGAAGTGAAGATACAACACAGGGAAGTGAAGAGACAATACAAGGAAGTGAAGAGACAATACAAGGAAGTGAAGAGACAATACAAGGAAGTGAAGAGACAATACAAGGAAGTGAAGAGACAATACAAGGAAGTGAAGAGACAATACAAGGAAGTGAAGAGACAACGGCGAAAGGAATGGAAAAATAAAAACTCAGTAGAGAGTTGCTAGTTCAAGGTCGCATCAACCTATAGTCATACATGACTAAAAAGGGACTACTATAGTCAGACATGACTGAAAATGGGCTACTATATGCCAACATGACTGAAAAGGGGCTACTATAGTTAGACATGACTGAAAAGGGGCTACTATAGTCAGACATGACTAAAAAGGGGCTACTATAGTCAGACATGACTGGCAGGGGCTACTATAGTCAGGCATGACTGAAAAGAGGCTACTATAGTTAGAGATGACTTAAAATGGGCTACTATAGTTAGACGACATGAGTGAAAATTGGCTACTATAGTTAGACATGACTGAAAAGGGGCTACTATAGTTATACATGACTGAAGATGGGCTACTATAGCCAGCCATGACTCAATAGGAGCTACTATAGTCAGATTACTGAAAATGGGCTACTATAGTAATACATGACTGAAAATGGGCTACTATAGTGATACATGACTGAAAATGGGCTACTATAGTCAGATTACTGAAAATGGGCTACTATAGGGATACATGACTGAAAATGGGCTACTATAGTCAGATGACTGAAATGGGCTACTATAGTGATACATGACTGAAAAGGGGCTGCTATACGTTACTGTGTGGTGTGAGAGTAGGTATGTTGATACTGTGCTAATAAGGGGGGGGGGGGAGGTGTGTGATGGGAATGCAAGGCGCTATCATGTTTGCTAGACGTTCCGCACACAAAGAAAACTAAACACCAATTGCTAAATGGCATTTACAGAAATCAACAGGTAATTAACTGTGAATGTATTTTATTAGTAGATTATCATGATTGATACAGGTAATGCCATGTGGTATATACTTGGAATACCTGGAATCCTGGTTTTAAATCAGGAATGTTAATGTCTTTTGCCAGGTAGCCCAATTTGTTTCGGATATACATAGTAGGTTTAGGCCTGGGTGAAGATACCAATAATTTGTTTCGATTTTTAACTATAGTTTTTGTCCGGGCAGTGGCAATTAGGTCAAATCTTTCCGACTTCCTACTGGCAAGATATTTTTGACGTGCTCAACACTGACCACGGGAGTCCTTCTTCTTCTTCTTCTTCTTCTTCTTCTTCTTCGTACCCTGTCAGACGTCAACCTGTATTTTTTCGAAAAAATCAGCGGTCATCCTGAGGCTGTCGACACTGCCATAGAGCTTGTCTAGTGTTGCCACTGGTGATGGCCACATCTGCTCTCTCTGATCCTCGTATGTCGGGCAGTTTTGCAGCAAATGCTCAGCGGTCATTTTCCCGGTACCACACCAGCATTCATCAGTGCCACCTATCTTCAATTTATTGAATAGGTGGTACCTCAGTCTATTGTGGCCTGTGCGCAGTCTGAAGACCACGACCTGCTCTCTTCTGTTCAACTGGTAATAGGCATTGTTTTTTGTGTAGCCAGTATGTTCTGTTTCCCATTTGGTCATGTATCTAGCTCTAATAAGCCGTTTTGACTCTTCGAAGGTCACACTAGGGTCTGGTTGTGGTAGTCTTGCACCTTCTTTTACCAGTCTGTATGTCTCCTCGTTGCCTTGGATGTTACACTGGGATGGAACCCACTGTACCACTACTCTTTTTGGTGCGGACTGCTGGCATAGTTAACAGAGTACTGCTCTTAAATCATTAAGTTCAGTATTTGTCTGGCTTTTTAGTACTGTGACTACGGCTAGGGCATCTAGGTATATTCTCTGTGATGTTATTTATATACACCAGGAAGAGTATGGGTGACAGTACTCCCTCTTGGGGTACTCCCTGCTCGAATGTCACATTTTTATTCATCTGCCCTTGTACTTGAACTCTGGCTGTTCTGTTTCTGAGGAAGTGGCTCTGTATATTTTACCACAAACTTCACTTCTTCGTAGCTTGACTTTAAGTCCCTCTTTCCACACCTTGTCGAATGCCCTATCTAAATCCACCCAAACCGCTACTGTATGCTTTTTCTCCCGGTAAGCATCATCTATTTCTTGGGCTATGAGAGTGATCTGATCCTCAGTGGGTCTGTGCTGTCTAAAGCCTGCTTGCTGTGGAATTAGTATGCGTTTTTCTTCCAGATGCCACATCAGTCTGGTGTTTATTATACGCTCCATCAGTTTACATACACAGCTTAGTAGACTGATATGCCTGTATCCATTTGGATCTGTTCTATCTTTTTCTTTCTTTGGTACTGGTATAAGTACAGCGTCTTTCCATGCCTGCGGTACAATTCCCCTTTTCCAGCTTTGGTTCAGGACTGATAGTAACTTCCTCTTTGCTGTTTGGCCCAGCCCCATCAGCATTTCGTTTGTTACCCCATCGTTTTCGGGCAATTTCTTTTTCTTTAAAGTTCTCATGGCCTCTTCCATTTCATTCTTTGTTAGTTTTGCCATCATGTGCTCCTCTTGTGCCATATTGATGTTGTCGTGCCTCGTTTGTTCTTCATTAATGTCTGTATGCCTATTTTTAATGACATCAATGTGGTTTGCTCTGGCATAATGTTCTATAAAGGCGTTTGCTGCTTTTTTCCATTGAGCATGTTGTCGCCCTGCTTGATGGTAATTTGTTTGTTTGATGGAGTTTCGTCATTCATGGCTCTGTCTAACTTGCATAGTTTGTTCCCTTCTTTAACTAAATTGAGGCTTTCTATTTGGTTTTTCCAACTTTCTCTTGTTTTTTGGTTTAGAGTGTATTTGTATTTCGCCGTGATGGCTTTGAGGGCGATATTTGCCTCCATAAATTGTTCTCTCTCTGCCATGTTCCTAGCATTTGAGACTTCGTCTTCCGCTTTCTGCAATTCATCATTCCAATAAGGCGTGTACTTTTTCCTTGCCCCTCTTGGGATGGTTTCAGTGGCTGTTTGCATCATTGCTTTGCTTAGGCTTTCCACCATGGGTTTCATATTATTATTCCGTGTGTTGATGGTTTCACACAGCCCATCTGTCAGAATTGCAAATCTGTCCCCTTCGGCTCGTTTATATTTCCAACGTGGGAGCGGTTTTATTTCCTGTGGGCCAACTTCCATATCAACTTTTAGCCTAATTGGCCTGTGATCGCTACCTGCCAATTGGTTTAGCACATGGCGGTCTATTTTGTGGTGAATATCCACCGTGGAAAAGGCCAAGTCTGGAGTAGAGGTGGTATGCCATGTTCTAGAATAGAAGCTAGGGCTATCCTCCGGCCTGTTCATAAGATAGAGATTTGTGTCTATCTCCCAATCTTCCACTTCATCACCTTCGTTGTCTGTGTCCGAATATCCCTATCTCTCCGAATGCCTGTTGAAGTTTCCAACTACTAGGCAGCTGGAGTCCTTGATTTCCATACTCGAGAGCGACAGGTCTTTGTTTGGTGGGCCATACAGGTTGAAGATGCGGATCTTCGTTTCTGGAGTCATTATGTCGACTCCTACAATTTCTACTTGTCCTGTGTGATTGACAGCTACCGCGCTACTCGGTATGCAGTTACGTGAGTCCGATCTCACTATCCAGAGATAAGGACATTTTTTTTTAACCAGAAGATCCACGGGAACAAAATACTGGTCTTCAACGAGATTCGAACCCGTGACCTCCGACACTCGAGACGGACACCTTACCTCTAGACCACTGAACCCCATGTGTTATATATTTAAAGAAAATAATTTGCTCCGTTTTAATGTCGGGCTTTTAAAGAAAAAGAACTTAATGTACACAATCTATGAACAAAATATTGCTCCCGATATTAACCATTTATATGAGGCGTGTTCAAATGAAACCGGAACCGATGGCTTAATTACAAACATGTGAAAGTTACATCATCTGGTGTGACAGACTTAAATAAAGCAATTATTATGAAGTAAACATGCCACAGGGTTAGTTAGAAAAAGTCGCCATAGGCATTCAGATACTCCCTCCACTGCTTAGGTAGACGGCGGATGCCGTCCGAAAAAAATTACTTTGGTTGTTCTTTGAACCACTTAGTCACCGAGGCCATGAAGTCTGCATCGGAGTCGAATTACAAGACAGTAATTTGTGTCCCGTCAGAAATTTTTTTAAGGGTCTGAACAAATGGAAGTCACATGGGGACATATAGGGCCTATAGGATATAGGTGAGGCAATACTCGACACCTTTGCTATGCTAACGCTCCTGAACAATGTTCGCGACACATCGGGGCGCATTGTCGTGCAATAGAATCACGCGACGCGAAAGCATTCCGGGTTTCTTGATTGCTGTATGCGGCTTGCCTAGTGTGTCATAGTAGCGGATGACATTGATGTTCACTCCAGGCTCTTTAACGTCTACCAACAAAAGTCCCTAATGATTTAAAAAAACGCTGTCAGTGGCCACCGAACTGCTGCTGCAATTTTGGCGATGCCATCTTCTGACGCAACAATAAGCGGCTGGCCTGGTCTCGGAAGATCTTTCGTTAACTCACGTCCCTCTTTAAACATCGTTGTCCAGTTCTTCACTGTTGTCTTCGACACACTTTTGTCACCATACAGTGCCTGCATTCTGCGATGAATGTCAACTGGTCGACATCCTTCAGCTGTTAGAAACCGAATTACCGCTGGCTGATCACCTCTGGACGGATTCCGTATCACACTCGCCATGTTTCCATGTTTTCAACGGTCTGCTGAGGAAACTATGAGTCGTAGGATAAAGAAATTTTGCAAACTTGACGGTTTGTATGTGCTGTATACACATGTTAAGAGGATGAAAGAGGCAGCGAACCACATAATCTGGAAAGATATTATTGTAGGAACAGATGTTGAACAGGAGTGGGAAAGTTTTAAAACAGTTCTAGAAACGCTAAAAGAGGAATGTGTTCCATGTAGGGAGGTAAACCCCAAGCGTAAAAAGTGGATAACTAGATTTGTAGTGAAATGTAGAAGAGCAAAAAATAAAGCATGGCAAAAATATATAGAGGCAGGTAAATCAAAAGAAACATATGTAAAATATTTGGACAAGCAGAACATATCTCAGAAAGCGAATAAAACAGCAAAAATAGACTTTGAAAAAAAACTTGCTCAGAGGATCAAGACTGACAGTAAAAGCTTCTTTTCTTATGTTAGAAATAAACAAAGAACGAAAGACAAAGTAGGCCCTCTCATAGACAGTACAGGGAAAATAATAAGTGAGAATAGGGAGGCTGCTAATCTGCTTAATCAGTACTTTGGCACAGTCTTCACAAAGGAGGACTGCTCCGAGATCCCAGAGCCTATAGATATTTTTCAAAGAGACATGGATACAGCGGGATTAAGATCAATCTGTTTTACAGAGGAAATGGTTTTTAAAAAATTGGAGGGGTTGAAAGTGAATAAATGTCCAGGTCAAGATGGTATTCACCCAAAATTGCTGTATGAAATTAGAAACCAACTAGCAAAACCATTGGCTATATTATGTTCTCAATCACTTACAAAAGGGATTGTTCCACGGGATTGGAAAGATGCAGGAGTGATCCCCTTATTCAAAAAAGGCAAAAAATCAGATCCGGCAAATTATAGACCGGTGAGTTTAACGAGCATAGTCTGTAAATTGTTAGAGTCAATAATCAAAGAAAACATTGTAATGCATTTAGAAAAATTTAATCTAATTAGAAATAGTCAGCATGGGTTTACTAGAGGGAGATCATGCTTAACAAATCTATTAGAATTCATGGAGGAGGTTACTAAAATCATAGATAAAGGGGAGCCAGTGGATGTTATTTATCTAGACTTTGCAAAGGCCTTTGATAGAGTACCTCATCAAAGATTATTTCGAAAGTTAAAATCACATGGAATAGGTGGCGAAGTTGCCAAATGGATTGAAAATTGGTTAACAGGAAGAAGGCAGAGGGTGGGCATAAATAAGGAGTACTCTGAGTGGAGTGAAGTGAAAAGTGGTGTGCCACAGGGCTCGGTTTTGGGACCAATTTTGTTCTTGATATATATAAATGATTTGGACATTGATATGAGATCCATGATTGCAAAATTTGCTGATGACACAAAACTATGCAGTAGTGTCTCATCTAAAGCGGAAGTGGATATATTGATGTCGGATTTAGATAAAATTCGAGAATGGTCTGTAAGCTGGCAAATGGAGTTTAATGTAGATAAATGTACAGTCATCCACATGGGTAGATCCAATATGGAACATAAATACAGAATGGGAGAAAACAATATTAGAAAGATAGATAAGGAAAGGGACCTAGGGGTTATAATAGATCATACAGGAAAGGTGAGTGAGCAAGTTAAGGTAGCAGTGAAAAAGGCAAATGCAATGTTAGGTATGATAAAAAGAAATATTAAACATAGGAGCAAGGAAGTGATCGTCAAACTGTATAAAGCTTTAGTTAGACCTAGATTGGAGTACTGTGTACAGGTGTGGAGTCCTTATCATAGAGGGGACATAAACATGCTAGAAAGAATACAAAAAAGAGCGACAAAGATGATAATTGGATTCCAGAATTACAGTTATGAGGAACGACTCAGAAAAACGGGCCTACAGTGTCTCGAAGAGAGAAGAATTCGTGGTGACTTAATACAGGTTTATAAGATGATCAGAGGAATCGATAAATTAGACTATAACAAGTTTTTTTAAATACAGCCACCTACAATAACACGAGGGCATAGCTACAAGCTGATTAAAGAGAGGTCCAGGTTAGATATTAGGAAATATTTTTTTAGTCAGAGAGTGGTGTCTGCTTGGAATGCATTGCCAGGGGAGGTGGTGGAGGCAGGGACAGTTAATGCGTTTAAGAATAAACTGGATGCGCATAGATTTTAGAGCAAGGTGATGTAAATGTAACTGGTTGTATACAGACTCTGCAGGGTCTTCTAAACCAGTATAAAGACGTTAAGTTAAGTTACACATGAAGTCACATCATCATGTGCATCGTACGTATGTTAACTTGTTGCAGTTAGGTCCGGTGTCATTTGAATGCGTCTCGTATATATATATATATATATATATATATATATATATATATATATATATATATATATATATATATATATATATATATCTATATATCTATATATATATATATATATATATATATATATATATATATATATATAAAGAAAGAGAGAGAGAGAGAGAGAGAGAGAAAGGGGGAGAGTTTCATTTGCACACGCCTCGCATATATATATATCATCATGTAGCATGTCCTTGATAGAACGTCGCTCATCGCTCTCATCACAGCCATCCGATATGAATC
Source organism: Ariolimax columbianus (assembly GCA_036924085.1). Taxonomy (NCBI): domain Eukaryota; kingdom Metazoa; phylum Mollusca; class Gastropoda; order Stylommatophora; family Arionidae; genus Ariolimax; species Ariolimax columbianus. The sequence goes on from JAVGWX010000003.1 coordinate 89,558,566, forward strand.
TTGATCAGTCTTCCCGCCTGCTCCATGTTCATGCTTAGGATGTTCTTGTCGTCTTGTGTCCATCTACGCCTTGGTCGATCTCTACCTCGCCTTCCTGTAGCTCTGTCCTGTAGAACCGCTTTCTCCAGTCCGTCATGGCGCTTGATGTGTCCAAATAACTTTTTGTACGAGACATAACGTGGTTTATCAGCCTGCTCTCTTGGACACTCAAATCCTCTGGATGAGTTTTTGTTGCTTTCCTTACCTAAGGTATTTTTAGAATTTTCCTGAACAATTATGTTTCGAAAGCCGGGATACTCTTATCTAATATTTTTATGATGGTTCATATCTCACATTCGTACATTGTCACCAGGAATACGCATGCTTTTAGGATCTTCAGTTGTAATTATGTTTTTCTATTGTACCATACATTTAGCAGTTTCTGCAGCGCCATGGACAATCGTCTCCTTATTTCATTTGCGCAGCTCCAGTCGTGTGTTATCATACTGCCAAGGCATTCAAAGTAGCCCACGTGTTAAATATATATATATATATATATATATATATATATATATTTATATAATATAAATAGGCGGTTGTATATTCCAGTGGCTAGCCGATGTTTGGATTAACCAGGGAATTCACCAGTAGATTTTCACCTGCCAAAAAATATTAAGCGAAGGAAGCCACACATCGCCACGACGTCTAGCGACAAGTGTACTGAAGATATATACACATTCGCACATATACACACATACATCCATAATATAACACAGAACATACATGAGTCAGTCCGTTTTGCTAAAATCTCAGTAACTGTACGGTCTATCGACGTGAAATTTGCACAATTCATTCTGTTTGAAATTTCTAGGCCACTGCATCTAAATTCAGGCGTTTGCGTTCCTTCTCTCCCGCGTTATTTAACATTAACGATGTTTAATAGACACTATTTTGTGCAACCTTTCGGCGGCCGGGTTATAACAGTTGTATAGAATGGTATGATTTCTGACGCATCGAGTGCATATCGTATTTAGCGGGCATTTACTTGGTGCGCAATTAGGACTACTTGGTTGCGATGCTTCACTGCTTACACACAGGGGACGGCATGGGCTAATGGTTAAGTGACACGGCTCACAATCCGAAGGTGTTTAATTCGATCCCCATCACAGCACCGGCCATTACCCCGGGAAGCTAACCCTTAGAAAATGCAAGAGGAATCAGACCATTACATAAAATGAATGCCGGTCGGATGCACTGGGCCGACAGGCGCTAAATAAAAACAGGTAGTGCAAAGCACAACGCCTTGCGGAATAGAGAAATAAGGCGAACGCAAAAAAAGCAATAACAAAAAAAAAAAAAAAAAAAACTTACTTAAACAATGGCAGTTGAAGGAGACGGGGATAGATAAGTTCATCATAAATAAGAATTGTTCCACCAGGACTAAATTGGTGTACGTCACACGATTTGACACGAGGAGGCAGATGGGTAGAAGTATGTTCTGCAAATCTTGGAAGATAGAGAGGCTGTGGGAGGGAAGAGGGAAAAAGAGATTGGTGCATTCTGGAGGGTAAAAGATAGGCAGGGATGGCAGGGTTGAAGGTTGACATGGTGAAGGGTTGAGCAGGTAGGCGGTGAAGAGGTAGGCATGTTGGAGAGCGGGAGCTGAGTGTAACAAGGAGATGAGGGATGATGCAATGTTTAAAAAAATGACAACGAATAATTGTCATTGGCAACATTAAGTATATAAGATGATGAGCTACAACGATCAGCGATCCATAGCTTACTGCTTCCTCAGCGAACCAGAGCTGCCAAGACCCTAATACACTTTCACGGAGCGATCCTAGAAAACAGACTTCGACAGAGCAGGCTGGCTAAGAAGAAGGGATCGACGATGGAACGATAGCCTGTACTATAAAAATTCCCTACGGCCGAAAACGGATGTGTTGTATCGAAAGGTGGAAATGTCGCAGTCAAGCTGTAAACTAGTGACACAACGAATTCTGTTCTCCGGACTATATCCTGCTACTTGCAAGGTTCTCTTCAGGGATTTGTAGTGGGAGATTGGGAACGAACGAATAAGAAGAATTATATATATATGCTTATCTTTTAGATCTACATATACTAAGAAAAAGCAGTGAAATTAAAAATCAATTAGGTTGAAATATGGAACAAAATTCTCACGTTATCGATTTCACAAAACCTTTTGACACAACAAAATGAAAATATTTTTAAAAATCGTAAGCAATTAAATTTGAATGCAGGATTCGATAATATACAAAAATGTGCAGTGGAAACAGATGGCAACAAATTTGGGATCTGAACTGAAGTCAACAAACACATAATTAATGACAATGTTAAATGAAAGGATCAGCCGATGTACAAGATTGTTATCTAGAAATTATGTTGCCCCCATTTCGTTATGTCTGGCGGGTCATTTACATTCGATTTCAAAAGTTAGATTTATCGTCGTTAGCTCCTTGTACTGGCCCAACCTGCCAACCAAATCACGAATCGTGTAGATACTGATTCTCTGGTAGATCGCTGGTTGTCCACATTCCTGTTCGTCCTCTCAGGCGCCCCTCTCTGTTGGATCCTCCTATGATTTCAAAATCCTGAAATATGTGCATCGTTTGTTTATCGACTACAGTGTCGTAGCCAAAAATATGGTCGTTGACAAACTTAAAAAAGGCAACTTTTGTCCTTTGTCAATGTCCCCACTGCGTATGTCCATGGGGGTCAGGATATCAGATATCTACCCTTATCCCACTACGACCAATAAAATAGATCCACATAAGTTCCAGAAGGCTGAAGGTCTCTGTCTACTATCACTCTTGCCATAACCAGCCATTCATCACCTTCCAAAGCAAAGATTGAGAGTCAGAAACGATTTTGACCATCACAATGTCCCATGAGCGAGGGTCTGTAGATTTATTTTGTATGCCAGATTTGCCACAGTGCTGTTGTTTTTGTATATTTCTTCTTAATCTCACGTGAAACGTCCGTCCATATCGTTGGTGTTCTCCCTCTTGCTCTGTTGTAACCCTCTTGTCTGACGTGGATCCACACAGTTGGTAGATTTGGTGCCTGCTTGTCAGAAATCCGAACCCCTTTATTCGCTGCCTGTTCATGTATTCTATGCGCGATATTGCACGTCCCATCTTTCTGAATTGTTCGTTTCGTATTCATCCATCCTTGTGTTCACTGCCGAAATTATCAATCATTTCGCATGCCATGATTTTTGGTTCTTGTGTCTTTGTGAGAGTCCATGTCAGACAGTGGTTGCAGAGAGTTGGTATAAAAATACTGTCAAGCAACTGTCTCTTTGTCTCCACTAGGATTTGTTTGTGTCTTAACGTTGAAAGCTGAAAAGAAACCGTGATTTGTTTTCTTGATTTTTTTTACTTCACTTCTCTGTCCATCCTTCGATCTCTAATGAACGTCACCCAAGTATTTGAATCCTGTGACGTGTCTATCCTTTGCACTTTGATATTTTGTGCATTCCCTATTATGCTGATGTTCCTTCTGTCCCTTTTTGATGTGTAAATCTTGAAATTGTATCTAGCGCTAGCATTACCAAGGGTATTCATGTACATCCACTGTCCTTGTATTTATAGAACTCATAATAAAGTTTTCGTGAAAGAACTAAATTAAAACACTAGGCTTCTGACTTTGAAAGAAAAGCTCAAACGGACTTGACTTCGTTCTTTCTCAACCACCGCTACCAAGGCCTGAAATGTACTTTGCAAGGTGCAGAATGTAGTCCGGAGAACGGAATGCGTTGCGTCGTAGTTACAGCTTGACTGCGATATTTGCACATTCGGTCTAACACGTCCAACTTCAGCAGTCATTATTTTAGTACCGGGTTAGCCTTCGCTCTTCGATCCCTTCTTCTTAGCCAGTCTGCTCTGTTGCAATCTGTTATCCAGGATCACCGAATGGAGGCGTAGAAGGGTCTTGGTAGCTCTGGTTTGCTGGCCCTGACGCTAGCAGTCAGCTATGGGTCGCTGGCCACTGTAGCTCATACGCTGCACAGTATCTTGATCCCAAAGCTTAAACTAATCAACATTGGTGGGCTGTACATGGGTGGGAATAAAAAAAAGGCTACAAGTTAGGCCTACCAAAATCAACAATTCGTATCATTCTTAAAGATAAAGACAAATTGCTAGATGAAATTAACGAGCTCTATACGACAATCAAGTATCTGGGATCACTGTTCACTGATGAGGGCTCGCAGCCTGGAATAATCGCCAGAATAGCACAGACAACAGCGGCGCTAACGCGTGTTTGAAATCCATATGGCAAGGTAAGCAGCTCGCCCTCAGCATAATATATAGAGTAATCCGCTCATTGGTGCTGTCAATATTTGTGTATGTCTGTGAGACTTGGATCATTACTGCAGATATCCAGTGCAGAATACATGTAATGAAAATTAGGTGCTTTAGAAGACTCTTAAATGTTACATATCAGGATAGTGTCACGAACGTAGAAATATGACGAAGAGTGGAAAACGCAATTGGGCCTTTTGATGATCTGTTCACGGCTATCAAAAGGCCAACAATGTCTTGGTATGGGAACGTAACGAGGTCCAGTGGAATTACAAATTCGATACTGCATGGTTCCGTACCAGGAAATAGAGGGCGGCGTCGTCCAAGGAAGAGATGGACAGACATCACTGAGTGGTCAAACCTTCGTCCCAGTGAGGCACGACTTGCGGCAGCAGACAGGGAAATATGGCATAGGGTTGTTTGAGTGTCTTCAAGTGTGTTCTAACGACCTGATGGGTTACGGGATGAACTGAACCGAGTGGCAATTACTATCAGTGCAAACCTGAGGGAAAGAACAATCACTACTCTTATATGGCCAAATACAATGTATACGACTGTAAATAGACTCTAGCAAAGAAGAAGGAACAAACGGTTGGAAACGTTTAAGTAGCGCTACAGTAGAGTAGAACGAGTGGGTTGGACATGAAGAAGATTCAATGATACTTGTCCTTAATGAGGTAGGCGCAATAAAACAATGTTGAACATGATACAGAAATGAAGATATAGTTGGCATGGACACAATATGCGACATGAAAGTCTTCTACGGAAGATATTATGAGCAGGATAGTAAGAAGAAAGTGGAGATTAAGACTCACATTTACATCTTAGACATGTAGAGACGTTAAAATGTATACCTATGCTGAAATTAAGTGCTGCATAGGACAAGATCACATAGAGAGACATGTTCAGACAACCTTACAATCAGTTTTAGGACACTATCAATCAGAGGAATAGATCAAACGGAGAGACATGTTCAGACAACCTTACATCCAGTTTTAGGACTAATCAACCAGGGTATAGGGTCAAGTGCAAAGACATGCTCAGACAACCTTACAACAAATCTTAGGACTAATCAACCAGAGGAAAGGGCCAAATGGAGAGAAATGCTCAGGCAACCTTACAACCAGTCTTAGGATTAATCAACCAGAGGATAGGATCAAATGCAAAGACGTGCCCAGACAACCTTACAACCAGTCTTAAGACACTATCAACCAGAGGAACGGATCAAACGGAGAGAATTATTCAGACAACCTTACAACCAGTCTTAGGACTAATCAACCAGAGGATAGGGTCAAGTGCAAAGACGTGCCCAGACAACCTTACAACCAGTCTTAAGACACTATCAACCAGAGGAACGGATCAAACGGAGAGAATTATTCAGACAACCTTACAACAGTCTTAGGACTAATCAGTCACATCCTCATGATGATGCCAATGCATTATAAAGTGATTAGACAAATTTCAGCGTAAATGCTGATATTGGAAACGCTTTATGCTTATTGAAGACGAAAGGAGCTACAATATTTCTCTAACAACAGACATAACGTACGCTAAAGCACAAACTTTATTTAAGAGATGAAGGCATATTCTGTTCTGTTCCTAAGAATTGACTTCACTGCACTCCGGGAATTCCCAAAGGTGCTGAGCTTCTCTCAGTAAATGGCGAAGGGTGTGTATAATAATAATTCCTACCGCTCGTTGGTTGTATCATGATCTACTTTAGATAGACCGTCTGACAACAGCCTACTGTAGATACAGGCGTCTGACTCAATGAGGAACTCATTTGAAATGTCACATTCTAAGGATAATTAAATGACGGAACCTTCATGTGTCAACTATCAGTGCAACTATAATAGCGTGTTTGGGAAACAAAGATAGACACCACGTTGGTTTCAGGGTAGGATTCTGTGAAAGATCACTCTCAACAGTGATTTGGTGTGTTTTGTGTCGTGAGTTTGTTTTTTTAAGTCTCTGTGTTGACTATGTGTTGGTTGTGAACCTTGGCACAATATTAGTTGCGTTATTTAGTCCTCGGTGAAATTGTGACGTTTTAATGGTTATTCTCGTTGAGTCAGACGGCCTATCTAAAGTAGGCCATGGGGTTGCTCACCGGGAAAATCACTTGAAACGTCACATTTCATCGCCGACTAAATGACGGAACTCAAATTGTGCACGAAAGGACAGAATGCAAAGAGGCCCTATTACTAACGCTGTTCACACGTGCCCTACGTGCGATAAAGATTGTCACGCTCAGATCGGGTTGTACAGTCATATGCGGTCGCATCTGAATAAAAATGTATGACACTGTCGTCATCTTCGCTTGCAACTAACTAACTAACTAACGGTCTGCAAAATCTATTTGCAAACTTAAAACACAGCTCTGAACTTCGCTTTTCTAATAAATCTACTATGGTTCGTCTGTGTTCGTGTAATCGGTGTTCTACAGTGCCGGTACAGCAGTTGTAGGCCAGCAAGTTAGTAATATTTTGTAGGTCATGGGATTTTCCAATGCAATCAGACACGTTCTGCTCTATATACGAATACATTTACAAACATACGCGGAAAGTGCACTGTAATTGTTCCAAGAATGTTTAATAGAAGCAATTCCCCTCCAGTCGCCAATACGAGTCGTGTCTAGACCATACACATCAATAGTAGAGATACATATTACGGACACTTATTTGCTCATGCGAGAAAAATGTTGTTTAATGATTTTATTAACAGCATTCATGAACGAGTGTGTGAATGCCTGTGAATATCATATTCGCTGCAGTCAGTGTAGCCATCTATACATATCAGTTTCGGTTGGTGTTCTCGGGAGATAGCCAATCACCTTTGAAAACGTGATCAAAGTTGAGGGTGCGTAGGTAAAATTGTTCAATGGCCGTTTTTAAAATTGTAAGTCTTTAAATCACCTCCTTTTTCTTAATCTCGTTCGCCATGCGTTATTTGTTTACGTCTACACGTGAAGGCCAGTTATCTGGAGGAAGGTTACTGGAATGGAGAGTCGTTCAACACTTCCAAACAGCTTTGTGTGAATATTGGTCTACGTGGGCTAGTTCTCATTACGCAATTGACTAAGCAAATAACAGTCTTGCAGGATATCTTCGTATGTCTGTGCAGCCTTTAAATGCTTTTTAAATGTTATTAAGTCCTTGTAGGTCTCTATAAAATGTAATTCCTCATAGACGTCACAAAGCGATCAAAATGGCTTGCCGTTTCGGGTACTCCGCAAAATGCAATTGAAAATAATTTATTTGGTTTTTTTCTAGAATTAATTTTTTTTTATATTAGTCTTAAAAATAGAGTCTGGACAGATGCTACTGGTATGTATAATGGAAGGAAAGGTGTTAATACCAGTTGCAGTATATTTCGTCACCTAGAGGCAAGCCGGATCAATGTATTTGTTATTACTTCCCTGTGACATTTGATATATACATAGCGAGTGTGTGGATTTGACTGTCGTCTGATGTAGTGCAGATTACCTTGTCTGGGATACTTGTCATCTGTATATCACGTGGCATTTGATAATCAAGGTGGCGCAAAAAGATTGCCAGCAACGATCAACTAGTTGTCATTGCTGATATTTTTCTCACTTATATCTTTTATTCGCGGACGTCTACACAATATGGGAAGGTTATCTTGGTCGCCTCTTGTGGGTTTCAAGGAAACCGGATTAATCATTCTGCATTTGTCTATATTTCGGTGGCTTTGGCCGTGGCTTAGATAGCTGGGACAACACTTTGTGAATATTTGGAACATTATTGGTACTTACAGTTTCCTGTGCCATTTGTTATGAATAAAGCGATTTAGTCCTGGTCATCATGCATTCCCAAACTATTCGATGACAAACCTTCGCTGCTTTGCAGGATATATGTTTACAGAAAAGGCTTTGGAAGAAACCCTGAGGCAAAATGTGCATCAAGTGCTATCTTCAGTCCTCTCGATAATGTCTTGCCACTGGTCAAAGGTACCACTGGACGAGAAAGGGAGGTTGGCAAACTGCGCAAAGCTTCCTTACTTTAATCAAAATCACGGCGTAAGACAACCATTTCAGCGGACAGAGGGAATGAAAAGAGCGTGGTCTTCATCACGCGTGATAGGCGAACATCATATGATATTTTTAGTATACAATTAATAAGGGCTATATTCAGTTGGAATAGACAGGATATTTTTTGTTTGAGGGTAGTGACATGTTAGCAAACGCTCGAGGCGGCTAAGCAGTGTAGAAATTAGGTCAACTAGTAGCTAGGAGATGGTCATTAGAGGGCTATGTTTTATATCACAACCCATTAGTCACAAATTAGGCAGCCCTTTCCTGACTGAATTTCTATTTTTAGAACAGGTGAACGATATGTCCCTTTATGTGCATGACTTAGCTTACTCTAAAATTAACACCACGATTTGTTACTGACTACATTATCGAACACAATAAACTATGATTATTAATGTTTGCTCCTGAAAGTTAACATTTTAGAAGTGTGCAGGAAAGATTTATTTCATAAAGAAAATGTTATTTAGATTATTACAAAAACAAAATGTATATGTTATGTACTACTGCTGTCAACTAATTGACGGTATCCTCCATCGCATTCGATAATATTCTTCTGTAATCTGTGTATCTTTGATGTATCACCTTCGATCATCTTACAAACGTTTATTGATTTAGTTCAGTATATCCCTCTCATCAACGTGCAACGTCTCTGGAAAATCTGCTCTTTCATTGTTGCGAACCTCTTATGGCCGGGGTAAAAGATCCACAGACATAGGACGAAGAAGAAGCAGAGTAAGATATCAGAGCAGCCATTGACTCATAGTTGACTGCTTGGATCGTGGTCAGTGATTCATCTACGCATGACCGTATGTCACCTCCAAGTGTTGATCCTGGAAACAGACTGCACCCGTGCAGACCGGCTAAGAGATTAGCGACCGAAAAGAGATGACAAACCCGGTTTCAAAAATGTCGTGCTGAAATCGGCTGTTTTGAACCGAAAAGCGCAAATGTCCTTGTCCAGCTGTAAACTATAAGACAACCTCACAAACGTTCTTTTCGGGAAAAACAAGAAGTAGAAGAAGAAGAAATTTTAAGAAAGAAGAAAAAGAAAAAAAAGGAGAAGAAGAAGACGAATAAAAAGGAGAAGAAGAAGAAGAAGAAAAAGAAGACGAAGAAAAAGAAGAAGAAGGAGAAGAAAAAGAAGAAGAAGAAGAAGAAGAAGAAGAAGAAAGAGAAGAAAAAGAAGACGAAGAAGAAGAAGAAGAGGAAGGAGAAGAAGAAGATCAAAAAGATGAAGAAGAGGAGAAGGAAAAAGGAAAAAAGAAGAAGAAGAAGAAAAAGAAGAGTAAGAAGAAGAAAAAGAAGAGGAAGAATAAGAGGAAGAAGATGGAGAAGAAGAAGAAGAAGAAGAAGAAGAAGAAGAAGAAGAAGAAGAAGAAGAAGAAGAAGAAGAAAAATAAGGAGCAGAAGAAGAAAAACAAGAAAAAAAACAAGAATAAGACGAAGACCCACATGATATCCTGCAATTTAAAAAAGAAATGCAAGGCCACCATTCTCGTAAATGTCATAAGAAGAGTCGGAATTGAAGGCATTGGCATGGGAGATTTCTTCTTCTTATTCTTCGTTTGTTCTCAATCTCTCACTACCAAACCCTGAAAATGCTTAAGTAGCAGAATGTAGTCCAGAGAACGGAATGCGTTGTGTCGTAGTTTACAGCTTGGCTACGATATTTGCACCTTTCTGTCCAACACATCCGACTTCAGCAAGCATTTTTTTAGTACCGGGTTAACATTCCCACTTCGATCCCTTCTGCTTAGCCAGTCTGCCCTGCTGCAGCCTGTTATCCAGGATCACCGCGTGGAGTGGTAGAAGGGTCTTGACAGCTTTGGTTCGCTGGCCCTGACGCTAGCAGTCAGCTATGAGTCGCTGACCACTGCAGCTCATTCGCTGCTCAACATTTTGATCCCAGAAATGGGAGACGATCAGCGGCGGAACGAATCAACGACATACATGATAAGAGGGTGCAGAGGTCCACCATCGCAAACACCAACCGGCGGTACCGATTATTATGAAACTCATCTATATTCCTTGCAGGTATTCGGTCCGCCATGAGTAAACAAGAGAAGTGCAGACATCATCAAAAAAGATCGTCTGTCCCAACCACAGAACGTATGTGACAATATCTGATTTTGAGTCACGGAAACAAGAATACAATAAAACGGAAAGTTTGACTACAATACTCTTCAAAATAAAAATGTCACATCGTATTAAATTTGGTTAAGATATATTATATATATGTATGTAATGAGTCTCGTGGCTAAAGTTCTGGACAGGAGAGACAGAAGGAGACCAAAACAATGGCACCAATGTGTCAAAGAATGCTTGGGCATGGCTCTGGAGCAGGCTGGTGATTTGGCAAGAGATCAAGTTTCTTTCAGACGGGATGTGATAGGAGAGACGTTCTGCCAAGGACATGCTATTTGATGGTATAATTACCGGGAGAAATTGTTGGTTTAACTGTTTGTCTTTGTGGATTCTGCTGTCGAAGGCATGCTTCTTTCAACCTCAGACTGTGGTTTGTCGGGTTATATCAGGAAGCATTGGCCAGTGTATGGATGCGTATGTATATCTACTTTTCGTGTGGACGTAGTGGTCAGTGGATATGTGTGTGTATCTGTTTGTAGTGTATTCCACTATGGCAGTTTTTCAATACTGAAGTTTTGCTGATCATTTATGTACGTGAAAAATTGGTTATACCGAGAAGAATTCTAACTGTGTCTGACTGTAAGTATGTACATGTGTCTGTCCGCAAAGTACAAGTACTTTTCCCTTGCACAGCCGCATATTTTGTTCCATTTAAAATGGTTTTTTTTTGGTCGGTTGTTTCTCTATTCCCCAAGGCGGTGTGCGCTGCATTGTATTTTTTTTTTGCGTCTGTCGGTCCAGTGCATCCGACTTGGGCATTCAGATTATGTAAGGGTCTGCTTCCTCCTGCATTTTCTTAGCATTTGCTTCTCCGGAGTAACGAACAATGCTGTGATTCGGGAGCGAACCCAGCACCTTTATGATGTGAGCCTTGTCACTTAACCATAGCCCAGGCTGTTACCTGGTTCCAGTTTCATCACATTTAGCATACGATTCCTTCTCGCTCTCTCTGTGGTTTGAGTTCACTTTAAGACTAAAAAGCTACAAAGCAAAATTACATAACATTTTCTAAATAATTACACAAGAAGTATATAAATAATTACACAAGAAGTATATAAATAATAAATGGGAGGCGTTGGGCGCCGATTGGACATTCGATGTGATGCTTTAATTGCATTGACAGTCGGCCATGTTGGGGGTGGGGGGGGGGGTGGGGGTGGGGGTTGTGTGGGGAGTATGCTCCGGTTAAAGGTATGAACAGGGGAGAACATGGAAAACGGTTTATAGAACAGACTTTATTACAATACGCCTAGGCACGCTATTACGTACCACACAAGCTCTGTTCTGGAACCCACAGGACAAGACAAGTAGAGGAAGACCGAGACACGCATGGAAGAGGGAACTGAAAGCAAATCTAAAAAGGAACTCAGTGGTCTCGAAATTAGGTGTCCACCTCGGGTGCCGGAGGAGCCGTGTTCGTATCACAGCAGAGAGCAGGATTTGTTTTTCAGGTGGATCTCTTGGTAAAAATCTCCCTGATCTTCAGATAGTGAGATCTGACTCCCGTGTAAAATATCGAGCACGTTAAAAATCCCTTGGAAGTTGGAAATCGAAAAGAGTAGTATTACTGGCCTCTGCCCTGACAAAATTCGGTATTTGTACCTTTCCTCGGGTGGTTTGTTTAGAGCAACTATAGATGGCGCCTAGCAAGTAAAACTCCAATTAAATGGAAAAGAGATACGACTAGATGAGGCTCCAACTTTCTTAGGAGTTTCCTTAGACCGACGACTCACCTGGAAAGCGCACATTTTAAAAACCCAGCTGAGGGCGAGGCTACGCATGTCCATCATGAAGAAACTTGCTGGTACTGCTTGGGGTGCTGACGGAAACACACTAAAGAAATTATACACAGGCTGAGTGAGACCAGTTTTGGAATTCGGCAATGCAGCTTGGTCCACTGCATCTAAATCAAACTTTGACAAAATAGGGCGCACCCAGAACCAAGCAGCCCTGAAGTCCACCCAAATAAAAGACCTGGAAGATATAACTGGGCTACAGCGAATGGAAGATCGCCGTGACTGCAGAATCCTACAGCAAGCGGGAAAATTCAAAAGAATCGTGGACCACCCGATGCATTACAGACTAAATGGGTTGGGACGCAGCAGCCTAAAAAGGAAAAGTTTTACAGTCCAATGCTGCACTTTTAAACGAAAAAATAAAACCGATACCAGCATGCTCCATCCGCTGCCTCTGGAAAGGAAGACCCTTCCCTGATATTATTTGCAATATCCCCAACACCGAAGACAAAAAGACACAAACTGAGGAACAGATAAAACACATAGTTACACATTACATGAACCAAAAATTTCAACCAACAGCCTGGACGCACGACTATACGGATGGCTCAGCTAAAGATGCCATTGGAAACGGTGGAAAAAGCATCACTATAAAACTAAAAAGCAAAGTATACTCAGCAGCATTTGCCACTGGGAGACGCTGCAGCAACTTCAGTGCCGAAACCAGTGCCCTGAGACAAGCAGCTAAAACCCTTATAGACGATAAGGAGCAGGCAGAAAAGGAAGTGGTCATTTTCACAGACGCCCTAGCAGTGTTAATGGCGGTCAAGAACCAGCACAAAAATGAACTCGATGCTCTGGCAGACTCGCTCGAACGCATGTCCAAGTGCTTAAAAAAAAGCACAGTCCAGTGGATACCAGCCCACTGCAACATTCCAGGCAACGAAGAGGCAGGCAGACTCGCCAGAGAGGGAGAAACGCTGCAGCATAGTGGTACAGGAATCACATACAATGAGACTAAAGCATTCATCAGGGTAACGTACAGTGAAAATGGAAAAAAGACCACCCTGGCCATAGAGAAAACGATGCCTACCATCAACTCTCTAGGCGAGACCAGGTAATAATACTCCCGCTACGCACAGGTCACAACAGACTTAGATGTCATCTGTACAAGTTAAAGATTAGCACTACAGACCTTTGTGCCTGCGGCACAGCCCTATGAAGGCAGAACATATTTTGCAGTCAGGTCCACTGTATACCGACAAAAGAAGTAGCATTTGGCAACAGTCAGTGTCCTTCCACGAGAAGCTGTATGGAAGCGTACAAAGCCTTGAGTCGACCGCTGCCTTCGTTAAAGTCATTGAAGTTGAGGTCTGAAGATGAACGAGGAAGATGGTGCCTAACTGACTGGGCTTCTTCTTAGCTCTAGTGTTTGAGTCTATTAAGATGGACTCGCAGATCAGTAAAAACCACCCTCCAAGAAATTGGTTGTATACACTCTGAGTCTTCTATGCCAGTATAAAGACGTTAAGTCAAGTTTAAAGTCAGCAAACAGGACGGACGTAATTAACTCAGACAGTCTTCATAACAGGAAGACTTAGGGAGTATTTATTGAGTACCTAAACACAGGGAACTGACATGATTTTGATTCATTGATTGATTGATTGATTGATTGATTGATTGACCCCCATATGTGCGCAGTGCCCTTCAATTATAAAAGTTTTGATAACAGTGCACGAACTCCGTAGCGCACACGTCAGCTCCAAAATGTTCCTCTGATTTCATCAGGTACCATTATACAGCTGGGTCAACTGAGAGAAGGGGCCATACTTTTAATAAACGCACGACGTCTCCTGTCTGTAAACTAAGTTGCTTGACGTGATTCGAACCTGTTTCGATATGATCGCAAACCAAGTTAACAATCTCAATACCACCAAATACCAATACAAGAGAGATGTAAAGGTTGAGGGTGAATAAGAAACTGGCGGCGCATGAGCAGGCTGAGGCTGGCGAATATATGAGCTGATGGATGAGCAATTCTGAGTGCAGGGAGATGGGTCTGGGAGTGGACGAGTTGAATGTGAGAAGAGATGAGCAGTAGGATGGGAGGGTTGAGTGTGAGAGGGGATGAGTAGAAGGATGGGAGGGTTGAGTGTGAGAGGGGATGAGGAGAAGGATGAGTGGTAGGATGAGAGGATTGAGTGTGAGAGGGGATGAGCGGTAGTATGGGAGGGTTGAGTGTGAGAGGGGATGAGCAGAAGGATGGGAGGGTTGAGTGTGAGAGGGGATGAGCGGTAGGATGGGAGGGTTGAGTGTGAGAGGGGATGAGCGGTAGTATGGGAGGGTTGAGTGTGAGAGGGGATGAGCAGAAGGATGGGAGGGTTGAGTGTGAGAGGGGATGAGCGGTAGGATGGGAGGGTTGAGTGTGAGAGGGGATGAGCAGAAGGATGGGAGGGTTGAGTGTGAGAGGGGATGAGCGGTAGGATGGGAGGGTTGAGTGTGAGAGGGGATGAGCGGTAGGATGGGAGGGTTGAGTGTGAGAGGGGATGAGCGGTAGGATGGGAGGGTTGAGTGTGAGAGGGGATGAGCGGTAGGATGGGAGGGTTGAGTGTGAGAGGGGATGAGCAGAAGGATGGGAGGGTTGAGTGTGAGAGGGGATGAGGAGAAGGATGAGTGGTAGGATGAGAGGATTGAGTGTGAGAGGGGATGAGCGGTAGGATGGGAGGGTTGAGTGTGAGAGGGGATGAGCGGTAGGATGGGAGGGTTGAGTGTGAGAGGGGATGAGCAGAAGGATGGGAGGGTTGAGTGTGAGAGGGGATGAGCGGTAGGATGGGAGGGTTGAGTGTGAGAGGGGATGAGCAGAAGGATGGGAGGGTTGAGTGTGAGAGGGGATGAGCGGTAGGATGGGAGGGTTGAGTGTGAGAGGGGATGAGCGGTAGGATGGGAGGGTTGAGTGTGAGAGGGGATGAGCGGTAGGATGGGAGGGTTGAGTGTGAGAGGGGATGAGCGGTAGGATGGGAGGGTTGAGTGTGAGAGGGGATGAGCGGTAGGATGGGAGGGTTGAGTGTGAGAGGGGATGAGCGGTAGGATGGGAGGGTTGAGTGTGAGAGGGGATGAGCGGTAGGATGGGAGGGTTGAGTGTGAGAGGGGATGAGCGGTAGGATGGGAGGGTTGAGTGTGAGAGGGGATGAGCGGTAGGATGGGAGGGTTGAGTGTGAGAGGGGATGAGCGGTAGGATGGGAGGGTTGAGTGTGAGAGGGGATGAGGAGAAGGATGAGTCGGTTTAGTGTGAGAGGGGATAAGCGGTAGGATGGGAGGGTTGAGTGTGAGAGGGGATGAGCGGTAGGATGGGAGGGTTGAGTGTGAGAGGGGATGAGCGGTAGGATGGGAGGGTTGAGTGTGAGAGGGGATGAGCGGTAGGATGGGAGGGTTGAGTGTGAGAGGGGATGAGCGGTAGGATGGGAGGGTTGAGTGTGAGAGGGGATGAGCGGTAGGATGGGAGGGTTGAGTGTGAGAGGGGATGAGCGGTAGGATTGGAGGGTTGAGTGTGAGAGGGGATGAGCGGTAGGATGGGAGGGTTGAGTGTGAGAGGGGATGAGCAGAAGGATGGGAGGGTTGAGTGTGAGAGGGGATGAGGAGAAGGATGAGTGGTAGGATGGGAGGGTTGAGTGTGAGAGGGGATGAGCAGAAGGATGGGAGGGTTGAGTGTGAGAGGGGATGAGCGGTAGGATGGGAGGGTTGAGTGTGAGAGGGGATGAGGAGAAGGATGAGTGGTAGGATGGGAGGGTTGAGTGTGAGAGGGGATGAGCAGAAGGATGGGAGGGTTGAGTGTGAGAGGGGATGAGCGGTAGGATGGGAGGGTTGAGTGTGAGAGGGGATGAGCGGTAGGATGGGAGGGTTGAGTGTGAGAGGGGATGAGCGGTAGGATGGGAGGGTTGAGTGTGAGAGGGGATGAGCGGTAGGATGGGAGGGTTGAGTGTGAGAGGGGATGAGCGGTAGGATGGGAGGGTTGAGTGTGAGAGGGGATGAGCGGTAGGATGGGAGGGTTGAGTGTGAGAGGGGATGAGCGGTAGGATGGGAGGGTTGAGTGTGAGAGGGGATGAGCGGTAGGATGGGAGGGTTGAGTGTGAGAGGGGATGAGCGGTAGGATGGGAGGGTTGAGTGTGAGAGGGGATGAGCGGTAGGATGGGAGGGTTGAGTGTGAGAGGGGATGAGGAGAAGGATGAGTCGGTTTAGTGTGAGAGGGGATAAGCGGTAGGATGGGAGGGTTTAGTGTGAGAGGGGATGAGCAGAAGGATGGGAGGGTTGAGTGTGAGAGGGGATGAGCGGTAGGATGGGAGGGTTGAGTGTGAGAGGGGATGAGCGGTAGGATAGGAGGGTTGAGTGTGAGAGGGGATGAGCGGTAGGATAGGAGGGTTGAGTGTGAGAGGGGATGAGCTGTAGGATGGGAGGATTGAGTGTGAGAGGGGATGAGCGGTAGGATGAGAGGGTTGAAGGTGGGAGTGGAGCTGTAGGAAGGGAGGGTTGAGTGTATGAGTGAAGCAGTAGGATTGGAGGGTTGAGTATGGGAGATGATGAACAGTAATGTGGTGAGAGGGGGGTACGTGTGAGAGGAGATGAGCAGTAAGATGAACGGGTTGAGAAGACTGGTAATGAATGATACAATAATGATCTAAGGAAGACGAGAGAGCTGTTAAAATTAAACAGCAGAACAATGAATAATTTACAGCCTTGATCAATGGAGCTGAAATGGGCAAAGATGTCAACAATATTACTCTGACCTGTTCGCACCAAAGGCAGTGGCTGAATAATAATAATATTAACAATATGAATATTAATATTATTCTAGACTTAATTATTATAATAATAACAATAGTAGTAATAATATTAATAATAGCAATAATAATAATAATAGTAATAATAATGATAGTAATAATAATGATAGTAATAATAATAATAATAATTATTATTATGATAATTATAGTAATACTAAAATAATAATACAAATCATAATTTTAGTAATTATAATAATAATAGTAGTAATAATAATAGTAATAATTGTTGATGTTTACGGTTGACCACAATGTGTAGGTTACTCTTTTGTGCGCTCTGAAACGGGCGTTAAGTGGCAGGCTGGAGTTGCTTTCCTCACATACCGAGCGTGCTGATGAAGGTAGACCAGGTACCTCCATGCGGTTATGCTATGCTTGGCATTATTTGCATGCCACTCACTACTACGGGGATCTAGTCGATCCCTCACCTCGTTAGCGAAGCTGCCATGAAAACAGCCCATTTCAGGGAAGGGCTACAACGAAGCCAAGGTGA
Source organism: Ariolimax columbianus (assembly GCA_036924085.1). Taxonomy (NCBI): domain Eukaryota; kingdom Metazoa; phylum Mollusca; class Gastropoda; order Stylommatophora; family Arionidae; genus Ariolimax; species Ariolimax columbianus. The sequence goes on from JAVGWX010000003.1 coordinate 89,576,130, forward strand.
CGATCTTGTCCAGTATTTTTTGCCTGACCAGTCGTTAGTCTTCCTTCCAAATTATAATAATAATAATAGTAACAATAATAATGATAATCTTCGCTTAGACATCAGTGGCCCTGTGTGCTGACCAACCACTGACATGACCATGTACTGCAGCAGAAAAAAAGGAGGGCAGCACTCCACGTTTCTTATTGGGCTTCCAATATCCGGGGATGAAGCCCTGACGCCTTGTCGATCCATGGTAAGTGTGTTGACCGAGATCCCTGCAGCTCCTTGAGGGGGGCCGAGTGCCCCGTTGTCGTGTGACGAGAGGATTAAAGGCATCACACAGCGGTGTGAGCGATGTGTCTCAGGTATGCTAATAACTGGATATGGAACAGTCTCTCTCGGACGAAGTGTTAGTCCATTTTTGACTCACTTATCTTCAGCAAACAGGTCCGAGGTCACCAATCTCGTGAACTGCAGCCATGCGCACTGGAAACACAGCACAGTCGAAATGCTATTTAAAATAACAAATTTTTTTCCAGGTTAATCGGAAGGAAATCCTCCTCTTCGTTTGTCCTACTGCCCTTGCCATACGGCATCAGAGAGTGGTGGGATGCTTAGATTTCTTGTTATCGCCAAGTGGGAGTATTGTGCTGTCGTTAAGTGTAATTGTCTGTAATTGTCTGTAATTGTCGAGGTCCGCCTCTTTCTCGTATACCGGAGACCGCCAAATGATATTCTCTTGATGCATACTGGTCATAATGCGTTCTGACTAAATGACAAAACCACTTGATTTATTGAGAGGAAATGTAGGCACTAACTCGGTTTGTCCATACTGTTTGCCTCAGCGTGGTGTTGGGGATTAGGACATGAATTGTCTTTCCGGCTGCATCTCTCACACATAGCATCTTAAAGCTCTGGATCTTACTCTATCGGCTAGAACCATGACTGACATTGGTAACACAATTTAGGAATAAATAGTGTATTTTTCAGCTTTTTCTTATTTGAATGAAGCACTCTAGGTTGTTTCAAATTTGGTACAATTTGAAAGTAGACACAGTTCGCCTTCCAAATTATATGTGCAATCTTTGTCCACGTCGGAGGGAATAACATCACAAAATAAACGAACTAATTAATGTAAATAAAAAACCGCAAAACGTTTTCGTCGACACAAAGGTTAGTCGTAAACTAATATGAATGCAAGTCAAATCCGTGGTCTGGCTGGATCCATCACGGACTAAAACACGAGCGCAAAGTTAAACCCGCAGCCTGTAAGGCGCCATCTTCCCTGATCTCAGCTTAAAACAAAAACCTCACAATGTCTAATCTCTTCAAATATCAAAAATTGAAGTAGGTGAAATGTTTACGTCTATAATACATTTGCAATCAGGACAAGTCTCAGGACAGAATGAATTCACTACTAAATCAAGCAGGATTGGAAACACTGGCACGGCAGACAGCTCAGATATTTAACAATTGCCATAATGAATGTTGAATATCTTATTAATAGCAAACATCAAGAAAAAAGGGGGAAAACCTTTTAAAGTATGAAAGACTTCAAATGTTACACCTATGCGTATCTATCTATCTATCTATCTATCTATCTATCTATCTATCTATCTATCTATCTATCTATCTATCTATCTATCTATCTATCTATCTATATATCTATCTATCTATCTGCCTGCCTGTCTGGCTTCCCGCCTGGCTGCCTACCTGCCGGCCTGCCTGCCTGGCTTCCCGCCTGGCTGCCTACCTGCCGGCCTGTTTGAACAGTCTGACGCAACGTTTCAAAGTTTATAAGTTCTTTTATGTTGTTGAGACTCGTAGTTGAGACCTCTCTGACGATCGTTCGGCGAAGACTCTCTTTTCGCCTACCTCTCTTTCTCTCTCTGCAGTCCACTGGGGCCCACATAACTGTGTGTAATGCCACATAAAATTTGTAGCTTTTCATTCTAAGTAATTGTCTCGTTATGTCCACCACTTATCTCTTCTGATAGTAGAAACATTTTGCCAGTTGGTACTCTTAATATCTTGACGGTCTTGAATTATTCCCAGGCGACGTTCAAAAGTTTTCTAAGACATTTATTTTCAAGGGCATTAAATGTATGCTCTAGTACCTGTGTCGTTTTCCCAGCATTCACACCCATATGGCAGCACTAAATAATACGTTGAAGTTAATCGTCCAGAGCTCTGTGTGTTTACGCAATGATTTCTCGTATTTGTCAGCTGTTTGAAGCCACATGTGACCAAAGCAATGGGAGGGAACATTTCTTTTGTTGTACCTAGTGTATCAATAAATTGGTTATTATTGAAGCCATGATGTCCGCCACTCTTTTATTGCACTGAACCCCAGCGAAATCATTTATCACGTAAGTCCCTTCAGGGCTGCGCATGTTCTTCGAGGGTTGCCAGAAATTCACCTAAATAAGCCTAACAAAGCAATGTCCCTGGCTTCTCTGTTCGTGACTTATAGCGTTGCATTGAAATATACGCCCAGGGGCCCAATGTATCTGTTCTCGGCATGCATTTATCAGGCGTTGCTCCTTATTGTGGAGGGCCATATCTGCAGCTGTTATTTCATATGTGTCTGCCGGGGGAAAAGATGCAGAAGTGGGAATGATGTGACAGCATTCAGCGATTTGCATCAGGGTTAACGACTATTACCTGGCCAAGACCCTATTTTGCACCCAAGTGACGGCGCTGGAAACAGACTGCAACCATGCAGCCTGGATAAGAGATTAGAGGTCAGAAAGGGAAGACAAAAAATGCAGGGATGAAATCGGAATTGACGGATAGAAAGCGTAGCAGACGCAGTCCAGCTGTAAACGTAGGAGATATACATATGCTGGAAAAGGTACAAGTTAGAGCGACAAAACTGATAGTGTGATTCCAAAATTATAATTATGAAAAAGAACTAAGGAAAATCGGCTTCTATGGTCTAGAAACTAGACGAATTCGAGCTGATTTTAGCACAGGTTTATAAGATTATTAACGAAAAGATCAATTAGACTGTAAAAAATTGTTTTCTAAACACAATCGCCTACAAGAATGAGAGGACACAGCCATAAAATAATTAAAGAAAGGTCCAGATTAGATTCTACGAATATTTGTTTAGTAAGAGAATAGTGAATCCTTGGAATGTATTGTAAGACGAAATAGTGGAGACAGGGTCAATCAATGCATTCAAGAATACAAGAATCAAGTGAATGTAAAAGAAGTTGGTTGTATACATACTCTTCAGAGACTTTTAAACCAGCATATGTTAAGTTGAGAACGCAGATAAAGACGAGGAAGAAAGAAAATAAGATGAGGAAGAGGAATAATAAGAAGAAGATGAATCGCCCTAGGAAAGTTGCGTTACTGAACAAATCCTCATGATCCTCGTTTACCTGTTACTCCAATAGACGACATATAGACCCAACCATGGACATCTATAGTTTAGTCTAGACTACAGATGGCCTAGGACCAACACGGTATCGGACTTGCCCTAACCAGCTTTTAGGAAATCCTGAATCCAATCTTCTCCAGTGCAGTATCGATATCATTGGTTGTTTCGTAGGGATGTTGCAAGCCCTATCTATAAACTTTCCTAGCCGCTTCTTGATATGTACCCGTGGGAAACATGTGCCCTTTAAAGTTTATCCATGCATCCAGGCGGGTGGTGGGTGGGTGGGGGGTCGATTTCCTGTGATCGAGACGTAGTAAAAGTAAAGTAAAGTATCCCGTAGCATTACTGCCGGGGTAGTAAATGTAAAGTAAAGTATCACGTAGCCTTACTGCCGGGGTAGTAAAAGTAAAGTAAATTATCTCGTAGCATTACTGCCGGGGTAGTAAAAGTAAAGTAAAGTATCCCGTAGCATTACTGCCGGGGTAGTAAATGTAAATTAAAGTATCACGTAGCATTACTGCCGGGGTAGTAAAAGTAAAGTAAATTATCCCGTAGCATTACTGCAGGGGTAGTAAAAGTAAAGTAAAGTATCACGTAGCATTACTGCCGGAGTAGTAAAAGTAAAGTAAAGTATCCCGTAGCATTACTGCCGGGGTAGTAAAAGTAAAGTAAAGTATCCCGTAGCATTACTGCCGGGGTAGTAAATGTAAATTAAAGTATCACGTAGCATTACTGCCGGGGTAGTAAAAGTAAAGTAAATTATCCCGTAGCATTACTGCCGGGGTAGTAAAAGTAAAGTAAAGTATCCCGTAGCATTACTGCCGGGGTAGTAAAAGTAAAGTAAAGTATCACGTAGCATTACTGCCGGGGTAGTAAAAGTAAAGTAAAGTATACCGTAGCATTACTGCCGGGGTAGTAAAAGTAAAGTAAAGTATCCCATAGCATTACTGCTGATGTAGTAAAAGTAAAGTTAAGTATCCCGTAGCATTACTGCCGGGGTAGTAAAAGTAAAGTAAAGTGTCCCGTAGCAATACTGCCGTAGGGGTGTGAGGTGTTAGCCCTCTCACATTTCAAAGGCTCGGCTATATGAGGGCGGCAGCCATCTCCACTCCTCTCCCTCGCCGCTTTTACTTCTCGAACTGAATCGGTAACTTTTTAAGGCTGGGTCAACTCGGGAGCCGTTGCGGTCTGAAAAAACATTTCCGCCTCAACTGGGGAATGAACCCAGGACCACTCAGATGCGAAGCCAGCTCGCTAACCACTGCGCTACGAGGCTCCCCGGTCGAGAGGTAAGGCACTCAAAATCTCAAAATGATGAACGCAAACGATGGGCGATCGAATCCCGCATGTTTCAAGTGACTCTTGGTCTCAAGAGAGGTATGACCAGAGTACCTGGATCCTGAGGTACCTCCAGTCGTCTTGACGGACATCTTGAGGAGTCGACTGTGGAGTCATCGTGAGCTCTGTTCTTTCGGGTGTTTCTCTACCTCTGAGCTTGGGCGATGGAGTTTCGCTCTGCGATCTGAGCACCTTGTGTGATGCTAGTGCGTTAGGGTGAGACGGATCTGTGTAAGCATTTCATAAGAGCTGACATCAATTGTGACGCTTTTCAGATACACTTTTAGCAATTTCTTCCGATTCGTCTGCCCCCTCCATGATCGCCTGTCAGTTCTGGTCTCACTGTATATCAGCTGTTTGGGGAATCGCTCATCGGGCCAGCGAACCATACTCCGCCCATCTTATCTGGGCTTTCTGTAGAAACAAGTCACTAAACGGCAATTTTCACCAGAGGACTAAACTTACCTCGTGCACCATTTGATTGACAACAGTTGGCCTATTTGTGAATCATATCTCCCTGGCGTGCTTCGTTAATCCTAGCAAGCGTTATCTGTCTTGACCGATTGTCTGTAAATGTCAGGGCCATTATAAACCGGGTTGTCTGACACTGGGTTTGTTTTTGTGTGTAGGACGCTTTGTCCTACCATACAACAAACGGACTTACCCACCGACACAGAACCCTGACGTAAACACTTTTGCTAGTAGGAGAATTGATTTTACGTATATATTACAGAAACTTCTGTCCGCTGAACATTTCTACACAGGCTGGAGCCTATGTGCGGGTTACCACAAACAGGCAGTACTCACCACGCAATAACACATTAGACATCAACAATAAATTAATTAACGTCGTGGATGGCACAGACAGAGAGAACAAATGGGCATGTTAGCACAGTGAAGCGATAGTCAGAGGAGAAGAATGTGTCCACAATGGCGAAAGAATGACAGATTACCTCTGAGTCATTGCAACACTAGGAAGGGAATGCTGGGAGTGGTGCAACGGCGGAAGTGTAGAACTTAAGATTCGCAGGGTGATAAATGATAACATGTAGCATAAGTAATAAAGTAGGGGGTCGCTGTAGTCAAGTGGTTAAGACACTCGCCTCTCACAGTGATGTACGGAAACCGTGGGCGATCAAATCCTGAAAGTTTCAAGTGACCCCTGATCTGTCGGGAGGCAGCCTCTACAGGAATCCAATGGAATGCAAAGCAGGACAACTTGACACCAGCTCAGCTGCAGGACCTGCTGGAATAATCTCTTTATTTTTAAACCATTGGCTTTATGTGCTATCACTTCGGATTTTCTGTTTGCTCCCATTGCCCTACCTTCTCTCGAAGTTCCACATAGCAATGTAGTCGTTGTCCTCAGATGATAGTTACTCGAGATATCCAATGATATCGTCCTAGGACTAGCCAGCACTCCTTGGCCCACATGTGAGTTTAAAATCAGTTCCCCCTCTCATATGCACAATGCCTGAGGAAGCGAAAGAGCTTCGTCTACCCTGGTTTAGAGTCAGAGTTTACCTTCTCATAGATTGGCCCAATCTGCCCGCCCAGTTATACCGCCGGGTACTCGGTCGCACCCCACAGCTGGCTCTGTAAGAAACAGGGAACCTTTCATGGAAGTACTACTGGGGACACAATAATCAGATGAAACACGCTGATCAAAACCTCAAGGCTTCGTTTGTGCTCCTGAAAACGGTATGTACACCATAGCAGTCTGGTCAACCATGTGGGGATTGTCACTTAATCCTCATAGTGGTAAACTTGCTCAGAAGCCTCGCATGTCACTACAGCTAGAAGGACCGTGGTTCACATTCTCAGCTAAGTTACTGGTTGTAGAAATAGCCACTGTAACCCGCTTACAAAGAAACGTCTTCAAAAGATGTCAGTTCAGCTCAGGACGAGCAGCTTCGAATATCAACAGCAACATCGACACGTTCCACTCTACCCAGCCGTAGATGGATACCTGTCTGACTGTTAAGGAAGATAAAAGTCAACGAGAAAGGTAACTGGCCCCTCTACTTTATAAATATGAAGCTTCCACCTCGTACAATAAAATCTCCACTTCATCCCTGACAACAGTGAACATAATAAACTTACCACTACCTTTTCTGTAGATCGTTTCGAGTATCAAAAAAATCGAATGCCTGCTTGTTATCGCAAAAAAGTATGATTTGGATCCCTCTTATTTGGCACGATCCAGTCGACCCTGCTAAAAAATCGTTACCTGGCTTACTGTAAAGGAAGAAAATGCAAGATTAGATCTCCATCATTTTAACGTCGACGGTCGCTAGGTAAGAACAACATATACTTGTTGAACCGTTGATATGTGATTAAGATGCTGAGCAGCACATGAGCTGCAGTGGTTAGCGACCCATAGCTGACTGCTAGCGTCAGGGCCAGCGAACCATAGCTGCCAAGACCCTTCTACACCTCCACGCGGTGATCCTGGATAACAGGCTGCACCAGGGCAGACTGGCTAAAGAGAAGGGATCGAAGAGGGAATGCTAACCCGGTACTCAAAAAATTCTCGCTGAAGTCGGATGTCTTGGGCCGAAAGGTGCAAATATCGCAGCCAAGCTGTAAACTACGACACAACGCATTCCGTTCTCTTGACTACATTCTGCTACTTAAGCCCTTTCGGGGTTTGGTAGTGGGAGATCAAGGACGAACGAAGAAGACGAACCGTTGATAGAAGGTAGGCTTTTCAGCTGTCTGAGAGGAGGACGAGAAGGCCAGGGAATAGGTGATCTAATGATTTGTATCCGAAAGAGAAAATTATACTAGGCGTGTTCGAATGAAACAGGATCAAACTGCAACATGCAAACATACGTGCCAAGCGTATGATGACATTACTTCTGGTGTAAACAGCACATACAAGCCGTCGAGTTTGCAAAATTTTATTAGCCTCCGGCTCATAGTTTCTTTAGCAGACTGTTGACAATATGGCGAGTGTAATACTGAATCCGTCCAGAGTTGATCAGCGAGCAGTGATTCTGTTTCTAACAGCTGAAGGATGTCGACCAGTTGACATTCAACGCAGAATGTAGGCAGTGCATGGTGACTAAAGTGTGTCGAAGACAACAGTGAAGAACTGGTCAACGATGTTTAAAGAAGAACGTGAGTTAACGCAACAATATGCGCCTGACCTGGCCTCGGGTGATCTTTCGGTAACTCGCGTCATTCTTTAAACATCGTTGTCCAGTTCTTCACAATTCGGGAGGACCGTCGCCGGAACTGACGTTCAACACACGTTTGTCAACATACACTGCCTGCATTCTGCGATTAATGTCAGCTGGCCGGCATCATTCAGCTGTTAGAAACCGATCACCGCTCGCTGATCAACTCTAGACGAATTCCGTATCACACCCGCAATGTTTTTAACAGTATGCTAAGGAAACTATGAGTTGGAGGGTAACGAAATTTTGGAAACTTCACGGTTGGTATGTGCTGTTTACACCAGAAGTGACGTCATCATGCGCATCGTATGTACATTCACTTGATGCAGTTAGGTCCGGTGTCATTTGAATGAGTCTCGTATATTATATATATATATATAGACAGAGAGAGAGAGAGAGAGAGAGAGATAGAGAGAGATAGAGAAAGAGAGAGAGAGATAGAGAAAGAGAGAGAGAATGATAAAGATGGTAGAAGAAAGTGTTGGAGATTTAGAGCGTAAGAGTATTAAGACGAGAGTGATAGTGAGTGAGTTTAAGGGTGAGAGAGATAGTGTGCAAGTGAGAGTGAGTTACACAATGAGAGTGTGAAAGAGAGTTTGAGAGAAGGACTGACAGTGTGATTTAAAAGGAGAGAGTGATAGAGGGCGATAGAAAGGAGTAAGAGAAAGTGATAGTGTGAAAGACTGAGAGACATGTTGAGATAAAGTGCGAAAGGGAGTGAGAGAGTGAGATAGGACTGACATTGAGAGTTAGAGAGTGAGAGAATGAATTATAATTAGAGGGAGTGATAAATAATGGGGGGGGGGGGGAGAGAGGTGAGAAAGTGAGTGAGAATGACAGAGTGGAGTGAGAGAAGAGAATGATGAAGTAGATAAGAGTGAGAGTGAATGGCGAGAGAGTGAAAGTGAGATTGAAAGAGAATGATAGAGAATAAAAGAGTGTCAGACAGTGTGAGAGAAAGTCAGAGAGAGAGAGAGAGAGAGAGAGAGAGAGAGAGAGCGGAAAAGGTGAGAGGGAGTGAAATAATGTGAGAGAAAGAGAGCGAGAGTGATAGTAAGAGAGATTGAAAGAGTGATTGAGAGAGTGTATGCTAAGGTGGGGGAGAGATTGAAAGAGTGATTGAGAGAGTGAATGCTAAAGTGGGTGAGAGATTGAAAGAGTGATTGAGAGAGTGTATGCTGAAGTGGGTGAGAGATTGAAAGAGTGATTGAGAGAGTGTGTGCTAAAGTGGGTGAGAGATTGAAAGAGTGATTGAGAGAGTGTGTGCTAAAGTGGGTGAGAGATTTAAAGAGTGATTGAGAGAGTGTGTGCTAAAGTGGGTGAGAGATTGAAAGAGTGATTGAGAGAGTGTGTGCTGAAGTGGGTGAGAGATTGAAAGAGTGATTGAGAGAGTGTGCTAAAGTGGGTGAGAGATTTAAAGAGTGATTGAGAGAGTGTGTGCTAAAGTGGGTGAGAGATTGAAAGAGTGATTGAGAGAGTGAATGCTAAAGTGGGTGAGAGATTGAAAGAGTGATTGAGAGAGTGTGTGCTAAAGTGGGTGAGAGATTTAAAGAGTGATTGAGAGAGTGTGTGCTGAAGTGGGTGAGAGATTGAAAGAGTGATTGAGAGAGTGTATGCTGAAGTGGGTGAGAGATTGAAAGAGTGATTGAGAGAGTGTATGCTGAAGTGGGTGAGAGATTGAAAGAGTGATTGAGAGAGTGTGCTAAAGTGGGTGAGAGATTGAAAGAGTGATTGAGAGAGTGTATGCTGAAGTGGGTGAGAGATTGAAAGAGTGATTGAGAGAGTGTGCTAAAGTGGGTGAGAGATTGAAAGAGTGATTGAGAGAGTGTGTGCTGAAGTGGGTGAGAGATTTAAAGAGCGTGAGAATAGGAGAGGAAGAGACATAGAGAGTTACAGCGTGATACAATAGAGTGAGAATCAGTGAGAGTGGGAGAGGGTGGGAGAGTCAGAGTGAGTGTGAGATAGTGTGATAGAGTGTGAGAGAGAGTGTGTTGGGAGTGAGAGGAGAGTGAGACAGTTGATGAGAGTGGGAGCGTGAAATAGAGATAGAGTGAGAGTGTGAAAGTGAATGAGAGTGACTGAGATTGAAGTCAGAGATAATGACAGAGCGAGTGAAATATAGTGCAGGAATTCAGAGAGACTGAGATAGTGAGTGAGAGAGAGATATAATGAAACCGGAATAGAGTGAGAGAGAGAGAAAGGGTGAGAGAGATACATAAAGATGTGCTATAATGTATTGATAAAGATTGTTTGGTGGGAGCAGTTGCTTTATAACCTGTTTTGTATTGGAGATTCGATGGCATAGTGCTTGATTGACTGGTTTTCCATCTCCACGAAAAAAGTTCAAATCACGTCGTGCGCAGTTTAACAGACAGGTTATGTCATGGGGATTTTTCATGGTGTATATCTTCCTCCAGTCAACCAGCTGTAAATAGATACCTGACAAAAACAAGGGAACATTTCGGAGCCCCACCAATAGAGCTACAGAGTTCGTGCTCTGTTGTTGGCACGATTAGCAGGGATGGAGAATAGCCGTGTTATGATACTCTGTAAGATGGTGGTCATTGAAAGCCTGAATTTAGCCAAATATACCTGGATGCCAACCAACTTACCACATCCTATGATGTCGGAAAAGCTTTGCGATCGTTCCTTGATCACTCAAATGCACATGGGAAATGTACGGCAGACAGACTGGCTAAGAAGGGATCAAGTCATGAACAACAATACACACCAACAACCCTACAGACAGTCAAATAACTACTGAAGACTGCGAACAAAGAGGCTTGGCTGAATAGATGGGCAATGGAGAATACTGGCAGATACATCTTCAAACATGTGGCCATCCCAAATCTCAAAGACTACATCAATCTCCTGAAACGGGATCAAGATGCTGAGCAGCGCGCATGAGCTGCAGTGGTATGCGACCCATAGCTGACTGCTAGCGTCAGGGCCAGCGAACCAATGCTGCCAAGACCCTTCTACACCTCAACGCGGTGATCCTGGATAACAGGCTGCAGCAGGGCAGACTGGCTAAAGAGAAGGGATCGAAGAGGGAATGCTAACCCGGTACTAAAAAAATGCTTGCTGAAGTTGGATGTGTTGAACCGAAAGGTGCAAATATCGCAATCAAGCTGTAAACTACGACACAACGCATTCCGTTCTCTGGACTACATTCTGCTACTTAAGCCCTTTCATGGGGAGATTGAGAACGAACGAAACAGAGAGATCAAAGCCCTCAACTCCGCACTTACCACATACAACAGTCACATGAACATAATCCAACCAGAACAGATTGAAGAGTTCACCCTTGGTTCCCGCTGTGCACACATCCCTATGAAACTGTTGACTCCATCTGTTGTAATGTTTGGCGCTTGTTAGGAAACAGCTTCTACCTCCGAGGCCAGACAAGTGAACACTTTGTAGTGAACCAAACAACAGTTCACAAACACTTGTAGACACCACTATAAAGCAGTAGTAAAGATCCCGTTACGCCATGCGGCGCAAAGGAAATATGGTGTTAGGCCCATATTATTTTGTAACCCACGGCACTTAGTGGCTGACATGGTCAGCATGAAGCCGGCCGCCTTTACTTCCCGTGCTGAATCGGTACCATTTAAGGCTGGGTCGACCTGGAAACCGTTGCTGTCTGAAAGAAACATTGTCGACTGAACAATAGCAATGGGTCAGGAGTCCAAAGACGGCTGAATCAATAACATATTAATCAGCCATCGAGATGCCCATAGGCAATGAAGCCGGTTCAATTAACCATTTTTCGAACTTCTGTTTAACAATGGAATATTTTATTTTATGTTCTCTATCACTCATTCTATCTCTTTTATCGAAACTAATTTCTTAATAGTTGTCAATCGCAAGCGAAGATGGCGACATGGTCATACATGTGTATTCAAATGTTAGTGCAAATGGCTACAGTCTGAGCTGAGGCGACGAACTTTACCCCACGTGCGGCACTCGTGGAAAACGTTAGTAATTGGGCTTTCTCACATTTTGTCCAATCGTGTAGTTCGCTTTTTCTGTGCTTCAGTAATGGTTCTCAGCAATGCGAGTGCAAGTGTGTGATAGAAGTGTGCCAGGTGAGCGGTTCGGAGAAAGCAGTTTTCCGGAGGCGTGGTCAATTGAGATAATATCCAAAGAAACTTTCATTAACTCTTTGTATAGTTTCTTCTACCCATAACTTACCCCTTACTCCACCCCCTCTACTGCCCGGGAGAGCTCATGTCTGTCCAGAGCTGACCGTACAACAGTTTCTTAGGGTGGCGCTCATCGGTCTTGCGAACAACACGCTCAGTCCATCTGATCTGGGTTCTCTTGCAACAGCGTTTGGATGCCCGAGTCTCACTCTGAAGAGGACTGCATACATGCACGCAGTGTCGGACATACCCATAATGTAGCCCTATACTGAAAGCAAGCTAGAAACCCATATTTGTACAATTAGGTTTAAAAAGAAACCTTGTAGGTGCCCCAAAATAAGGCCACAACAACCTTGAGGCCCTTGGCTTCAGCTTTGTCATCTATTTGAAACATCTAAGGCTGGTCTGCCGCTGGAGTACAAACACAATGCAGTTGTTTTCATTGCTTTTATTGACATACATGGTTGGTAAAATGTTAAGGATAGATAGATAGATAGAAAAAGAGAGAGAGAGGGAGAGAGAGAGAGGAAGGCAGAGAGAGAGGAGAGAGAGATACAAACACATACAAATGCGAGAATGGGCAAATGTTAAGGGTGAAAGGGAGACAACTGTTGGTTAGGAAAGAATGTTTTATATAAAGAATAAATATTTATCATCGGTTTTTTATTCATATGCTTGATAAATTCGTAAAAACGGTCACTGTTTGTCTATCTCATTCTGCCCCTCTCTCTCACACACACTCACACACACACACACGCACGCACGCACGCACGCACGCACGCACACACACACACACACACACACACACACACTCTCTCTCACACTCTCTCACACTCTCTCACACTCTCACACACTCTCACACACACACACATACAAACACACACATACACACACATACACACACTGTCTCACACTCTCTCACACTCTCTCACACTCTCACACACTCACACACACACACACACACACACATACAAACACACACATACACACACACACGATAATACACACACACACACACGATAATACACACACATCAAGCATGTACACAGATATGGACTTGATGCATCCTTTACTCGGTCATGTTTCTTGTATCTATACGAATAATGAGTGTTAGCTCAAAGGAGGTGAAGAGATAGAAAAAGAGAGAGAGAGAGACATATACAGAGACATAAAGAGAGATAGGCAGAGAAAAGAGAGAGACGTATACAGATATAGAAATAGAGAGAGACATAGAGAGATAGAAAAAGAGAGATAAATCTACATATATAGAAATAGAGAGAGACACAGAAAGATATAAATAGAGAGAGGCATAGAAATAGAGAGAGAGAGAGAGAGAGAGTAATAATTAAATGCCAGTGAAACGTGTGGATGGAAACCAGTTGATAACATTACCAGACATGCTCTATTCTGGAATCCAGAAGGCAAGAGAAGTAGTGGAAGACCGATCCACTCATGAAAGAGGGAACTGGAAGGAAATGTAAAGGCAACAAACAAAACCGGGACAGAAGTCTCAGATGGCTCATGATAGGAAGATATGGCGAGTATTTGTTGAGGACCTATGCTCCACAGGAAGCTGAAAGGCCGTTGATTTATATATATTTGTGTGTGGATGTTTTCGTGTATGCGTGTGCCATTGATAGAGAGATCTCATGCAGGGGGTTGGCTCAGCTTCAACTGTATCTAACCAATACTCCATGGATGTCATAACGACCGCACCGCTTAGGGGAGGCCCTGACCTGACCTGATCTAACCTTTCCATCTTGTCAGACGATAGTAAGTTGTGCTTCGAGAAAACAGGAATGTCCATGGAGATAGCAAATGTGACTCCTAAGATCAATCCTAGCAAAACATAATATATATATTATTTGTTTCGAATTCCCACAATTAGTAGGTTTCCTTTTTTTGAGCACCCTGAATAGGACTTTAAGTGGCGAGTTGCAGTAGCTTTACTCACATCCCAAGCGTGTTGATGAAGGTAGACCGAGGTCCTCCAGGCGGTTGTGCTGTGCTTGGCTTTATCTGCGTGCTGCTCACTACTACGGGGATCACGTCGATCATCACCTCATTAACCAGACTGTCGTGAAAACAGTCCGTTTCCAGGGAGGATTATGAGGAAGCCAAGGTGAGGGTATGGCCAGTATGACTTTGTATGACCCTGACTAACATGTCTAATCAGAATATTTTGCCGGATCGGAGTCTACCTCCCCTATATATATATATATATATATATATATATATATATTTATATACACATACACGCACATATATACTATACACACGCACATATATACTATACACACGCACATATATACTATACACACGCACATATATACTATACACACGCACATATATACATACATGGGTAGCTTGAGCTTTACACTTGTCTAAGCAATTTATGTCGATTCACGTTTTTATATTGTACGAACTCCCCCCCCCCCCCCCCTCCCTCCTCCGCGCCTCCGTATATATAAATAAACACATTTACATTAGAGCTTAGTTGAAAACGGAATATACTCATTAATCGTATTCAATGAGTTGTTTCTATGGCTGTTTGTCCACAATGGTTGGAATATACTGATCAGACTATGGTAGTCGGGGTTTAACATAATATACTGATCAGACTAGATTAGACGGGGTCAGACAAAATATGCTGATCAGACTGTATTAGTCGGAGTCAGACAAAATATGCTGATCAGACTGTGTTAGTCGGGGTCAGACAAAATATACTGATCAGACTATGGTAGTCGGGGTCTGACAAAACATGCTGATCAGACTGTGTTAGTCGGAGTCAGACAAAATATACTGATCAGACTATGGTAGTCGGGGTCTGACAAAATATACTGATCAGACTATGTTAGTCGGGGCCAGACAAAATATGCTGATCAGACTATGTTAGTCGGGGTCAGACAAAATATGCTGCTCAGACTGTGTTAGTCGGGATAAGTCAAAATATACTGATTAGACTATATTAAGTCGACTCAGAAAAAATATACTGATCTTACTGAATTAGTCATGTTCAGATAAAATATACTGGTCATGACCGCCACCACACTTCCACCCTGGTTCTCTCTGGAAACAGACTGTTTGATGGTAGTCTGGCTAACGAGGTGGATGATAAATGTGATTCCTGTAGTAGTGAGCAACTCGCAGAGGAAGCCAAGCATATCCCAACCGCCACCTAACGCCCCATTCAGGGGGCACAAAAGCGCAGACCAATGTGATTCCCGTAGTAGTGAGCAACTCGCAGAGAAAGCCAAGCATATCCCAACCGCCACGTAACGCCCCATTAAGTGGGCACAAAAGAGCAGACTTACTCACTGTGGGCATTCAACAACAACAACAACAACAACAACAGCAACAGCAACAACAACAACAACAACAACCTTTGATATGTCTGATTGATATAGCACACAATATCGTTAGTTGGAGGTCACTCCACGTTAGAGGAATTAAGATACAATTTATATTTTTAATGTGACGGTTGACATAGAGGCAATTCATTCCTGATCCTCGAGTGGATCCTCCGACACATTTCTGGGCAGGAAAGGTTAGCACCACCGCACTTTAACACATGTCTTAAGATACGACTAAAGAGAGGTGTGCATGGGACTAGCAAGCTCTTCGGGTTAGATCAGATCAGGTCATCCCGTAACCGGTGAGGTCGTTGGGGCACACATGAAGACATCATCACAACTCTACGCCGCCCTTCTCTGTCAGCGGCCGCTGCCTGTGACTCTTCTGATCGGAGACTGGTCCATTCTTTTATGTTGTCCTCCCATCTCTTTTTGGGACGGCCTCTTCGTCGTTTACATTGCACCTTTCCGTGGAGGATCGTATTTGTAAGACCATTTGATCTCGATATGTGACCGTACCAAGCGAGTTTCCTTCTTTTGACAGTTGCCAAGATGTCTTCAAAAGGCCCTATTGTTGTTGTAATTATATCTCGTATTTCCTCATTTCTAACTCGATCTTTGTACGTGACGATTAAAAGTCTTCGGAAACATCTCATCTCCAAGGCCTGTATCCTTCGTTAAAGGTCAGTTGTAACTGTCCATGTCTCACAAGCATAGAGGAATATTGACAGGACCAGTGTACGCATTAATCTGATTTTCGTGCATAGTGCTAACCGTTTATTTTGCCAGATTTTGTTAAGCCGTGCAAGCGCCGCTATTGTCTGTGCTATTCTGGCCAACACTTCACATTTTGATCCTTCATCACTGACAATCGACCCAAGATATTTAAAACGGTCAACCACTTCGAGTTCCTGACCGTTAGCAAGCTCTTCAAGGACAACAGATTGCATACAGAAACCGCAGCTGTAACAACAGACAAAATACTCTGCCCCATCTTCCTTAGAAGAGATCAACTGTAGTGGTTGGCCTATGTATATTATGTATTAGATCTAATACTCCCCTTGCGTTTTAATGCAAGTCGTAAGATGCGACTAAAAGAGTGGTACGTGGTACTAGCAATCTCTTCGTCTAAAATAAATTACAACAGAAATCGCCGCTGTAAAAGCAGGCAAAATACTGTGCCCCAGCCTCATTAAAGGAGGCCAACTGTAGTGGCAACTTAATTCCCCTGCTAGTATGAAAATTGAACAAGAAAAAGACAAGGTTTCATTCCGACGCGACACACTCAAAGAAAACAGATGCACAACATGCATACACGCACGAACAGAAACGACAGAACGTACAAAGCAGACCTACCTGAGCATGATAACATTACAATTAAGAGGAGAGCATCACGAGATTGACCAACAAAGGCATGTCAGATGGTAGCATGGTGCCAAGGGAGTCAGCAGTGAACGAGCTGACAGAAGCCATAGGGTCATATCTAGCTGATTGCACCAGGGTCAGTAAACCATAACTAACCGGTTTCCCTTTTCGCCTACAAGTGGTGGCCCTGGGAACAGACTGCAACCATGCAGCTTGGATAAGAAAAAACGGATTCAAACGGGAAAGCAGACCTGGTCCCGAATATGCCATACTGAAATTGGATGTGTCGGGCCGAAATGCGCATATATCGCAGAGTAACTGTAAACTTCAAGACTACATCAAAAACGTTTTTATCAGGACGAGCGCTGAAGAAGAAAAAGAAAAAGAAGAAGATTAAGATGAAGTTTAAGAAGAAATACAAGAACACGAAGAAGCAGAACAAGAAAACGAAGAATATGTAATGCACGGTTTTTTTTCATCAGGACGAAGACAGAAGAAGAAGAGAAAGAAGAAGAAGAAGAAGAAGAATAAGAAGAAGAAGAAGATGAAGAAGAAGAAGAAGAAGAAGAAAAAGAAGAAGAAGAAAAAGACAAAGACAAAGGAGAAGAAGAAGAAGAAAAGCATGATGATGATGTTGATCATGATGATAATGATGATGATGATGAAGAAGAAGAATAGGAAGAAAAAGAAAAAGAAGAAGGCCAATGTCAGAGCAATTTTTGTTACACGAATATGTTCTTTCATCTCCATTCTCTCATAGCTTGGATCGTCTTCCTGAAGTCACTGAAGAGTTTCCAACTGACTTGTCCTCTCACTCTCTTTTGATAGTCGTTTGCGGTAGGTCCTCTCAATTCTTGCTAATCCAAGTGGGTTCCAATTCATCTCATTTCTGTTTATAATGCCCGGCTTCTTTCTGTGTCCTTTCCACCTTCACTTTCTCTACCAAATCCTAATCTGTTTTCGTTTTTGTCTTGTGTCTTAAAAAGAAAAATGTTTTTTTCACTTTTTAAAACTTTATATAACACAAATAATTTTTTTAAACACACACATACACATATTCAATAGCATAATCACAGAAAGCAAAAAGTTATACATACAAACATACATATGGCCACAAACTCAATCATATACAACGCTCTCTCTATCTCCATCTGCTTCCGCCCTCTCTGTGGTTCTCACTCTTTATCTCTCTCTCTCTCTCTCTCTCTCTCCCTCCTCTCTCTCACCAACATTAGATAGTTACAGAGTTGCCCATCGCAAACAAAGATGATGGTGAAATCATCAGAAGGTTTTGTCTTGATGTTATAACTTGCACTATTTTCTGGATTATAGTAGGAAAGAAACTGCGCTGGTCATCACCTCAATCTCTGGTCCCAAGCTACATTGAACCAGTGGCAAGACATACGTCAGGAAGACTGGCGGTAACTCAGGATGCAAGTACTCTGGTCACACCTCCGTTGAGACCAAGGGTGCGCTTAGAACGTGCGAGATTGGATCGCCCACGGTTTCGTTCATAGCTTTCCCAGGCCTTTCTTCTTGACCATAGCCATATAAACATACATACATACATACATACATGTATACAGACATACGTACATATATACATACATACTTACATATATACATATATACATACATACATACTTACATACATACACACATACATAAATGCATACATACATACATACATTCGTACGTACGTACATACATACATACATACGCACACAGGCACGCACGCACATACGCACGCACACAGGCACGTACGCACACATACATACATACATACGAACACACATACACATACATACATACATACATACATATATACATAGAGAGATACATACATACATACATAGAGACATACAGCCATATACACAGACAGACAAACAGACAGACAGGCAGGTAGGCAGAGAGATAGAGAGGCAGACGCACGCACACCCGCACACATGCACACATGCACACATGCACGCACAAACGCACACATGCACGCACACATGCACGCTTGCACACACACACGCACACACAGACAGACAGACGCACGCACGCACGTGGACACGAACGCACACACACACAAATGTTCACACGATTCACAGACAAAGGCAGACCACAAACAAGTTGGCTTACAGAAATATCTGTCACGGTCAACGCCACTGTGCACGAGACATATAGCCGGGCTCATTCTAGAGATCAGAAACGCATTACCGGACGCTGAAAGGCATAACAGGATAAGCGAAAAGAAAGAACTATATGTATGCATACATACGTATGTATGCGTGAAATTAAAGACAGAATAAACTGCAAATATTGCGTGGTTAGAGCATATCGTTGCTGAAGTATAACAGATTAGACATACATTATGTTATATCTTATACTATATATACACATATGTATGTGTGTGTGTGCGCGCGCGTATGTGTGTGCGTATGTGTGTGTGTGTATGGGTGTGTGCGTGTGTGTGTGTATGTGTGTGTGTGCGTGTGTGTGCGTGTGTGCGTATGTGTGTGCGTGTGTGTATGTGTGTGTGTGCGTGTGTGTGTGTATGTGTGTGTGTGCGTGTGTGTGTGCGTGTGCGTGTGTGTGTGTGTGTGCGTATGTGTGTGTGCGCGTGTGCGCGTGTGCGCATGTGTGCGTGTGTACGTGTGTGTGTGTGTGCGTGCGTGCGTTCGTGCGTGCGTGCGTGTGTGTGAGTGTGTGAGTGTGAGAGTGTGAGAGTGTGATAGTGAGTGAGTGAGTGAGTGAGTGAGTGAGTGAGTGAGTGAGTGAGTGAGTGAGTGAGTGAGAGAGGCCAGCAACCAATTTTCAAGTCAAGAGTATCTTCAGATATCGAACAACCTTACCCCTAGGTATGGCATTGGTAAATTTAGAAGAGCACTGTTTTGATAACAGCCCTGCGGTTATCAACAAAATATCACGGAAGATCAAAGTTCAAATTCACTGAGCTATTATTTAGAAATGTAAGTTTTTTCTTCTTTTCTCTTCTCATCTCTTTTCTTCTCTTCTCTTCTCTTCTTCTCTTCTCTTCTATTACCTACTCTCCTCTCATGTTCTCTCTTCTCTCCTCTTCTCTCTTCTCCTCTCTTCTCTTATCTTCTCTTCTCTCCTCTTCTCTCTTATCTTATCTTATCTTATCTTATCTTATCTTATCTTATCTTATCTTATCTTATCTATCTATCTATCTATCTATCTATCTATCTATCTATCTATCTATCTATCTATCTATCTATCTATCTATCTATCTATCTATCTATCTATCTATCTATCTATCTATTTATATATCTATCTATCTATCTATCTATCTAAATATCTATCTATCTATCTATCTATCTATCTATCTATCTATCTATCTATCTATCTATCTATCTATCTATCTATCTATCTATCTGTCTTTCTATCTATCCATCTATTTATATATCTATAATTCTATCTACGAGGTGTGTTCAAATGAAACGGGGTCGAACTGCACCAAACGAACCTAACGTACGATGCGTATGATAACGTAACTTCTGATGGAAACAACACATACCAAACGTCAAGTTTGCAAAATGTAATTATTCTCAGACTTAAAGTTTCCTCAGCATACCGTTGAAAACATTGCAGAAGTGATACGGAATTCGTCCAGAGTTGATCAGTGAGCGGTGAATCGGTTTCTAACAGCTCAAGGATGTCTACCAGTTGACATTCATCGCAGAATGCAGGCAGAATATGGTGACAAACGTGTGTCGAAGACAACATTGAAGATCAGGACAACGATTTGTAAAGAAGTACGTGAGTTAACGAAAGAACTTTCGAGACCAGGTCAGGCACATATTGTTGCGTCAGAAGATTCCGCCGCCAAAATTGATGCAGTAATTGAGGTGAACCGTCGCCGAAGCTTACGTTCGCAAACTGAGGAATTTGTTGTGTCGCTAGGGACAGTTAAAATGGTGATTAACAAGAAACTGAAGTATCGGAAAGGTGTATCCACAATGGGTACCTCGCTTGCTGACCAATCACCATAAGGAAGACCGCATGGGATGGAGTTTGAACCACTTGCTACGATACGAAGAGGAAGGTTATTCGTTTCTTTTGGACATAGTGGCAGGTGATTAATCGTGGTGCCACCATTTTGAGCCAAGCAGCACAACTTCTAGCATGCAATGGAAACATCCTGGATCACCGAAACAAACAAAATTCAAGTCACATATTTCCGCTGGTAAGGTTATGTTGACATAGCTTATTAACCATGAGGGACTTTTGTTGTTTGACTTTAAAGAACCTGGTGTGAACATCAATGCCATCTGCTACAATGGCACACTAGACAAGCTGCATACAACATTCAAGAATAAACAACCAGGCATGCTTTCGCGTGGTATGATTCTGTTGCATGGCAATGCGTGAACATTGTTCAGAAAGCGTTAGCATAGAAAAGGTGGAAAGTACTGCCACGCCCATCCTGTAGCCCCGATATGTCCCCTCGTGATTTCCATTTGTTTGAACCCTTAAAAAAAATTATGAAGTGACACAGATTCGACTCCGATGCAGACGTAATGGCCTCGGTAACCAAGTGGTTCAAAAAGCAACCAAAGTCATTTTTTTCCGGACGGCTTCCGATTTCTACCCAAGCAGTGGGATATGTGTCTGAATGCCCAAGGCGACTTTTTCTAACTAACCCTGTGGCACGTTTGCTTGATAATAATTGCTATATTTAATTTTGTCACACCAGTTTATGTAACTTTCATATGTTTGTAATTAAGCTACTGGGTCCGGTTTCATTTGAACACACCTTTTATATATTTTTATATATATATATTTGCCAATACCGGAACCTACTAGCCTCTCGCTTCAATCCCGTGTGCTCCCTACGATGTGCTATGGCACTGAAACATGGACATTCACAAAATAACTGGAGAACAAATTGAGAGTGACCCAGTCATCGCTTATTTGACGCTTGGTCAGAATCACTCACAGCAAATAACGTATACAAATTCTCCACATTTCGGACATATGGCGATTGTCCTTTGTGAATGATGCGATAATCTATCCAGACAAGGCAAACTATAGATGGGCAGGTCACATGTACATGCGAGAAAACCGACAGTGAACAGTTCGCGGGCACAATGTCGATGATGTACATTAGAAAATGTCGCAATTTGTGGGAAGAAAAGCAAACAATTATAAAGAGATTATGAAAGGGAACATGGAAAAATTGAAAAACATGCAATTTAATTTGACAATGAAAATGTTTTGGATACATAAAGAGACACGATGCACATGGAGGTAGAAGGCAAGGGGACATTAGCCCTATAATTGGGAAACCAACAACAGTAGATGGACTCAAAACAGTCTGAGTATACCATTTGGCAAGAGACAGAATGATAATCAGTGTTTGCTGTACGACGATGAAAACAAACTGCAAAACCACATGAACGCGCTTGCTACTACCTGTGCTAAAATACAAAATGCGAATTAGCGAGAACAAAACAGAAACTATGATGATCAGTAGAACTCCTGGGCCACTCAAGATAAGTCTCAATGATATTGCTCTTCAACAGGCAGATGGTAGGATCGACTGGGAAATCGAGACAGAGTGCCAGAAAACATCTGCAGTGACATATCAGCTGTCCCCACTGACACCCGAGCATTAGTTTCGCAATAAAGCAACAGCTGATAAACAATATATTTATGCCGATTTTGTGCTACCAGTGCCAAACATGACCTCTGTCAAGGGCGTGCGAGAGCAGAATTTCGACTTGTGAAATGAAGTGTTTGAGGAAAGTCATCGGTATTACCAGAAGAGACAGAATGCGGAATGGCGACATTCGAAGTATGGTCGGCACTTCGTCTTGTGCCGAATACATTTCCAGGCAGAAAGTAAGTTGGTTTGGTCATCTCATGAGAATGCACCCTCATCATCTTCCACTGGTGGTTTACAATACTAGTAGATCTGGCTACAGGACAAGGGGGCGGCCGCGAGGTAGGTGGATAGATGACATTAAAGTGATTATGCAACGACAAGGGCTCACATTGACCGACGCAACGCACTTGGTGCAGGATAGACGACCCAAGTTCCCAACGACGCTAAACGGCACAAGTGGAAAAAAAACTAACTAACTAACAGAATGTTGGAAGCATTTGCAGCCAACCTTTGATTCTGAGTGGGCACTTGTCATCAGCATCAGGAACAGTCGCAATGTGACTGACTCGTGTTTGATTGAGGAGGAGCCCAAGATGTACCCGTTCATATCCTCTAATGGCACCCCTCCAATGAAGACTGGATCACAATAGGGTAATGACTGCGCAATATTTTGGTCTTCGAGCCATTCATCCCCGCTCCCGCTTTCCTGTCTTCACCATCGAATAGCTGCATCACTTGGTTTTTCTTCTGTTGCTGGCTGTGATGAGCAAAATGTCGTAGGCAAATCGAAGGCGATTGAGGCGTATGGCGGCAATATTGATACCACATGTGTTCCACTTTCACCGCCTGATGACTCATTGCAAACATGCGGAGAAGAGGATCGGTGAAATAGGATTCCTCCTGGCGGACTCCATTCTGAACTGATACCACAAGTCTATAATTACAGCGAAGACGCCTGTAGAGGAGTGCGCTTACCACCCACTGGACGTCAGTAACCCAAGACAGGGTCCTCTGGAGACAAAATTGGAACCCGCAGCCGCACCGAGGAATGGGTCACCAAGATCAAGAAGATCCTGTTTGATTCCAATCGCAGGCACCAGACAACACACACATATATATATATGTGGTCAGAACACAGGGGCAGCTTCCTTTCTGAAGTTAGGAGGAAAACTGATCAAAATGATTATTACATGAAGTAACTGAAGCAGTAACCTCTTATTGTGGCGGTAGACTTGGTAAACAGGTATTGCTATTTGCTTGTTCATACCCCGCGGGCACATTTCTGTGTGTCTGATTTGTAATTTCTGAAACAGATGTTGTCATATTCGCATTAGGTGATATGAGATCTCTCATACCTTACATTTGATTTCTCCGAATTTGTAATATTGCGCATTTCCGATATTACAATATGGAGATTATGGTGGTACTGACTGAACTTAATTTAACTTAACATCATTATACTAGTTTAGAAGTCTATGCAAAGTCTGTATACAACAAGACTTTGTCTTGCTTTTACCATAACCATATGGGAACTGAGACGCTAGTCCAGTCAGGCACAACTACTGACCAGGACGTCGTGTCAGGGCCTTTCACAATACACTGACTAAAACCACTATCTCTCTTTCATGTCGCGTTCCCTGGAAACATGTTATTTTCAAGGCAGTCTGGCTGATGAAATCTAGATCCATGTGATTCCTATAGTAGTGAGCGCCACACAGAATGAGCCAAATATATCACAACAGCCTTGAGGACCGTGGTCAACTGTCATCAGCACGCTCGGGATGTGAGCAAAGCTACTACAACCCTTCACTTAGCATCCTTTTCTAAGCGCACAAAAGAGCAAACTTACTCATTGTGAGCATTAAACAACAAGAACAACAATTACCACAAGAGGTCGTTAGGGGCATCACTCAGTATGTTAGTGGTGTGTCTCGGACATCTTGTTAACCGATCAGGACCTAATCTCTCCCAGGTGATGTGCTTTAGTCCTTTATTGTCACGTGTGGCCCTTTCACAGTCATACCACTATCGACACTGTCTGCAGATAGGAGGAAGGGCGTCAATCTCAAGAAGCTCAGCCATGTGCACTAGACCGTGGTAATACAACACAGGGTAACCGGGATACTATTACATGTAGCCAATTTATATTCCAGGATAATCGGAGGAAAAGAAATTCCACAAAATGAACTTACTGCTAATCAAAATGAAAAATAGCAACATGTTTCCGTGTACACAAGTGCAAGTCGTCGACTAGTTTGAATTCCGGTCAAATCCGTGACCCGGCGGCATCCAATAATGGACTAAATTACGAGATAAAAGTTAGATCCGCGGCTTCTTAGACGCATCTTTGCTGGCATTGTTAAGGGCATTCAAATGTTCTTGAAGGCTGTGATCATCGGGGTGAAAGGTGCTCTAATCTTCTGCAGATAAAGGACCTCGTTCATTTAGGTGGTTTCTAGGTTTGTTACTTTGATCCATTTATTCACAGGCCAAAATGCCAATTGTACACATCCCTACCCTACTGCAATATCCCGACCAATCAGTTATGCCGCTTGGTGTCAAACCGGCTCTAGGCCTATCTATATACATTGTGCTTAAATTTTCCAGTAACTGCCATTCCTTCCGTAATAGTAAACCAAGAACCCGTTTACAGCTGGGTCGACTGGAGCCTACCTGTAACGGAAGCTGACTCCTTCCCCCCCCCCCCCCCCCCCCAATTACTTGAATCTTGTATTCAATCAGGCAGATCATAGTTTGGCTGATTCCCCGCTCGTTTAACATGCATTGCTACTATTGTTTTTAGCTTAGCGCACGGATATAACCGAACTGACTTTCTCTGGTTGAAAGGGCCGTGTCTTTCATAATATATTTAAGATCGTGACTGACGACAGCCAGATGAAACAACCACCACCGTTCTGTTGTCGTGATGATGACGTCAAGCGCCGTGTCCTCATCGGAGGTTAACCTCGATTGACCCCCAGCTTTGTCTCTTGCCATGACGGTACACTCTGTCAGACTGTTGTTAGTCAACATGTCATTTAAAGCGCTGTCTTCCTACTGCCCGCCTGCCTTCAACTTGTCCCTTCAGTATTTTTTTCAGCAGGGTATCGTGTTTCTTTCGGAGTCCAAAATATTTGAGTCTTTTAGTATTTTCCTGCCTATCCCAAATCTTCGGGATTCTTTATTTTCGCTTTTCTTTCTACGAAATACAGTCATCTCTTCTGTGCAACCCCTTTTCGATTGCCTTTATTTTGTCCTCCAACTGTTTGCTCGTGTGTCTGCACCGTATAGTGATGATTAATATATATATATATATATAACACAGCTGCTGACTCTTATTTTTAGTTTATTCATTATTGGCCTAAATGACAATATATTGCTCGTGTGATTAAATATGTATTTATCCATTACTTTTTTTCTTCTTTGCTTCCGTTTCACATGTACCATCACTTGTTATTTTCCGTCCTGTATATAAATAACTGTTAACTTGTTTCAGTATCTCAATATATTGTAGCAGGGTTCAGGTTTCCACTATCTATAACTCATCCACATCATACACCGCAAATAGCTTAACACACAGCAGGTGGTATTTTTATTATATCAATGCTCGTTCAACAACTATTAAAATGAGTGCAATGCAGTTACAAACAATATAAGAAATACAACTTATCTAAATAGATACTCGGAGTTTATAAGCTTAAACTATTGATGTTGCTCCGAACTAATACAACCCAGCTCTATCCGCACATTCCCCTCCCCTTATCTGCACCCTCAACACACTCTTTAAAAAAAACTCGTCCTCACGTTCGTATTCTGTGACACTCAGATCCCCTCAGGCGGGTGATCTGGACATAATACATTCAATATATTCAACTTATACTCACATATGATCACACACTCAATCGATCTGCGTATACACACGCTCTGGAACATACATCGTTCCCTCGCTGTATACACACACCACACACACATCCAGATCCTTCCAAGTCGATCTGTACACTCGTGTAACTCTTCAGTATATACATCATTCACAAGGTGTCTACGCACACCACACATACATCTACATCTCATCTAGTCGATCTGTACACTTGTAGGACTCTTCAGAACATACACAACACACCACACATACATCTAGATCTCTCTTAGGCACAGGGCGCCCAACACACACTTTATAGAGCGATTGGCCAATAGTCGAAAGCGTATGCTGGTTCAACGACCCTGTTCTCACACATTCATAAAAACAGCCTATTAATCACCCTTCTAAACAGACTCCTAGCTAAATTCTGTCTCTCGCTCTCTCTCCGTGGCTAGTCTGCTTGAGTTAAACTTTGTCTAGTATTATATAGTCTCAAGCAGTATTAGAGCTATCCAATGGAATATCTGGGGGATGGCCTCTTGTCTGTCACTCATCCCACACTACCCAAATCGGAACGTCACTGGTCAGTTCCTAGTCCACTACATGTACACATTATTTCCCCCAACCCCGTTTTCCTTTGTATCGATACGGTGAGTGACCTTGGCGTAGTATCTAGACAGGGTGACCTTGGCACACATTCAGGTACCTTTGTTCTCAGAGTCGCCGACAACATCACCCCAGCCCTAAACGCTCATGCTCCGGCTGGAACTGTTACAATATACTAGTATGGCTTTTTTTTAAAAAGTATTTGTCCATCGCAAGAGATGATGGCAACACCATCTTACGGTTTTGTCTTGATGAACTAACTTGTGCTGTATTTGGATTATAAAGATGAAGAAACTGCGTCGGTCTTCAACCTCACTCTCTGGTTCCGAGCTGCCTTGGACTACTGACAAGAAATAAGTCAAGACGACTGAAGGTAATTCTAAATGCAGGAACTCTGGTCTCACCTTCCTTGAGTCCAGGGGCCGCTTGAAACTTGCCTGATTTGATCCCCCACCATTTCCGTTCATCGTTTTGAAAGGCGTGTGCCATTGCCTCTGACCACAGGGACTATCATGGTGACTGTAAACTTAATACCTGTTTTGCAAATTATCATACGTTTTCTTTTCCTCGTGTTAAAAGGGAATCCCTATTTTGTACCTTTGTTGTTGATTGTCTCATCAAATGCTTTAACTGCTGGCTTATTTTCAGCAGCACTACTGTTGTCGGCTGGCAATAGCTTCGTGTTGTTGTTGTTGTTGTTGTGAATGTCCACATTGCGTAAGCTTACTCTCTTGTGCGCCCTGAAAATGACGTTTAGTGACAGTTGAATGAGCTTTCAACACATTACGAGCGTGCTGATGAAGCTGTACCGATGTCCTCCATACGGTTGTGCTTTGCTTGGCTTTATCTACGTGTCGTTCACTACTAAAGGGATCACATAGAGCCTCCACTTCTTTATCCATATTTCCAAGAAGGACAGTCCCTATTTAGAAAGAACTACAATGACGTCGAGGTGATGGTATTGGTCAGTACGTTTTGCCTGACCCTGAATAACATGTGCTGACCTCTTTTTCACAGGTGATGCCAGGTTGAGACAATCGTTCGTGTACTGACCATCTGGTCTACGGATGGATTCCAATAAAGAAATATTTCAATAACTCTGTCGCACCCTGACCGACAGAGCATTCACTTGACCAGAGAAATAGCAACGCCATCTCCGGTCAGCGGTTAACCATGACAACTTGACGGAACAGCAAGTAAGTTATATTGTATGCTAAGCTGTCACGCATGCGCGTTTGTTTCGTTTGTGACACATTTATCATTCCGTTAAAATTTAGAGACTGCGCTGATTTATCAGGGAGACTCGTATCGCAGTCGTTAGCGCTCTGGCTTCTCATCTGAGTGGTTCCAGTTGAGGCGGGAATGTTTTTTTTCAGACCGTAATGCCTCCCGGGTCGACCCAGCCTTAAATGGGTACCGGTTCAGACCGGGAATTAGGGAGATGAGATGGCCACCGCTCCCTCTATAGCCGAGCCTTTGAAATGTGAGATCGCTAACACCTCACATCCCTACGGCAGTAATGCTATGGGTAACTTTACTGCTTCTTATGAATACATGATGATGCTGCAGTGTGATTTGTGTCTGACCTGTGGTTTAAAAAGTGCAGTCGCTGTGATCCCTCGGGTGTAGTACGCTCTCCAACTTTTCAATTTGCGCAATCCACCATTCTTTACATGCTACAAGCCTACTGCGCGTTGAGTATTCACTAGGGTTGATAAGGAAGTGAGAGAAACAATATCTTATATCTTATTCATGTTTACACAAATGAATAAATCTTTTCCCTCGAAGCGGGAGGAGGGTGATGAGAAGATGGGGGAGGGGTGGGGGAGGTAGGGGGCGTGGGTTGAGATAGTTCGAGAACTAGATTGTTGAATCTGGTGTGCTTGTCGAAAAATGTTCATTGATTCTCGCCTAGAATTAATTTATTATGCAAATATGTTTCTTCGTGCGGTTTATCTTAATACATCGCATACTCTACAGGTCAATTTGCTTATCTGTTCGATTGTTCATCTTTACGTTTGGCTTTGAGTATTTGCTATACTGTCTGCGAGTTAGGTAAAACTTTGAGAGTCTGTCTGCTTCCTCACTGTCTGATATGTCTATAATCATTATCTGGTTGATCAGTCCCAAGACTGGTTGTAACGTTTTCTGAGTGTCTTTCCATTTCACCCTATCTTCTGGTTGATCAGTCCTAAGACTGGTTGTAACGTTTTCTGAGTGTCTTTCCATTTCACCCTATCTTCTGGTTGATCAGTCCTAAGACTGGTTGTAACGTTTTCTGAGTGTCTTTCCATTTCACCCTATCTTCTGGTTGATCAGTCCCAGCATTGGTTGTAAGGTTGTCTGAGCATGACGCTACATTTCACCAAAATCCACTGCAGCTCTCTCCATTGCAATATAGGTTTGTACTTTAATGATTCTGTTAATGTAAAGGTGAGTCCTAAACTTAACTTAACTTAACGTCTCTATACTGGTTTAGAAGACCCTGCAGAGTCTGCATACAACCAGTTACATTTACATCACCTTGCTCTAAAAGCTATGGGCATCCAGTTTATTCTTAAATGCATTAACTGTCCCTGCCTCCACTACCTCCCCTGGCAATGCATTCCAAGCAGACACCACTCTCTGACTAAGAAAATATTTTCTAATATCTAATCTGGACCTCTCTTTAGTTCGCTTGTAGCTATGCCCTCTTGTTATTGTGGGTGGCTGTATTTAAAATAAAACTTGTATAGTCTAATTTATCCATTCTTCTGATCATCTTATAAACATGTATTAAGTCACCACGAATTCTTCTCTCTTCGAGACACTGTACGCCGGTTTTTCTGAGCCGTTCCTCATAACTGTAATTCTGGAATCCTACTATCATCTTTGTCGCTCTTTTTAGTGTTCTTTCCAGCATGTTTATATCCCCTCTATGATAAGGACACCACAACTGTACACAGTACTCCAATCTAGGTCTAACTAAAGCTTTATACAGTTTCACGATCACTTCCTTGCTCCTATGTTTAATATTTCTTTTTATCATACCTAACATTGCATTTGCCCTTTTCACTGCTACATTAACTTGCTCACTCACCTTACCTGTATGATCTATTATAACCCCTAGGTCCCGTTCCTTATCTATCTTTCTAATAGTGTTCTCTCCCATTCTATAATTATGTTCCATATTGGATCTACCCATGTGGATGACTGTACATTTATCTACATTAAACCCCATTTGCCAGTTTACAGACCATTCTCGAATTTTATCTAAACCCGACCTCAATATATCCGTTTCCGCTTTAAATGAGACACTACTGCATAGTTTTGTGTCATCAGCAAATTTTGCAATCATGGATCCCATATCAATGTCGAAATCATTTATATATATCAAGAACAAAATTGGTCCCAAAACCGAGACCTGTGGCACACCACTTTTCACTTCACACCACTCAGAGTACTCCTTATTTACGCCCACCCTCTGCCTTCTTCCCGTTAACCAATTTTCAATCCATTTGGCAACTTCCCCACCTATTCCATGTGATTTTAACTTTCGAAATAATCTTTGATGAGGTACTCTATCAAAGGCCTTTGCAAAATCTAGATAAATAACGTCCACTGGCTCCCCTTATCTATTATTTTAGTAACCTCCTCCATGAATTCTAATAGATTTGTTAAGCATGATCTCCCTCTAGTAAACCCATGCTGACTATTTCTAATTAGATTAAATTTGTCTAAATGCATTATAATGTTTTCTTTGATTATTGACTCTAACAATTTACAGACTATGCAAGTTAAACTCGCCGGTCTATAATTCGATGGATCTGATTTTTTGCCTTTATTTTAATAAGCGAATCGTTCCTGCATCTTTCCAATCCCGTGGAACAATCCCTTTTGTTAGTGATTGAGAACATAATATAGTCAATGGTTTTGCTAGTTGGTCTCTAATTTCATACAGCAATTTTTGACGAATACTATCTTGACCTGGATATTTATCCATTTTCAACCCCTCCAATTTAAAAAAACAAACCATTTCCTCTGTAATACAGATTGGTCTTAATCCGCTGTATCCATGTCTCTTTGAAAAATATATATAGGCTCTGGGATCTTGGAGCAGTTCTCTTTTGTGTAGACTGTGCCAAAGTACTGATTGAGTAGATTAGCTGCCTCCCTATTCTCACTTATTATTTTCCCTGTGCTGTCTATGAGAGGGCCTACTTTGTCTTTCGTTCGCTGTTTATTTCTAACATAACAGAAGGAGCTTTTACTGTCAGTCTTGATCCTCTGAGGAAGTTTTTTTTTCGAAGTCTATTTTTGCTATTTTATTCCCTTTCTGAGATATGTATTGCTTGTCCAAATATTTTAAATGTGTTTCTTTTGATTTACCTGCCTCTATATATTTTTTCCATGCTTTATTTTTCGCTCTTCTACATTGCACTACAAATTTAGTTATCCGCTTTTTACGCTTGGGGTTTACCTCCCTACATGGAACACATTCCTCTTTTAGCGTTTCTAGAACTGTTTTAAAACTCTCCCACTCCTGTTCAACATCTGTTCCTACGACAATATCTTTCCAGATTATGTGTTTCGCTGCCTCTTTCATCCTCTTAACGTCTGCCTTAGAGTAGTCGTATGTTCGCGTGTTTATGTTTATTTCTTTCCCTGCAATAAGATCCCAACGGATGATTTGATGGTCACCCCAACTCTCCCCTTTGACTACATCCTCTAAAGCACATTATTGTAGGCCTATCTTTAGTCTCATACTTCATTGGCCTTACCAGTTTAAATTTCTAACACAATGATTAAACGTATACTTTGCTACAACATGCTGTCCTATCTCATTTAGATGTTAACCTCTCCTGTCTAATATTTTACTTTTGTCTAATTTCACATCAATAAATTCCATTACCATGTCCGCACACAATACCTGTAACCTAAGGTTGATACCTATTATCTTGATATCTAGATAGTCTGACCCATCTGCTCTATCTAAAATGCCCATCTTTGTGACCTTTCTAAACTTTTTTTCCTCAAGTGTTCCCATAAGACTTTTATATTTATCCATAATTATTTCTGTACCATCTCTCTTTACATTATGTGTTCCAACCAATACCACAACATGACTGTTTCCTTTGTCATCTATCCTCTTTATTCTCCCCTCTATGTCCTCTTTTTTTTCTCCCCCCAATATCCATTCTTTCAAACATGTTGTGCCATATTGGAATGATGAATTGCAGAAAGCGGAAGACGAAGTCTCAAATGCTAGAAACATGGCAGAGAGAGAACAATCTATGGAGGCAAATATCGCCCTCAAAGCCACCACGGCGAAATACAAAAGAACACTAAACCAAATAACAAGAGACAGTTGGAAAAACAAAACAGAAAGCCTCAATTTAGATAAAGAAGGGAACACACTAGGGAAGTTAGTCAGAGCCATGAATGACGAAACTCCATCAAACAAACAAATTACCATCAAGCAGGGTGACAACATGCTTACTGGAAAAAAAGCTGCAAACGCCTTTATAGAACATTATGCCAGAGCAAACCACATTGATGTTCCTACAAATAGGCATACAGACATTAATGAAGAACAAAAGAGCCACAACAACATTAATATGGCACCAGAGGAACACATGATGGCAAAACTTACATTGAATGAAATGGAAGAGGCCATGAAAACTCTAAAGAAAAAGAAATTGCCCGGAAAAGATAACGTAACAAACGAAATGCTGATGAGGTTGGGCCAAACAGCAAAGTGGAAGTTACTATCAGTCCTGAACCACAGCTGGAAAAGGGGAATTGTACCTCAGGCATGGAAAGACGCTGTACTTATACCAGTACCAAAGAAAGGAAAATATAGAACAGATCCAAATGGATACAGGCCAATCAGTCTGCTGAGCTGTGTAGGAAAACTGATGGAGCGTATGATAAACACCAGACTGATGTGGCATCTGGAAGAAAAACAAAATACTAATTCCAGAGCAAGCAGGCTTTAGACAGCACAGATCCACTGAGGACCAGATCACTCTAATAGCCCAAGAAATAGAGGATGCTTACCAGGAGAAAAAACACACAGTAGCGGTTTGGGTGGATTTAGAAAAAGCATTTGACAAGGTCTGGAAAGAAGGACTTGAAATCAAGCTACGAAGAAGTGAAGTTTGTGGGAAAATGTACAGATGGATCAGCCACTACCTCAAAAACAGAACAGCCAGAGTTCAAGTACAAGGGCAGATGAGCAAAAAGGTGACACTTGAGCAGGGAGTACCCCAAAGGGGAGTTCTGTCACCCAAACTCTTCCTGGTGTATATAATTAACATCGCAGAGAATATACCAAGAAGAGTCCACAGCTCCATGTTTGCAGACGATCTGGCTATGTGGACCTCTGAAAAGAATCTCACCATAGCAAGTAATCGGATGCAGCAAGCCCTAACATCGCTGGAGGAGTGGACGAACTCATGGCTGGTCAAAATAAATGAGGTAAAAACAACATGTACGATATTCTCGTTTTCAAACAAACCCCAAAACACTAAAATAAGTCTTAACGTCAAATACCTGCGGCCAAACGACAACCTAAACTACATGGGAGTCACATTTGATCGGCGCATGACATGGAAAAGTCAGATCGAGAGAAACCGAATGAGAGCCAGAGAAAGAATGGCAATCATGAGGAAACTTGCTGGCACAAGCTGGTCAGCAGACACAAATATACTAAAGAAACTACACTGGAAGAGTGAGACCAGTTCTCGAGTATGGCATTGCGGCATGGACAACAGCAGCAAAGGCGAACTTTGATAAAATTAGCAAACTTCAAAAGCAATCCATGAGAGTTATAACAGGAGGCATGAAGTCAACGCCAATTGTAGAACTTGAAAAGATTACAAATCTGCAATCCATGACCGACAGAAGAGACTGCAGAGCCAAGCAGCAAGCAGAGAAACTCAGAATACTGACAGACCATCCAATGCATCAGAGACTAAACAAATTTGGAAATGGGAAACTAAAGCGGAGAAACTTTGCAGAAATAGCCAAAGCAAAGACGAGCGAAGATCCTACGAAGGCATTAACAACACCAAAGCCCATCCCTACTTTACGCAAACCTACCTGGAGGCAGCATATATTTCAAGAGGTGGTAGAAAATATATCAGGTATTGGAAACAAGAACAGCCAGACTGAAAAAGAAAGAAGAGACATAACCCTGTGGTACATAACGAAAAACTACCCAAGCATGGACTGGACCCATGCATACACCGACGGTTCTGTAACAAACACAACACAGAACGGAGGGGCAGGGGTATTCCTGAGCCTAACAAATGGTAGAAAAATAACACTGGCAGTGGCAACTGGAAAATACTCAAGCAATTTCAGAGCGAAGGCAGAGGCACTGAGGGCTGCAGTAGAAGAAATGGTGACAATCAAAAGAAGTTAAAGCCATATAGTCTTGTTTACAGATGCCCTGGCCGTAGTCACAGTACTAAAAAGCCAGAACATTACTGAACTTAATGATTTAAGAGCAGTACTCTGTTAACTATGCCAGCAGTCCGCACCAAAAAGAGTAGTGGTACAGTGGGTTCCGTCACACTGCAACATCCAAGGCAACGAAGAGGCAGACAGACTGGCAAAAGAAGGTGCAAGACTACCACAAACAGATACCAATATGACGTACGAAGAGTCAAAACGGCTTATCAAAGCCAGATACATGACCAAATGGGAAACCGAACATACTGGTTACACCAAAAACGATGCCTATTACCAGTTGAACCGTAGAGAGCAGGTCGTTGTCTTCAGATTTCGCACTGGCCACAACAGACTGAGGTACCACCTATTCAACAAATTGAAGATAGGGTGTACCGACGAATGCCCGTGCGGTACTGGTAAAATGACCGCTGAACATCTGCTGCAGAACTGCCCGACATACGAGGATCAGAGAGAGCAGATGTGGCCATTACCAGTGGAACTGTAAGACAAGCTCTATGGCAGTGGCGAGAGCCTCAGGATGACCGCCGCTTTTTTCGAAAAAATAATGGTTACTGTCTGACTGCGTACGAAGAAGAAGAAGAAGAAGAATGAGACAGTAGATGATCAGGGTGATAAACCAGATGTGAATTAACAAGATAAGGACAGTTTGTATTGCAACTGGCATCATTTGAGCACTGGGATGTGAGGAAGGACAGGGGCGTGGGAAACGATAGAACTCTTCACTAGTTCAACTTGTATTATTTCTTTCATATTGTTCAATTCAACTGACGGGCAAATGTTATACACGTACATACTAAATATGCATTCCTTGTCTATCCTGCCTACAGTGTCTTGTATAGTTTATACGTTTTGACTAATATAGAGCTAGTCAAATCAGTGAACTCTCAGCTTTAAACTGTAAATGGGAAAGTACCAAACATCTGGATAACTTCTGAAATAGAGAACAACTCAGTCCCATCCGTTTACGCCGGCGGCATTGCCCTGTTCAAGCACAAACAGATCTGCGCTGCAGAGCTCTCGGGAAATGTTAGACAGTAAAACGCCCTGTCTATATCCTGGGCTAAGACCTAAGTTCAGAACCTCATTTCCGACAGAGCACCCCAGGGAATTGAAACTCAAGGTCACACTGCTGAGGGCACCAACAAATTCATCTATGTCGATAGCATGATATCATCCGATGGGCACAGTAGTCCCGATATGTCAAGGCGGATCGGACTAGATGCGTCCGCTTTGCACGACCACCGACGGGTGTGGAGTAATGACAAGATCTCCTTTGGGACAAAAATCTACATCTACCAGTCCTGCGTGGTCCCAGTCTTTTTTTACGGCTCTGAAACATGGACATTGCTGAAACATGGAAGCTTTTCAGATGCGCAACCAGCGGCGTATCCTGGACATCCGATGGCATGACTACATTCGCAACAGGGAGGTCTCTGCTAAAACAGGCCTCAACCCTATCTCAGAAACACTTGACCGGCGTTGAGTTTCTTTGTTCGGTCATGTTATACAGCTGGACCAGCAAACCCACAATATAACTACACAAGTTGTTCATCAGGGCCAAAATTCTTACCCCGACCAGCTGGAGGCGCAAAAGAGGCCGTCCCTGAACAGTATGGCTCCAGCATATAGCAACCTTCTCCTCCGCCCTGGACGAGGCCTTGAACCACAGCTGTGGGTCATGAATGTGCCCGTCCGACGCAACGGGTCTCAGACGCCTAAGCGAACATTATTATTATCGTTATGGGAACCACTGTACTGTACGACATGCACTCTCTTTGCAACGCCCAGTAAACTACCAGCTGTCAACTGAGTCACTGAAACGGTTAATAAAACTGCAATATGTTGCAAACTGTTTAGAGAGTTAGCATGACCTGGTGAGGTCCTCACACATTCCTGCCGTTCAGCTTCGAGTCAATAATAGAAAGGGTATAAACGGCGCTAATGCAGACACTGTTTCTGGGATATGTTGTTCTGTTGGAATAAGGTTTTTTGTTGAGATAAAATTATTTGTTGAGATAAAGTTATTTGTCAAAGAAAAAGTGTTTCGTCGTAGAACAAGTGTGTTGTCGTGGATTAGGTGTTTTGTTTGGGATAAGGTGTTTTGTTTGAATAAGGTTTTTTGTTGAGATAGTTATTTGTCGAAAGTAAAGTGTCTCGTCGTTGATAAAGTGTGTTGTCGTGGATAAGGTGTTCTGTTGGGATAAGGTTTTGTACTGAGATAAAATTATTTGTCGGAGATAAAGTGTTTTGTCGTGGATAAAATGTGTTGTCGTGGATAAGGTGTTTTGTTTGGGATAAGGTGTTTTGTTGGGATAAGGTGTTTTGTTGAGATAAGGTTAGCTGTTGGGATGCGGCTTTTTGTTGGGTTTACTGTGTTTCGTTGAGGATACAGTTTTTTGGTCATGAATTAAGTGTTTTGTCAGGTATCAAAAGTTGTGTCGGGTAAAAAGAGTTGTTGTCAGAGATAAAGTGTTGTATAGGGATAATGGGTTGTGTTAGAGATGAAGTGTTGTATAGGGATAATGGGATTTAATCAGAGATAAAGTGTTGTATAGGGATAATGGGTTTTGTCGGAGATAAAATGTTGTATATGGATAATGGGTTTTGTTGGAGATAAAGTGTTGTGTCGGCGATAGTCGGTTTAGTCGGAGATAAGGTTTATTGTCAGGGATAACGTGTTTTGTCGTGGACAACCGTTTCGTTGATGATAGTGTTTTGGAGTGGTAATTAGAATTTTTATGAGAAACGGCGTTTTGTGGGACGATAACGTGTTTTGTCATGGGTAAGCTGTTTTATCGCTAATAAGATGGTGTAAGGTGTTTTGTCGGTGATAACGTGTTTTGTCATGGGTAAGCTGTTTTTATCGCTAATAAGATGGTGTAAGGTGTTTTGTCGGTGATAACGTGTTTTGTCATGGGTAAGCTGTTTTTATCGCTAATAAGATGGTGTAAGGTGTTTTGTCGGTGATAATGTGTTTTGTATGGGTAAGCTGTTTTATCGCTAATAAGATGTTGTAAGGTGTTTTGTCGGTGATAATGTGTTTTGCTGAGGTTAAAATAATATATGACAGATAGAGTATTTTGTCAGGAATAAAGTGTTTTGTCAGAGAAAAGGTGTTATTTGAAGGATAAAGTGATATGTTAAAGATAATGTGTTTTAGCTGGAATAAAGTATTTTGTCGGGAAAATATAATTTATTAGGTGTTTTGTCGATGATAAAGTGTTAGATCTTCAATGTATCAGGATTCATGTTTTATACACTTTTTTAGAAGATGTGAACATTTGTGTTTCTTGCTGAACTGGCTTCGCTAATTATAAGTAAGGTCAGCATTTATATTCAATGAGAACTATTACTGAAA
The DNA here is from genome assembly GCA_036924085.1 of Ariolimax columbianus. Classification (NCBI taxonomy): domain Eukaryota; kingdom Metazoa; phylum Mollusca; class Gastropoda; order Stylommatophora; family Arionidae; genus Ariolimax; species Ariolimax columbianus. The sequence goes on from JAVGWX010000003.1 coordinate 89,613,778, forward strand.
AGGAAATATAGAACCAGTGCAGACCCACGAATATTATGAAATGCAGCAAACGAGAGTTGTGTATGTGACTAGCAGACTGATAATTTGTAACACATTGCTACAAACATCTTACTGCAGAAGCACACATTGTTCTGGTTCAGGCTTTGCCGCCCAGCATTTGTTGTTGTCTTGAAAGTGGTTGCTAACAGACTCGCTATCCACAGAGTTATAAAGTTGTAACGATACTTAAAAAACGATCCATATGAACGGAATGGAGAGAACGGAACAAAGAAAAGAAGCAAGAAAATGATAGTATAGACGAATTTGACAGATGTGGGTAGACAAAGATCTTCAGACTCAGAGTGGTACACTTCAGACTCAAGGCCCACCTCCACAGAATGGATTTTAACGGCAGCACTACACCACGAGCGAAACTGAGATCCCAGCCAGACACCGGAACATATCCTGCAGGACTAGCCCACTTATTCAGAACAAAGCGAAGGCACTGGCTTGGGGGATCGACCATGCTCGTCAAGCTGTGGTGGACCGGATAAGACCTGAAACACACAGTCTCGTTAGTGAACCTCGCAGGACTAGAAACATAGGCTCAGTTGATCGAACAAGAAGAAGAAGAAGAAGTAGCAGAAGCGAAGAAGAAGAAGGCTTATGCTTTCTAAATAAAACTAACTGCAGTGATGTCCCTTTACTCCAGTTAAAGTGAAACAGGACAAAAAGTATATTGCACTATGTCCAAAGCATGGATCCGCATCTACCAAATTGTAACACTCAAAATCGTGCTATGTTGTTTTTCGAAGTTATTCATGCTGTGTTGGTTGTCGAAATTACTGATGGTGTGTTGGTTGTCGAAGATATTCGTGCTGTGTTGTTTGTCGAAGATATTCGTGTGGTGATGCTTGCCGAAGTTATTCGTACTGTGTTATTTGTCGAAGTTACTTGTGCTGTGTTGTTTGTCGAAGTTGTTCATGCTGTGTTGTTTGTCGAGGTTATTCGTGTTGTGTTATGTCAACTCTTGACGAAGTATCTATGCGATCGCGTTACAGCCCTAGGCACACTTGAGAAGGTGGATGGGGACTATACTGGCTGTAATGCAATGTGAAACTCATCAGCAAGATCGCAGGGTTGGGCCGAAGATATAGCACAGCTAAGCAGCTGACATCACCCAGAGACTCATAGCTGACTGCTTGTGCGAGGGTCATCGAACCATATATATCAAGGACTCTATTCTGCTTTAAGGTGGCGGCCCTGAAAACAGGCTGCGCCAATATAGTCTGGCAAAAAAATAGGAATCGCAGTGGGAAGGCAAACCCGGAACATAAATAAAGGCAGCTGAAACAGCATGTGTCAAGACAGAAAGGCGAAGATGTCGTAGCCTCGCTGCAAATTAGGGCACAATGTCACTTCGTCCTGTTTGTGACGAAAGCCGAAGCAGAAGAAAACGAAAAAGAGGAAGAAGAAGAAGAAAAAGAAGAGGAAGAGGAAGAAAATGGAAGCAAAAGGAAGAAGAACGCAGATAAGAAGAAGAACAATAAGTAGAATTAGAAGAACAACAAGAATATCTAGAAGATGAAGAAGAAGAAGGAGGTGGAGAAGAACAAGAAGAAGAAGACGAAGAGGAAGACGAAGAAGAAGATGAGAAGAAGAAGGAGAAGAAGACACAGAAGAAGAAGAAGAAGAAGAAGAAGAAGAAGAAGAAGAAAGACGAAAAAGAATAATAATAAGAAGAAGTAAAAAAAGAAGAAGAAGAAGAAGAAAGAAGAAAAACAAGAAGACGTAGAAGAAGTAGTAGTAGAAGAAGAAGAAGAAGAAGAAGAAGAAGAAGAAGAAGAAGAAGAAGAAGAAGAAGAAGAAGAAGAAGATCGCAGAGTCGAATGCCACCTTTTTGGTCAGACCGTTGTGAAACAGCATGCTGTTGGGATCACGAACGAGGACCATAGGTGTGTTCTTCATCATTATGTTTCTCCTGACTGATTAATCTTCACTCCCACACAAGTGCTCTGTCCATTCTGCCACTCAGAAACTTTCACTGCAAATATAAAAAGTTAAAGAAAGACCGAAAGGCAGTGCCTGTCATCACAGATGGTTTCAGTTGTTTGTGTGGAGAGGTCATCACTATCTTTCCAAGCATGCTTTCTGACTTCGACATTACAACTGGTTAGATTGGAACGTGTCCGGTAAGGAAATTGAAGCAGTCAAGTATAGTCATGAAAAGGTATGTAGGTAGTTCGCTCAGATTACAAAGGGCAGTCATACTAACCGCTAGTGATAAAGGGAAGTGGCTCAGTCCAAGACTGCATGCAATGATGATTATATCTTCCTAATTTGGCCTAAGCAGGTGTTGCGTTGACGGCCGTGGGGTTGGGGCATAATAGAGAGGGTTGTTTCCCATCCTTTGATGTCAATAGCCTTTTTTGGAAGCTGGTGATCACGAACGTCTTCAACACGTCCACATAGATCAAAACGGCGACGGTATAGCATGGTGACTATCATATGAAGAGGGGCTGATTAGCGCAGTGGTAGAGCCCTTGTTTTTCATTGCAAAGATGTGTGATTCTTCTTCTTCTGCGTACACAGTCAGACAGTAACCATTATTTTCTCGAAAAAAGCGGCGGTCATCCTGAGACTCTCGCCACTACCATAGAGCTTGTCTTGCAGTTCCACTGGCAATGGCCACATCTGCTCTCTCTGATCCTCGTATGTCGGGCAGTTCTGCAGCAGATGTTCAGTGGTCATTTTACCAGTACCGCACGGGCATTCGTCGGTACACCCTATCTTCAATTTGTTGAAGAGGTGGTACCTCAGTCTGTTGTGGCCAGTGCGAAGTCTGAAGACAACGACCTGCTCTCTTCGGTTCAACTGGTAATAGGCATCGTTTTTGGTGTAACCAGTATGTTCGGTTTCCCATTTGGACATGTACCTGGCTTTGATAAGCCGTTTTGACTCTTCGTACGTCATACTGGTATCTATTTGTGGTAGCCTTGCACCTTCTTTTGCCAGTCTGTCTGCCTCCTCGTTGCCTTGGATGTTGCAGTGTGACGGAACCCACTGTACCACTACCCTTTTTGGTGCGGACTGTTGGCACAGTTTGCAGAGTGCTGCTCTTAAGTCATTAAGCTCAGTGTTTTTCTGGCTTTTTAGCGCTGTGACTACTTCGAGAGCATCTGTCAGCAGGACTATATGGCTCTCATTTTCACTGTGTGTTACCATTTCTTCCACTGCCGCCCTCAGTGCCTCTGCCTCTGCTCTGAAATTGCTCGTGTACTTACCAGTAGCGAATGACAGTGTTATTTTTCTGCCATTTGGTAGGTTCAGGAATGCTCCTGCCCCTCCGTTCTGTGTAGTGTTTGTTACAGAACCGTCGGTGTATGCATGGGTCCAGTCCATGCTTGGGTAGCTTTTCGTTATGAAGCTTAAGGTAGTGTCTCTCCTTTCTTTTTCGGTCTGGCAGTTTTTGTTTGCGATACCTGGTATATTTTCTACCACCTCTGGAAATATATCCTGCCTCCAAGTAGGTTTTCGTACAGTAGTGATGGGTTTTGGTGTTGTTAGTGCGTTTATGGGGTCTTCGTGCATCTTTGCTTTGGCTATTTCTGCAAAGTTTCTCCGCTTTAGTTTCCCAGTTCCCAAATTGTTTAGCCTCTGGTACATTGGATGGTCCGTCAGTCTTCGGAGTTTCTCTGACTGCAGCTGGGCTCTGCAGTCTCTTCTGTCGGTCATGGATTGCAGTTTTGTAATCTTTTCAAGTTCTACAATTGGCGTTGACTTCATTCCACCAGTTATGATTCTCATAGCTTGGTTTTGAAGTTTGTTAACTTTATCGAAGTTCGCCTTCGCTGCTGTTGTCCATGCCGCGATGCCATACTCGAGAACTGGTCTCACTCTTCCAGTGTACAGTTTCTTTAGTATGCCTTCGTCTGCTCCCCAGCTTGTGCCAGCAAGTTTCCTCATGATCGCCATTCTTTCTCTGGCTTTCATTCGGTTTCTCTCAATCTGACTTTTCCATGTCATGCGCCGATCAAATGTGACTCCCAGATAGGTTGGGTTGTCGTTTGGCTGCAGGATTTTGCCATTTAGGCTTAATTTGGTACTTTGGGGTTTTAATGAGAGCGAGAATATTGTGCACGTGGTTTTCTCCTCGTTTATTTTGACCAGCCATGAGTTCGCCCACTCTTCCAGCGATGTTAGGGCCGTTTGCATCCGATTTCTTGCTATGGTGAGATTCTTTTCAGAGGTCCACATAGCCAGATCGTCTGCAAACATTGAGCTATGGACTCTTCTTGGTATATTCTCTGTAATATCGTTTATATATACCAGGAAGAGTGTGGGTGACAGTACTCCCCCTTGGGGTACTCCCTGCTCGAGTGTCACCTTTTTGCTCATCTGCCCTTGTACTTGGACTCTGGCCGTTCTTTGTTTGAGGTAGTGGTTGATCCACTTGTACATCTTCCCACAAACATCACTTCTTCTTAGCTTGACTCTAAGTCCATCCTTCCAGACTTTGTCAAATGCCTTTTCCAGGTCCACCCAAACAGCTACTGTGTGTTTCTGTGCCTGGTAGGCATCTTCTATCTCCTGGGCTATGAGGATGACCTGGTCCTCAGTGGATCTGTGCTGTCTAAAGCCGGCTTGCTGTGGAATTAGTATTCGTTTTTCTTCCAGATGCCACATCAGTCTGGTGTTTATCATCCGTTCCATCAGCTTGCCGACACAGCTCAGTAGGCTTATGGGCCTGTATCCATTCGGATCTGTTTTGTCCTTTCCTGTTTTTGGTACTGGTACCAGTATTGCATCTTTCCATGCCTGGGGTACAATACCCCTTTTCCAGCTTTGGTTCAGGACTGATAGTAGTTTTTCCTTCGCTGTTTGGCCCAGCCCCATCAGCATTTCGTTTGTTATCCCGTCTTTTCCGGGAGATTTCCTTCTCTTTAGTGTTCTCATAGCCTCTTCCATTTCGCGCATTGTTAGTTTGGCCATCATGTGCTCTTCAGGAGCCGTATTTATGTTTTCGTGCCCCTTTAGCTCTTCGCTAATGTCTGTATGCTTATCTGCAGGGACCTCGATGTGGTTTGCTCTGGCATAGTGATCGACAAAGGCGTTTGCGGCTTTCTTACCTGTGATCAAGTTCTCGCCTTGCTTGATAGTAATTTGTTTATTTGACGGGGTTTCGTCGTTCATGGCTCTGACTAGCTTCCATAGCTTGTTCCCTTCTTTGTCCAGGTTTAAACTTTCCGTTTTATTTTTCCAACTTTCTCTTGCTGTTTGCTTGAGAGTGTGTTTGTACTTCGCCGCGGCGGCTTTGAGGGCGATGTTTGCCTCCACGGATTTTTCTCGTTCTGCCATGTTCCTCGCATTAGTTACTGCATCTTCCACTTTCTGTAACTCATCATTCCAGTAGGGCTTATAGTTTTTCCTAGCTCCTCTTGGGATGGTTTCAGTGGCGGCTTGCATTATTGCCTTGCTTAGGCTCTCTACCATGGGCTTCATTTTGGTGTTTCGTGTGTTGATGGTTTCACACAGCCCATCTGTCAGGATTGCAAATCTGTCCCAGTCGGCTCGTTTGTAATTCCAACGTGGGAGCGGTTTTGTTTCCTGTGGGCCTACTTGCATGTCAATGGTTAGCCTGATCGGCCTGTGGTCGCTACCTGCCAGTTGGTTTAGCACCTGGCGGTCTATTTTATAGTGTATGTCCTGTGTGGAGAAGGCCAAATCTGGAGTCGAGGTGGTATGCCATGTTCTTGAATAGAAGCTAGGGCTATCCTCCGGCCTATTGATTAGGGAGAGATTTGCATCTATCTCCCAATCTTCCACTTCGTCACCTCTACTGTCTGTGTCAGAGTATCCCCATCTCTCCGAGTGGCTGTTGAAATCTCCAACTACTATGCAGTTGGAGTCTCTGACCTCCATACTCGAGAGCGATAGGTCTCTGTTTGGTGGTCCGTACAGATTGAAAATGCGGAGTTTCGTCTCTAGAGCCATTATGTCAACTCCTACAATTAGATGTGTGATTCAACTTCCAGTACTTGTAGCTCCTGTCGACCAAGCTGTAAACGGATATCTTGCTGGCGGCTAGAGAAGAAAAAAGGCAGCGAGGAAGGGAGCTGGCCACCCCACTTCACAAAGCTATAGCTTAGTACAATGAAAGCTCTAACGGCAGTGTCTGATATGAGACTACATTTTGCCTTTGCTATCATGAGAAGCAAGCCTTCCAGCGACGATTGATCTCTCTAAACAATTATTTAGTCGTATTGATCACATTGAAAAATAGGATGACCATCACATCTTGTCCTTTCACGGGAAGTGTATATCCAAGAATGTTAAGAGAGGAAGACTAACGTATGGTCAGGCAAAACATACTGATCATACATGTTAGTCAGGGTCAGGCAAAACATACTGATCATACATGTTAGTCAGGGTCAGGCAAAACATACTAATCATACATGTTAGTCAAGGTCAGGCAATAAATACTGATCATACATGTTAGCAAAGGTCAGGCAAAACATACTGATCATACATGTTAGCCAAGGTCAGGCAAAATATACTGATCTTACATGTTAGCCAAGGTCAGGCAAAACATACTGATCATACATGTTAATCAAGGTCAGGCAAAACATACTGATCTTACATGTTAGTCAAGGCCAGGCAAAATATACTGGCAAAGACCCTCATCTCGGATTTCTCGTAGCCGTCCATGGAAACGGGCTGTTTTCACGTGGAACAGTACTGACAAATAGCAGGGAATCATGGACAATCAGCAAGCAAGCGCATATATCTTTGAATGCAACGAAGATGTAGGCTTACAGATGAATTATTCCAATCCCATGGACTGCAAGGACGACTAATGATACAGTACTCCAGGATGCACAAACACAAATACAACTTACTGCAAAGATCAGAACAAGGAGAATGGTACGGGCGATAACTAACAACTAGTTGGTAAACGACACACGAGCTAGAATCGGGTGAATGTCCTGATCGCCAACGCCAACCGGCAGGGCACCTGATGATGAAACATGTGTCTGATAGACAAAACTATCCTTTTGTTTTACTATTCCATTTAGTTAGCTCTCAGAAAGTGCTTTCCCGTCTTCTATGTTTCCTTTCATACTCACATTTGGCTACTAGTTGAAAGTTTGTAGGTGATGTCCATCTTACGGCTTATTCGCCTTGCGGATGGTCTACCAACCTGTCCGCTTTTCCGTGTTGATATTTAACATACACAGCAGTATAAGACCGGTATACATCTATGGCAGTGCCAGTAACCGTTAAGCTATCATTTTGTGATGTCTTTCCACATAGTGTTTCCGACCAGAAGGTTCAGAGTATATACCAACCCTCTTTAGACAGTTTTTATTTTTTGCTTGAAAGGTTACAGTTGACCTGTTCGTATAAACCTGAAAAGCACAAGTGTATCCCACAACGTTGTCCAAATTTCACGAAAATAGTAGCGATGCGACGCAATATAACAAACATTTAAAAATAAAAGGAACTAGGGGTAATAATATCATACAGGTAAAGTGAGTGAGCAAGTCCAGATAGCAGTGAGAAAGGCAAATATAATGTTAGGAATGATAACAAGAAATATTAAACATAGTAGCAAGGAAGTGATTGCCAAACAGTATGAAGCATAAGTTGGATCTAGATTGGAGTACTGTGTACCGGTGTGGAGTTCTTGTCGTAGACGGGATATAAATATGATGGAAAGGTCACAGCTGACAGTGGGATTCCAGAATTACAGTGCCTAGAAAAGAGAAGAATTCGGAGTGACTTAATACAGATGTATAAAATAATCAAAGGAACGAATAAATTAGACTATAACACGATTTTCAAAATTCAACCACCTACAAAAGGACATAGTAACACATTAATTTAAAGAAAAGTCCAGATTAGATATTAGGAAATATGTTCTGTAGTCAGAGAGTGGTGAAAGAGTGGAATGCATTACCACATGCAGTAGTGGAGGCAGAGACAATTAATGCATTAAAGAATAGATTGGATGCGCATAGATTTTAGAGCAAGGAAATGTAAATGAAACTGGTTGTATACAGACTCTGCAGAGTCTTCTGAACCAGTATAAAGACGTTGAGAGGTTAAGTTAAGTTAAGCGAAGTGAAGTTAAGTTAAGTTAAGTTAAGTTAAGATGCTACGTGCATTTTTTTACCCGTCTTGACCACAAACACTTCTCACGAATCAGAAACCGCGCAAGTTTAATACCACAGCACAGCGGTCGCTAAGCGGTAATGTTTGTTATTCTAATGAACGGAAGGTGGCAACTTGTCGGTTAGAAGAACACAGTACAGACTACAAGGGTCTAGGGCACGTTTCTCTAAGACAGATACTCGCCACATGCCTAACTAGTTCGTAGTACTTTCTGTGTATCCCTTGAACATCTTTGTTTCACCAGGTCGGATCTAGTGCCGTCTCTGCGTGTTCTCATACGTTGTCTGTCTATTGGCTTGATGTTTCATTCAGGATTAATTCTTCATTCATTCGCGGAGTGGATTTCAGGACGTTTATTTAGGAGAGGACAGAATAGAACCGTTGGCAACCACTATCATCATCCCGGTCTTCATCAACAGCATAATCACCATCACCATGGTCACCATCATCATCAATATCACCATCATCATCAGCAACACCATCATCATCGCCATCATCATCATCCTAACCACCATCACCATCATCAACACCATCATCATCATTATCACCACCATCATCATCATCATCAATATCAGCATCACCATCAGCAACACCATCATCACCATCATCATCATCAACATCATCATTATCACCATTATCACCATCATCACCACCATCATTACTATCATCATCATCATCACCATCATCATCATCATCATCACCATCATCATCATTATCACCATTATCACCATCATCACCACGATCACCACCATCATTACTATCATCATCATCATCATCATCATCACCATCATCATCATCATCGCCATCATCACCATCACCCCAATCATTACTATCATCATCATCATCGCCATCACTCTTACCACTATCATTACCATCCCCATCTCCATCACCAACACTATCATCATCATCCTCAGCATCAATATAACCATCATCATCATCACCATCATCATCATCATCAAAATCACCATCATCATCAGCAACACCATCATTACCATCATCATCAGCAACACCATCATCACCATCATCATCACTATCATTATCACCATTATCACCATCATTGCCACCATCATTACTATCATCATCACCATCATTATCATTATCACCACCATCACCATCATCACCATCATTATCATTATCACCACCATCATTACTATTATCATCATCATCATCATCACCACCAACATCATCTTCAAGGTCGTCAGAATCACCATCATCATTACCATCATCACCATTACCATCACCATTCCCATACTCACCATCATCATGACTATCACCATCCTCATCAATAATAGTACCATCACTATCACCATCAGCATCATTATCACCACCATCATCATCATCATCATCATAATCAGCATCATCATACCATCATCATCACCTCATCATTGCCACATCATCATGCCAGCTTCCCAGACTTTCTGTGATACTCAGTTCTTGATGCTGGATCAAATGTTGGAACCGTTTGCGATTGAAAGAAATATCCCTTCTCAATATATGTTTAAATCTGTATTGCCCGACTGTGAAGCCAGTACACTAACCATGGCGTTACTGCTGCTCTCTATTACCATCATGTTTCACCTAATTAAGCTTAACTTCTTTATACTGCTTTAAAAAGCTCTGAAGAGGCTGTATACTCCATGATTTTATTTTACATTCACTTGATCTAAAAATAATTATGAACATTCAATATAATTCTTGAATGCATTAATTAACCTTGCCTCCAATATTTCTTGTGACAATGCATTCCAGGCATTCACTACTCTTTGACTAAAAAATAAAATTTCCTGATTTCTGATCTAAACCTTTCTTTAATTAATTTGTGTCTGTGCTCTCTTGTTCTTGTAGGCTGTATTTTGGAAAAAGTTTTTGGTTATAGTATAATTTATCTGTCCGTTGAGTGTCTTGGAAAGCTGTATTAAATCAGCTCGAATTCTTCTCTTTATTGTACACTGTAGGCTGATTCTTTTCCTGAGTTTCACACACTTTGACCTATTGTTTAGTAAACTGCTCTTCACAAACATTCAAACCAGGTACAATAAACTAAATTCCCTACATTTCAGAATTATTCAATCGAACAAAATTCAAGTTTATGTTGTTTTCAGACGCGTATTCTGTCAATACGACGCTGTTAACCTACCTCACCTAAGGTTGAAACCTCCAACAATGAGATCTCTAACACTTACTCTGCGACAGCAGTAACTACTTTCGGGATGACTTTTCCCTAATCTGTCACACGTAGACATTGCAATTACTTCATCACACTAGCCTGAACCGAGAAAATCGACAATCTAAATTAACCGATTGAAATGTTCCCGGAAAGACAGACATTGTATATAATCGATATCTACAGAACGTTAAACGAATTATTCATTTTTGTGATAGATTATTTCAGAAGCCGGTTAATTTTTCAGGAAGGAAAACTTAGTCGTGCGTTTCATTTGATTTCCTGTCGTTTATCAAAGAGAAAAACGTTTATAGAAACACAGGTTTTCAGTCCATCATGTGGCAGTAATTTTTACTGTACAAGTCCTTTATGATATAAGTTTTCATGGGTTTATTATCTTGTTGATCAGTTCTTAGACTGGTTGTACGGTTGTCTGAGCATGTCTCTCCATTTGACCCGATGATCTGGTTGGTCAGTCCGTACTTAACTTAACTTCTTTATACTGGTTTAGATAATTCTAAACTGGGTTTGCATACAACCAGTTTTATTTAGTTTTCCATGCTCTAAAAACTATGCGCTTCCAATCTATTCTTGAATGCATTAATTTTCACTGCCTTCATTACTTCATGTGGCAATGCATTCCAAGCGTTTGCCACTCTCTGACTAAAAAAATGTGTCTATATATCTAATCTGGATCTTTCTTTAGTTAATTTGTAGCTGTGCTCTCTTGTTCTTGTAGGTGGTTGTATTTTGAAGAAAAAAACGGATGGGATGGCCAGAACAGTATATCCACACAAGTTCCTGGAGGTTCAAGGCTCCTGTCTTCACTATCCTCCCAAGCCAGAGCCATCCCTTCTACACCATCTCAAGCAAGTATTGAGAGTCATAAACAATTACCGCCCTCGGTCACAGACAGCCAGTGCTGAGTCAAAGTCACTGCCTCGATCCCCATTTCAGACACTGTTGTCAAGTATGCACTGCTTCTCTCAGCAACAACCACACGGTGTGGGTAATCTAAATCACATAAGTCAGTAGCAATCAGGACCAATCCCACACCAGCTGTCACACGATTAATTAGTGATAAATACACCCTATCATAATACACAGAGACTTAGGCTGTGACTGATAGGCGTGGCTCGTCCAACTGAGACATTAATAGTTATCATTTTGCAACAAATGCATTTTAATATCATCAACATCATTACGTGCCCTACTGAATAGTCAATGTGCACATACTTACTTGATGTGTGACCCCTCTTCAACTCTGCGATGTGATTAAAGGTGATCAATGAGACCGAATTGACTGGATAAGTTGCCCCTCTTCAACCATTAGCTGTAGGGGTAGTCGATGAGACCGAATTGAATTGATTTGTTGCTCCTCTTCAACCATTAGGTGTAGAGGTAGTCGATGAGACCGAATTGAATTGATTTGTTGCTCCTCTTCAACACTTTGATGTGATTAGAGGTAATCGATAAGTACCGAATTGACTTAATTTGTTGCCCCTCTTCAACCATGGACATCTGTAGTTTAGTGAATTCCATGCTTCAATCCATTGATGTGATTAAAAGGAATCAATAAACCGAATTGACTTGATTAGTTGCCCCTCTTCATCTGTTATCTCTAGAGATGATTGATAAGACCGAATTGACTGGATAAGTTGCCACTCTTCAAACCTTAGATGTGATTAGAGATGACCGATAAGACCGAATTGACTGGATAAGTTGCCACTCTTCAAACATTAGATGTGATTAGAAGAGATTGACGAAACTAACCCGATTAGCCTCCTTCAGTCATTACTATGTGATGAAACGCCTAACATATACTTTTTGTTTGTTTATTATCCGCGTTTCCTTTTCTTCTCTGCGATCATGGGTCTCTTTATTGTCCTGTCCCGAATCGTCGTCATCTTCTTGTCTCCTTATCGTTTCTTCCCTCAATTCTAGTAAACAGATATCACTATAGTTGGTTTAGTTAAGAACGCATGCACCAAAGCAGTCTGTGTGCATTTACTGTATTTGTTTCTGAAGGAATTTGTTTTCCACGATGAAACTGCCAGCTCCATGCAACTCGCTCTTTAATAACCATATTGTTTTGTCCTCAATAAAGGGTTCTGGCATCTCATCTGGTACCTGTCCTGGGTACTCAGTGATATTTAATTATATGTCCAAAATTTTAGTTGGATATTATAATTGGTCTATAATCCTAGTTGTTTGGTCTGTTCGAGCATGATTCTGTCCTAATGCAGCAAAGACGGCACGGTAACCGGCTGCTGGTCTACATTGCTTTGTCGTTTTAGTTCATTATGGATTTTCTTAAATTCGCACGACCTGCACTTGTGTTCACGGAAACGTGTTGTTGTTTTCCATTTGGATTGATTAATTCGATCGTTCTTTGTGATTTCTTCCGTCCGATTATCCTAGTATGGACATCGGCTAAGTGATTGGCACTACGCTTAAACCTGTGTCGTATTTCAGAGTCTAGTTCACACAGTTGAACTTCACGAAATTGGCGCCCTCCCTCTTAGCTGTAACCAGTGTCGATTTTGGTGGGTGTAATTTAGACACGACTATAATGGACTGAAAACAGCCGGGGAGAGATGCCCAACTCATTCACACGTTAAGTGATGTCCCTACGACCTCTTGTGGTTATGGGAAAGACACGTTACTTACCGTCAGATGTCATCCCGCCTCCGCTGACTGCCTTGTTGGATACCTGTTTACAGAAAAGGCTACAGGAGTAAACCCCGAAGAAAAATCTGCATCTTGTGCATCCTGTCGTTTCGATAAATATTTTGCCACTGTCCAAGGGTAGTTCAGGACCAGAGTTTTGTTTGTTTGTTTTTTGCGTTCGCCTTATTTCTCTAATCCCCAAGGCGGTGTGCGTTGCACTGTGGTTTTTATTTTGCGCCTGTCGGCCCAGTGCATCTGACTTCAGCATGCATTTTTTGTAAGGGTCTGCTTCCTCCTGCATTTTCTAAGGGTTTGCTTCCCCGGGGTAACGGCCGGTGCTGTGATGGGGATCGAATCCAACACTTTCGGGTTGCGAGCCGTTCAACTTAACCACTAGGCCACGCTATCCCATGAACCAGAGAGTGAGATTGACAAAAGACTCAGTTTCTTCCTCCTTTTAATCCAAATCATCACGTCCCCCATTTCAGCGACCACAACTAGAGAAAAGACTGCCCACACGGCTGAACAGCGAGAGTGGTCTTCCCGTGAGAGACAAACATCAACATCCTTCTGTCCTGACACTGCCCGAAGGATCGGTACCGCAGCCTCGTCTAAGATCACCATGCACAGAGGCTGGTTCCAGCGAACTCTCTCCCTGTAAACTAAGATACGCTTTTGCAAATCCTCCGTCATTACATTACTTTTGTATAGATCCGAAACTTGGATGGTCTATATAGCAAACAGACCAGGAGAGTCGTGAAGCTGTCCTTATGCGTCGTCAGTGACACATCCATGGAATCCACTGGTATGACTGGGTTACTAACATTCAGGTCATCAGTAAAACACATCGCGAGAGTATAATTTCTGTGATGGACCGTCGCCGCTATTCTATCTAAGGGGACATAACGAGCCTCCTTCGGGATATCACACTTCGGTAGATCCGGTACCTGGCTGTCGAAATCAAGGGGGGAAAAGTATATATTTAAAAGACCTACGTTTCTTCAGTACCAGCTTTTCAATGACGTTTCTCTGATCCTTTAACATTTAATAGATCGCACTAGTCGCGGTTGTGTGCACAATTTCAGCTAAATATGTTATATAGAAGTTGGTTAAATTAGGAGAAACTGAAGTCTACGTAAACGGACAACGATTAAGCCAAGTTTACTAAAAACTTGTGAAAAGATCTTGTCCCACATTGAGTCGATCCCATGGTCATACGCAACTTCTGGGTTCAACACTGCATGTGATCCTCTTCCGACTATACGCCTCTACATCAGTCGTGGTCACAGACGATGGAGCTTTGATCATAAAAGCGGGTTACTACTATTATTATTATTATTATTATTATTAGTGTGCTGTAATACTGCAATCCTCGTGTTCACTCAGGCAGATTGTGTGCCCTGTGCCAGGTAGCAAATGTTGTCTAAACTCATCTTTGTCCTTTGCCATTAAGCATCATGCCGGACCAAGTTCGTGTTGAAGGTCATCTCTCCATCTCATTGGTGGACGTCTGGGGCGACGATTATAAGTGTAATGCCACCATGACGTCACTTTACGTGTCCATCTATTGTCAGGTATGTGTACCACGTGACCTGCCCATCTGTACTTTGATATCTATGACGTCATTGAATCAGGTTTGACACCTGATGGCGGCGTTGCTGAAGTGATAGTGATCGGAGTGAAAGTGACAGTGTTCTTCGCTTCACCGCCCGTTGAGTAGCTTTGAGCCGCCCCATGTCACTTTTTCGTAGGGTCCACACCTCGCAGCCATACACCATGGCTGGAATGACCAGACTGTTTCTGGTGTCAACTCTCGCTTTGTTGTTTATCATCTGTTGAAGTACTGTCTTGGTGCGGTTGAAGATGAACCATCTCGCAGCTAACATGCAGGAGATCTCTTTACGCAAGTCAAATGCGTGTTATTATTATATATTGTAAATTATTGCACTGCCCAACTTCCGCCCGATCACCCTCCTTCCGTTACTGTACACATTTTTTACCAAATGCCTCCTAGCAAGAATTCGCAAGACCCTCGAGAAGGCACAACCAACCGAATAAGCTGGATTCAGACAAACATACAGTACACTAGATCACAAGCTGGATTCAGACAAACATATAGTACACTAGATCACAAGCTGGATTCAGACAAGCATACAGTACACTAGATCACAAGCTGGATGCAGACAAGCATACAGTACACTAGATCACATAACAACGTGCTGCATTCTGATAGAAAGGCCAGGAGAGCACCAAACACCGCTAATATTCACATTCATCGACTACAAAAAGGCGTTTGACTCGGGTTGAAACAGAATTCGTGTGGAAAGCGCTAGACGAGCTAGGAGTAGATCACTACATCGAAATACTCCAGAAAAGCTACGATGGATGCACCACCGTCATCCACCAATTCACTCAACCCATCACTATTGCGATCGAGAAGGGAGTCTGACAAGGAGATCCCATCTCGCCGAACCTATTCTCTGCATGCCTAGAATCGACCATGAGGCACCCAAGGAGATCCCATCTCGCCGAACCTATTCTCTGCATGCCTAGAATCGACCATGAGGCACCCAAGGAGATCCCATCTCGCCGAACCTATTCTCTGCATGCCTAGAATCGACAATGAGGCACCCAAGGAGATCCCATCTCGCCGAACCTATTCTCTGCATGCCTATAATCGACTATGAGGCACCCAAGGAGATCCCATCTCGCCGAACCTATTCTCTGCATGCCTAGAATCGACCATGAGGCACCCAAGGAGATCCCATCTCGCCGAACCTATTCTCTGCATGCCTAGAATCGACCATGAGGCACCCAAGGAGATCCCATCTCGCCGAACCTATTCTCTGCATGCCTAGAATCGACCATGAGGCACCCAAGGAGATCCCATCTCGCCGAACCTATTCTCTGCATGCCTAGAATCGACTATGAGGCACCCAAGGAGATCCCATCTCGCCGAACCTATTCTCTGCATACCTAGAATCGACCATGAGGCACCCAAGGAGATCCCATCTCGCCGAACCTATTCTCTGCATACCTAGAATCGACCATGAGGCACCCAAGGAGATCCCATCTCGCCGAACCTATTCTCTGCATACCTAGAATCGACCATGAGGCACCCAAGGAGATCCCATCTCGCCGAACCTATTCTCTGCATGCCTAGAATCGACGATGAGGCATTACGACTGAGACAACTACGACATCAAAATCGACGGAAGACGTCTTAACCCCCTCAAATTCGCAGACGACATTGTCCTCATCACAGAGACGCCCCTGGAAGCGACAGAGAGGCTACGGTCACTAGACACGGAAGGCAGGAAAGCAAGTCTAGCTATGTACCTGGGGAAAACCAGAGCTATGCGCAGCCGTTTGGTAGAGCCCAACCCAATATTCTTGAGTGGAACGACCATAAAAGACGCTGACGAAATTGTCCATCTGGGAAGGCACCTTAACAAGGAGAACAACATAAAACCTGAGATCGCCAGACAGAAACGGGTGAGCTGGGCAGCCTTCAACTCCATCATCAGCAACAGACGCCACAAAGAACACCAGACTACCTGCGGACATCTTCGACTCGATAGTTATGCTATGGTAGCGAAACCTGGTCTCTAACCAAAGCAGCAGAGAACCAATTGAGAACAGCACACGCATTTCTTGAAAGAAGCCTCGTGGGCATAACTCTCAGATAACAGCGGCAGAGCTAACTACACAAAAGCAACATCCGGAGAATGCCACACATCAAGGATGTCCTACAGTACGTCAACCATTTGAAATGCTGCTGGGCTGGTCATATATCAAGAAGACAAGATGAAAGATGGAGGACCTTAACCAACATGTGGTATCCAATCGACAAAAAGAGACCTCGGGGACGGCCCCCAACTCACTGGCGAGATTCACTAAAAAAATACAACATTACAAAATACAACAGACAGACTACTATCACACTGGACGACACGGGCCCGCGACAGAGACGACTGGATCCTGAAGTGGGACACGCTCAAAGGTGACCACCCCTTGACGAAGAACGGATCGAACTAAGATACAGGCTTCCATATAAGGTGATTGTATTCTACTGATGTGTGCAATAAGTGGTATTTATGCACGTTCCTCCGTGAGCTTATTATCAATAGTACTTTTTGTAGCCCATGTAATTCTAAACATTCTTTTGTTGAACAACTATTCGGTTCTAACATTAACTAACTTGGGGAACGGGATCAAGACTTCAACGTACGAATTAATGAACTTTAACTTGTTTATGCTGGCTTAGAAGACTCTGCAGAGTCTGTATACAACAATTTTCTTCTATTCCCCTTGATCTAAAAACAGCTATGTGCATCCAATCTATTCTTGAATGCATTAACTGATCCTACCCTAACTATTTCCAGTGGCAATGCATTCCAGGCATTCACAACTCTCATGCTGAAAAAAACGAATTTCCTTAAATCTAATCTGGACTTTTATTTATTTAATGTGTATCTATACCCTCTTGTTCTTGTAGCCGGCTGTACTTTAGAAGAACTTGTTCATAGTCTAATTTATCCTTTCCTGTTATTATCTTATAAACCTGTGTTTTTAAAAATCCTTTTGAATTATTATTTTTCTCTAGGAACTATAGACCGGGTTTTCTTAGTCTTTCCTTAGAACTATAATTCCGGATTCCCACTATCAGATTCGTTGCTCTTATTTGTATCCTTTCCAGCATGTTTATATCCCCTTAACGACAAAGACTCCACTCCTGTACACATTACTTTAATCTAGGATCTAACTAAATGGTTCATACAGTTTGACAATCACTTCTATGCTCATTTGTTTAACATTTATTTTTATCAAACCTAACATTTTGTTTTCTCACTTGTCGCTGCTACTTGCAACTCAAAAGGCGAGAAATGCATGCATTATATTACGGAGCCTATCAAGTTCTAAATATATTAGATCCACGACACACAACTCAAATGTGTGGTTTGTGTGGCGCCCAAGCGTGCCGCATTAAAAAGGTTGATTGCAGAAAAGTATAGTCAATAATTTATAGCTGTTTGCGCAGAATAATCGGACAGCACTGGTATCTTCTTCTTCTTCTTTCGTTCCTTTTAAAATATTTTCTATATCTACAATGTTGTCTCTTGTATAAACTTCACTGTCTTTTGTAGTTCACATACAGGTCCATAAAGTTTCTTCTCCAGTGTTGTTTCTATGGGCCAGTGAGATTTGCTCTGTATATCATATTTGGGGCAGTCATGTAGTATGTGCTCTGCTGTCTGGGGCGCCTGTCCGCATATACACATGGCTGAGTTGCCAATCTTCATTTTTGTGGACATATGACAGCACTGGTATGATATAGTTACTAGTTTAGAATATCTGTCCCAGTCAGATCAATCTACAGTGTGTTGGGATGTAATAGGAAGGTTGGGGAAGAGGATTTGACCCACTTTACGGAGAGCACCAACAAAACAGCGTTGACCGACAGTCACTTTTCTGGGGAAGCGTGGGCTGGTGGTTAAGTGGCACGGCTCACAAACCCAAGGTGCTGGGTTCGATCCCCATCACAGCACCGGCCGTTACCCCGAGGAAGCAAACCCTTAAAGAATACAGGAGGAAGCCGACCCTAAAACATAAAATACATGCTGAAGTCGGATGCACTGGGCCGACAGGTGCAAAATAAAAACGATAGCGCAACGCACACCGCCTTGAAGATTTCAGAAATAAGGATCTTTTCTAGAGAAAAGTGAGAAAGAAGTAGAGGGCCAGGTACACTTGATGAAAAGAAATAGCCATAAACATTGCGAAAGCTGTTGTTGTTATTGTTGTTGTTTAATGTCCACAATGAGTATGTTTACTTTCTTGCGCGGCATGGAAAGAGCGTTAAGTGGTAGATTGTAGTATCGTTCCTCACATCGTGAGCGTGCTGATGAAATTGGGACGAGATTTTATAGGCGGTTGTGCTGTGCATGGCCTCATCTGCATGATGTTCATGGCTAGGGAGATCACGTTGAAACACATTTCGTCAGCCAGACTGTCTTGAAAACTACCTGTTTCCAGGATACGCTACATGGAAAAGGGATTGTGGTCTTGGTCCTTGTATTCTGCCTGACCCTGTCAGTAAGCGGATCAGATATAGAGCAGAATGGAAGTGTTAGCGTAAGACAGAAAGGTTAGACGTGTGTTTTGATGAGGGTCTTTATTCCTGCGGATGTAAAAAAAAAAAAAAGACGATTGATTAATTGATGTGAGATACACAATAGATCCAACTCTGCATTTGCTTTCAAGGGATTCCCGAATCACTTATTTCTTCTAGTTTGGATCAGAAGTACATAGTTTTTATACGGTGTTGTTGCATGCCCCAAATACAACCTTCCCAGGTCACCTGTCGACGTTCTTAGATGGAAACAGCCACCACCCTATTATGTATTTCATGGGAACTACATGTGTGTAGACGAGTCTGTTAAGAGTTAGTTAATTGGTTAGTAGTTAGTGAGTTAGTTAGTTAGTGAGTTAGTTAGTCAGTAGTAAGTTAGTCAGTCAGTTAGTTAGTTAGTTAGTCAGTTAGTTAGTTAGTTAGTTAGTTAGTTAGTTAGTTAGTCAGTTAGTTAATTAGTTAGTTCTTAGATGGAAACAGCCACTACTCTATTATGTATTTCATGGGAACTACAGGTGTGTATAGGCGAGTCTATTAAGAGTTAGTTAGTTGGTTAGTAGTTAGTGAGTTAGTTAGTTAGTGAGTTATTTAGTTAGTTAGTGAGTTAGTTAGTAGTTACTTAGTAGTTAGTTAGTAGTTAGTTAGTTAGTTAATTAGTTAGTTAGTTAGTTCATTAGTTAGTTAGTTCATTAGTTAGTTAGTTCATTAGTTAGTTAGTTAGTTGGTTATTTGGTTCGTTGCTCGGTCGGTCGGTCAGTCGGTCGGTTAGTTGGTTAGTTAGTTAGTTACATGCCTATCGCAAGCAATAATAGCGACAACGTCAGAGATGATTATTCAGAAGAGACCGCATGAAACCGTACAGCCCGATCTAACAATGACAAACTCTACCCCACGTAGGACACGCGTGAACTTCAATAGTAATTGGGTCGTCTTGCATTCTTTCCTTTCGTGCAGCTTGCGTGTTCTGTCCCGCAGAAATGGTTCTCAGCACAGCAATGAAGGCCCTATGTGTTATGGCAGTGCGCCAGAATGAGCGGTTCGGAGCAAGCACCAGACAGCTATGTCGATGGAGATATTATTTACAACTTTTAATATCTTTGTAACGTTTCTTTTGTCCCCACGGCGAGCGCTGTGCTATCTTGTCCTGAGCTCACCATAAAACAGTTATTTATGGATGCGTTCATCTGACATGCGAACAACGTGCCCAGTGCATCTGATCTGAGCTATTAGCAGCAGCGTATAGATGCCAGAGATTCTCATCACGCTGAGGACTTCAAAGTTGGGCACTTTATTCTGCTAACCGATCCCGATCAACCTGCGGATACAGGTAACGTTGTATTGATTAACTTTCCTGACACGCCTCCAATAGACTGTCCATTATCGTCTGCGTACAGAAGGGTGGTTAGCTTAACAGCACGATGCAATTTGATCTTGGTGACGACACTGATTCCTTACCAGTTCCAAAAGTTTGCTGGTAGTCTTACAAAAGAAGCACTTGCCTTGAAAATCTTGTTGTGCACCTCAGAGTAAATATTCGCTTCTCTGTTGAGAGGAAAAACTATGGGCCATCCTAGACGACTGCGGAGTACATGGGCAGCTATTAGAAAATATTTGAGCACTGTACCAAGGGTGTCAAAGTATAGTAAGAATAACAGATGGTCTGACCAAAACAATAGAGATAACAACCGGGCTGAGACAAGGGTGTATGGTGTCTCCACTACTCTTCAACACATATATGGACTGAATAACTTTAGAGACCAAATTGGAGAATCTGTCAAGAAATGTAGAGTAAGAAAGGACAGAGGCTGATCAGTTAAATGAACTCCTTTTTGCAGATGATCAATGTCTACTTTACGAGGGTGAAGATGATCTGCAGCAACATCTGATGATCAATGTCTACTTTACGAGGGTGAAGGAAGATGATCTGCAGCAATATCTGACTGCGCTCAACTCTGTATGGGAAATATACTGTATGAGAATTAATACATCCAAAACAGAAACTATGCAAATAAGCAGATCCCCTGAAAACATGAACATTACGGTAAACGGGACCAAGATCAAACAAGTGCAGGAGTTCAAGGAAGTGGGCAATGTTTTCACACAGGATGGAGGTTTAGATAGAGGGATTGAGATCAGGTACTTGGGCAGTGTTTTCACACAGGATGGAGGTTTAGATAGAGGGATTGAGATCAGATGTTCAAAAAAGTAAATGCGATTGCATACCAGCTGTCACCATTATTGAAACGCCCTAGCATAAACATGTCCACAAAAGGAATGCTAATCAACAGTATATTCATGCCAACTCTCTGTTTCCAGTGCCAAACATTGACTTTAACAAAAACTCCAGAGAGAAAGATCACGACATGTGAGATGAGATTTCTTCGGAAAACAATCAGCGTAACTAGGAGAGACAGAATGCGCAGTGAAGATGTGAGAAGTATAGTTGAAGCAGGACCCTGTTTTGAATATATTGATAAAGTGAGAATCAATTGGACTGGTTCAATCTGACCAACTATCCCTATGCGCCTATAATACACGATGTTCGGGTTTTCGCAACCGTGGCAGACCGAGAACTAGATGAAAAGGAAATGTTGCGGATATTCTAAATTATCATGGAATGACGACCACTTCAGCGACACGTCTGTATCTGGACAGATAACTACGGCTCCCTACGCTGCCCCACGGCACAAGTGGATAAAACAAGACAAGTGAGAGTACTACTAACGTAAGTTAAACTATCAACTGCTATCAATGACCCTGTATTGATGTTTGGTTCGTGGTAGGGCGACCAGGGCGCAAGTAGAAACATTACATCCGATTTCTTGATATTGACCGTAAGACCAAAATTAGTGCACGCAGTAGAAGCTCATCTGTGTTTGTCTGCATGTTCTGCTCTGAGCACGCGTCAATGGCGCAGTGGTTAGCAAAGAGGAGATTTAAGATGGCTGCTTTTTGTTCACCTTTGTGTGGGACCTTATGCGCCTCAGAATGAACGTATGCCCATAGGTTCTGTATCTATGACGCATGTCAGTGCCGCCAGACTTGAGAGACGCTCAGCGAGTTGAGCAGACGGCCTACACGTTGAATGACTGCTAAGTGAGCAATTCTCGCAATCCACACAAGCCAAGTGGTTACACGGAGAAGTTGTTGATGCTGTTGCTAATGTCACCCGCATTTGTATTAGGTGTTCTTGGCCAATTTATTTGGTGACTGGTTACAGGGGTTCTCCTAATATCTGAGTCATACTTGAGAAGGTGGACCAGTCTCCTCCCTGACTGTAGTGCGACGCAAGGCTCCTCGGTATGATCACGCCTATAGCGATCACAGTGTAGATCCCCACCTCTTTTGCCAGAAGGCCATGAAATTGGATTGATCCAAGGAAAACTCCATGAAAGTGAGGTGGCGTCTTGGTCAGCATATTTTATTTGAACCTAACGTAGTCGGATCAGTATGTTTCACCAGACCCTGACTAACATAGTCTGATCAGTATGTTTTACCTGATCTTGACTAACATAGTCTGATCAGCATGTTTTACCTGACCCTGACTAACATAGTCTGACCAGTGTGTTACACCTGACTCCAACTAACATAGTCTGATCAGTGTGTTACACCTGGCCTGACTAACATAGTCTGATCAGTATGTTTCACGTGACCCTAACTAACATAGTCTGATCAGTATGTTTCATCTTACCTTGAGTAACATAGTCTGATCAGTATGTTTCACCTGATCTTGACTAATATAGTCTGATCTGTATGTTTCACTTGGCCCTGACTAACATAGTCTGTTTTGTCAGACCAGACGTTAGTCTTCTCGTCCCTCCACTGAGAGGTCAGAACAGGGCCACTCAAATCTTTGATTAATGTCATAAGAGAACATAGTTGAGCACGCGACTTGCAACCTCATCATGTAAAATATATTGCAACGCAAACCACAACTTCAAAAGCACACAAACTGCTGGGAACAGTCTTCCCGTGATGGACACACTGCAGCGGTGGCTTTAAACTCCATAAGACACGAGAACAGGAGAATAAGAACAAGAATTGTACACACAGTGTCCAGCATCGAGTCTCAAGCGGACACACAAAAATGTGCTAGTTCTCTCGCTGTCTCATTAGTGCACTTAAAAGCCTATTTTGAGCTCAGGGCCCGCCACTGCCAGCAACACGAACATCCTTGTCGTTAAGAAGTCTCTCTACGAGGGCCAACAAGAGCGCAGAGGCGTATTTAAAATATTTAGCAACTAGGGCGGATTATTTATTTAAGAGCCTTTTCCCCATCTCAATATTTTTTTACAATTTCAAAACATTGGGGTGTTACCGGTACCCGAAAGAGGAACAACGAAGAGTAACACGGTAACCTACCAGGTATGTTGTAAGTGGCGGCTAAGAAGTAAGTAGCTTGCCATTTACAGAACGTCGTTCCTTACCACCGCCAACCTATTTGGCTGTTATAAGTTTCTTGACAAGTGCGCAGTTCCTGCAGGTCGCCATTACTGTCCGTACGTGGAGAGCAATCGCCAAATGGGCAAGTAGATAACTAAACAATGAAGTTGATACCTGAAAGATGAAGTTGATAAATAAACAATGAAGTTGATACCTGAAAGATGAAGTTGATAACTAAACAATGAAGTTGATACCTAAACAATGAAGTTGATACCTGAAAGATGAAGTTGATAACTAAACAATGAAGTTGATACCTGAAAGATGAAGTTGATAACTAAACAATGAAGTTGATACCTAAACAGTGAAGTTGATACCTAAACAATGAAGTTGCTAACTAAACAATGAAGTAGAAAACTAAACAATGAAGTTGATACCTAAACTATGAAGTTGATACCTAAACAATGAAGTAGATACCTAAACAGTAAAGTTGATACCTAAACAATGAAGTAGAAGCCTAAACAATGAAGTAGATACCTAAACAATGAAGTAGATAACTAGACAGTGAGATATATATCTAGACAGTGCGATAGATAACTAGACAGTGAGGTGGATACCGAAACAATGAAGTTGAATCCTAAACAATGAAGTTGAATCCTAAACAATGAAAGATAAGAGCTAAGTATTGCAGGGTTGTACATAACCAATACCGTCTTATGTGTGTTATGGACAACCATTTCAAGTAAACAAAAGAACAACTGGACCAGCACAAATTGGAATACTTGGAAGAATGTTGGATGTACACTGGATGGAAAAGATATCAAATGGAGATAAACTACACACAAAAACAGCCATAAAATTACACCATCAGTGATAATAAATAAATAACAAGTAAATATAAAAAAGGGAGTTTTTCAGTATCAGGGTTTATTTATGCTAAGACATGTCTCCGATTTGGAACTACATGATTGTAATTTTGAAAGATTAACAAACCGAACTGGCAGAGATGCTGCGTCAAAGTGAAGAGGGCCGAATTGAGACACGTTAACAACCTACGCACATATATAGCATCAGATAGAAGTTGCAATTACGACGTGCGAAGCTGAATAGCCCAAGCAAAATCAGTTTTCCAGACCACGAAAGCAATATTCTGCAGCAAAACCTTGTCCCTGAAAATGAGAAAAAGAGTTCTTCAATGCTACATAGAACCTGTACTGACATATGGCAGTATATAATGGACAATCATCAAGCAAGTGCATAGACCTTTCGAAGCAACGGAGAAATAATTTTACAGAAAAATGATGCGCATTCCATGGACTGCAAAGAGAAGTAATGTTGCAGTACTCGAACGGGCACAAACACAAAGAGAAGTAATGTTGCAGTACTCGAACGGGCACAAACACAAAGAGAAGTAATGTTGCAGTACTCGAACGGGCACAAACACAAAGAGAAGTAATGTTGCAGTACTCGAACGGGCACAAACACAAAGACAACGCATTGCAAGGATCAGAACAAGTCAGTCATTCTTTTTCGGGCCTGTTATGAGGAGATGTGGCTTGGAGCATGTTGTGACAACAGGAAGGATAGCGGTAAAGAAAGACAGAGGAAAGCAGAGAGAGAGAATGTTGAACCGCCTGAGATAATGGCACGGGCAACAATCAACAACAGAGTTGGTTAACGACACACGTGGTAGAAGTGGATGGAGGTCCATTATCGCCAACGACAACCAGTAGGGCATCTAATGATGATGATTAGTAGAGGATTTGGGCACAATTTCAGCTCTCTAAGTTATGTAGACGTTAATTAGAATAGGAGAAATAGAAGTCCATCCAACGGACACCGGTCATGTCCATCTAAACAAATCTTGTAAACAAGTATATATTTTGTTAAATATGTTTTTGGTACAAGCTTGTATTCCTTTCTTTGTATACCATGTCTCTGTTCGATCAAATTTATGTTATCTGCATTATGAAAAGAAAACTTTATTGACTGTTGTGTCTTTGCGTGAAGTAGGGGATGCTTCCTTCTGACCTCCATTCCGCCGTTTCTGGTTCATCGCTGCTTATTTGGACTTGGCGAAGATAACCTTTACATATATAACCGTTCAGGTTGTCTCATCTTCAATAGAAGTAAATATAAACAGGTCGCACTATCAAAGGCTGTGTAACACAGTTTCAGCTCTATTAGTTATCGGGAAGTAGCCTAAAATAGGAGAAATAGAAGTCCACGCAAACCGACAACAGTTATGCCAAGTTAAATGAAAGCTTGCAGCAATAAAATATTTTTTTCAAAACTTAATTTCACGGTACTTTTTTTCGTTTATAGTAAGAAATGTTTTTTTTAACTCTCTCAGGACCTGATTATTTTTTGGTTTTTGAAAAATAATCCCTGAATGCCTTTTTTTTAATGTTACTACTTAAGACTGTAATATAGATAAACTTACTAATATTTGATATCACTGGGGCGGGACATTGTTACAGAAAATGACCATAATAGTAAAGTGTTGCTATTTGATTATTTTACAGAATAAATAGGTTCGTGAAATAACAACAAAAATATAAAGAAGCGGACAATTTATACATCAAAATATTGGACAATTTAAACATCAAAATATTGGACAATTTAAACATCAAAATATTGGACAATTTAAACATCAAAATATTGGACAATTTAAACATCAAAATATTGGACAATTTAAACATCAAAATATTGGACAATTTAAACATCAAAATATTGAAATTCCCATAAATTTGTTCACGGTTTAAAGTGTTGCCATCCATTTTTCTGACAATTGTACACACAAGAATCAAAAGTCTTTCAAACCACATTTTATTTGATTTATTTATGTCCATAAATATTTAACTTACGTACATTTTTCTCAATGATTCCAGAATCAATAACAATATGAAAACATGTATCGCAGTAGAAGCAGAGAACAGACTTTAATTGCAATAAACAATGCGTTTGCGACACCTAGCGTGCTGGTTTGGCTAAAATTTCGTTAAGAGAACTACTTTAGTCTTAGCAGAAAAGTATCCGGTCACATAAAAACCTGAGTCGCCGTTCCGCGAAACAAAGAAATGTGTCCTCCATATTGGCTAAAAGTCATGAAGGGTTTCGTTGAAGACCCACTTTAATGGCTATAGTTCTGGACAGAGTTAAACATTCGCTTACATTTAAAGATATACAAACCACAAAAATATTATTTCCAGAAGCATAAACAATTACATCCCTCAGGTTGGATACCAAATGGCGTCAACAAGTGTTATTTAGGAAAATACAAAATGTACTGGCGTTTTTGGTATAAACATAAACAAAACAAAGGTAATGGTCACAGACAAAACACAATATAGATATCAATTTACGTTAGGTCGTGAGGAAATAGATCAAGTCACGCATTTTGAATATCAGGGTTCCAGAATTAACTAGAAATGGCGACTTTTGGAGAAAAAAATAAGAAGACTAGCCATGGCAAAGCAGATGCTGAACAGCCTGAAGAAATTATGACAGAGCACCAACAAAACGACAAAAATGAAGGTATTGAGAGGCTGTGTTTCTCCTGTGGCAGCTTATGGCTGCCAATCATAAATGATTATCAAAACTTCTAGATAAAGAATCGTATCCTTCGAGTCAAAATGTTACAAAACGATTCTCAGAATATTCTGGACGGAAAAAAACAAATATAGACATTCGGCAAGAGTTAAACATAAAGGAGAACTGGTTTATCAATACTATTTTGGCCAGAAATTAAAATACTTTGGTCACAACAACAGACACTTGAGAGAACATTTATAGAAGATATAGTGTCAGGCAAAAGAGGCAGACGTAAGTGGAGAAGACGATGGCACTAAGATATGCTGGAATGCCTGGGTATGACTGGGGCGGAGGCTGGAGTTTTGACCAGATAAAGAGTTTCTTTAAGACAGACTATGAAGGGAGCGACGTTCTATAAAATAACATGCTACATGATAATGATGGTTGACGTTTTCGGTATTTCACGATTCGTCAAATCGTGAGAGACTAATAGGTTGTACTAGCAGATGCTGTGTACACAATCCACATTTTTTTCTTTAGATTATGGGTAGGTTGGTTAAAATAGTAGATAAAGTAAGCGCATATATCTTTCCAAGCAACGGATATGTGGTTTTACAGAAGAATGCTGCGGATACAGCACTCGAAGAGACACAAACAATTGCAAAGATCAGAACAAGGCAGTCATCTTTTCTCGGGCATGTTATGAGAAGAAACGACTTGGAACACGCTGCGACAACGTAACAGATAGTAGGAAAGCGAGATAGAGGAAGACAGAGAGTGAGAGATGTTGGACAGCCTGAGAGAACGGCACGGACGACAATCAACAACACAGTTGGTAAACGACGCATGTAATAGAAGTGGATGGAGATACATGATCATCAATGCCACCGTCAAGGCACCTGATGATGATGATAGCTTACGAAGGCTTATGTGGGCCCGTTTGTAGTCTATGGTATCCCTCTTATGGGGAATCTTGTTGAGTAATTGATCTCTCTCATGTGTTTAGACGCTTTGATCACCTGTATGTCCATGATTATATTCTAGAAAGTGAATTACTTCCTGGATTCCTTCTGGGTCGAGGGCCAACATGGTTGCTGATGTTATTCGCTCCTGAATCTTGTATGTTTTTCTGTGATCATTTGGGTCTCTCTACAATTGCAGTACTACAGATTAATCTTGGATTACGTGTTTTATGTGCATTTTTCCAATAGAAGTTGTGCCCGGCAAAACGCAAAGATGTATTTCAATCGACATATTAAAGGATAAAGTTGAACACAGAAAACACGAGAGATTAAAAGCAAATGGTCACGACGAACTCGAGGTCGGAAAAAAAATACGGAAAGGCATAACCGTCAGAGTGAACCTGTGACGCCCTGATTGAGTAGAAAGGAAGATCATTGAACAATTCGCAATGTGGAGGGACACGTTGGATGGAAAGGGATGGGCTCCGACAAGGGTAAAACGGCCCAAGACACACCGATAGGGCAGAAAACATTGAGAAAAATGAGAAATGCGCCATCCGTCTAAATATACAAGAACGACAATATT
The DNA here is from genome assembly GCA_036924085.1 of Ariolimax columbianus. Classification (NCBI taxonomy): domain Eukaryota; kingdom Metazoa; phylum Mollusca; class Gastropoda; order Stylommatophora; family Arionidae; genus Ariolimax; species Ariolimax columbianus. Next base: position 89,642,361 of record JAVGWX010000003.1, read on the forward strand.
ACTACTCGTCCGGACGGAAGATTCGATATCCTGACCACATAACCGAGTGTATTGGTGGGAACTGATCCAACAATTTGCAGTATTGGTGCCCTAATGACCTTACAGGTTACAGGACTGATGGTGATGATGAATTACTTTACTTTCTTGTCTTGTGTTCTGAGCTAAAGTGTGTACAACGCAGTATTACCAGCTTTTTTGTCTATTGCTATGGCTTCAAGCAGACAATGTTTACAAATGGCTACATTCGTAGTTCCCCTTATTTTCTTGTTTATCTCGTCGCCCAGCAACAACACGGAACGGATGAGAGACAAATGGAAGTATAGGTCAAATCGCTTTGAAGAGGCGATCCCGAACACACTATTAGACCGACAGCAGCCCAGCGTTCATCACTGCTAAGCCTATACCAACAAGAAATGTGTTGATAAAAACACATACAGGTAATGGTTCATTTACAGCAACTGGACTAACAAACCATACTTACGTTGCTGCCTTCGCTAGGGAACAAAAACAACTATCAAATCACAGCAGAAAGCAAGAGATAATATCAAATGATTGGTTTGTTCGTAGCCATTGACAGGATGTGCCAGGTAGTAAATAAAGTTTACTGTTAACATTGGATATATGCAGCACAGTTGAAATGGGCAGGCCATGTGGTACGCATGTCGGATCATCAATGTCTACCTAATGAGCTCCTGTGGTGAACTGCAAAATGGAATGAGAGCAAGCGGATCTCAGCGGGATCTGTACAAGGACACACTTGAGGTATCACTGATCTAGTGCAGTGTTAACCATGAAGACGGGGAAAGAACTGCCACCAATGGCACAGATTGGCGCATCACTATAACTTAGGATGTTCAGAGCCATGAGACGTCAAAAATAAATAAGGCAATGCAGAGACGATCGCTCCGCAAGTCTGCTTACATAAGCCCGTCTTCCACCCCGGTGGTAGGAGGGTGTCCTATTTCCTTGTACTTATTGCTAGCGACAAGACATGACCACCATTGACTTATTTATCCATCTTCGAACTCATGTCTCTTATGTTGACAGAGTGGTTCTGGTCGATTGCGATGGACGAACAATATAACACAACACATCACAGTGGACGGCAAGAAATGGTCAATTTGAATGCGACCATGCAAAAACAAGCGGAACTTCAACAAATCACATAAAACAACAATAAATAAACCCCCCCCCCCCAAAAACAACAACCCAAAAACCGAATATTTAATAAACATACATAAAAAGACATAGGAACACACTTTAATGAAAAAAGGTAATACCAAAACCGAAACCAGACAATACCTCACAATCTCTAATCCCAATCCCTGCACACACAACTGCAGCAGTCCCAGCTGCAGTGGTTTGGCCATGTCTGTAGGATGTAAGAAGAGTGGATACAAAGGCGGTCGCGGGAGGCAAAAAGTGAAGAACGCAGACCCTCATGATGCCTTAATGTGCGTTGGGAAGACAATATACGGCAGGCAAGGAGAACGACAGTAGATAGAGCAGTTTTACTCACTCTAAGGCAAACCGCTAAACCTCACAGTATAAGAGGAAGGACTAAATAAGGAAGTAATTAAATATATAAAGGAGAGAGCGATAAAAAAGACAGCGAAATTGAAGTGAATAGAGAACGGAATAATAATGGAAGCCAATGCAAACGTATGGAATTTATTCACAGCAGGAAGTTTAAGACACCCAATAAGGAAAATCAAACTGTTCTCAAGCTCAAACTTGTATCAATCATCGGAGCAGCAAGAGACGATATCAATGACTTAGATTTCTGCATGCCTCCATATCCTGGACTATTAAAGTAGTTAGGGACAGAAGAGCCAAAGCTATTGAAATGGACACGAAGTTCAGTTTCCCCGATGTATTTCATATTGCAACGGATTTAAATGATCGTAGAATTAGAATTATCATTTTTGTTTTTGTCCTGGCCAGGTCACTGAGCCATTACCTACATGTGTTTTTAGCTACTGTTAACCTTTAGTATCTTACAAAGCGTACATCATGGTATGGTCAGAATAGATGACACGACGATTTTAAACCTACGATTTGCAGATGATATAGATGGTCTGGCAGGCACGGAAACGGAACTCCAAGAGCTGATTAGTAGATTGGACAGAGCGGCGCAAAGCTATGGCATGGAGATAAATGCAGAGAACACAAAGCTGATGACTAATAACGCGGAAGGGTTTACATCTGTGATAAACTCAAATGGTAAAGAACTCGAAGTTGTACACCGATTCAAGTACCTGGGATCACTGATAAGGGACGAGAGCTCACAGCCTGAGATAGGTGCCAGAATGGCACAGACAACCGCGGCGCTTACGCGTTTTAAACTCATATGGCAGGATGCGGCTCGCCCTCAGCTTAAAAGTTAGACCAATGCGCTCATTGGTGCTCTCAATATTTGTGTATGCATGTGAGACTTGGACCATTACTGCGGATATCCAGTACAGAATATAAGCAATGGAAATGAGGTGATTTAGAAGACTCTTAAATGTTACATATAAAGATTGTGTCACGAACGTAGAGAATCGACGAAGAGTGGAAAACGTTATTAGGCTTTTTGATAATCTGTTCACAGCTATCAAAAGGCGAAAGTTGGTTTGGTATGGGCACGTCACGAGGTCCAGCGGAATTACAAATTCGATACTGCATGATTAGTACCAGGAAAGAGAGGGCGGGGTCGTCCAAGGAAGAGATGGGCAGACAATATCACTGAGTGGTCAAACCTTCGTCCCGGTGAGGCACGACTGGAAGGCACAAGTGTGGCCCAATGATCTGATGGGTTACAGGATCAACTGAACTTAACTGAACTGACCGCTGCAAATCTGATAATTTTTTTTCAGAAGAGATATGAACCCTATACAGCAGAAAACTTTCGGCGGCCAAGATTCGGTCGGATGATGGAATAATTGGTCACATTATGTTTTAGACTGTATTAGGTTATACAGATGTCAAGTGGAGCATACTAAAGACCTCACCTCCAGATTGAATTCGTGCTTCCCAAAATACTCTGTGGCAAAGCAGTTTGGTCACCGAGGTGCGGTTTGACTCTGGAACTCAAATAGAAGTGATATAATTCAGCAGCCTCGCATTGTACCACACCCAGGAGGACTTCCCGCATTTCTTCTCTAGCCCGCTACGGGATGTCAAAAGAGCCACTGTAACCCATCACAAAAACATATTGTTAAGTATTAACTCAGGAAGAACAGCATTGAACAATAACACGTACGTGGCCATCAAGTAATCTATCAACGACTTCCCCACATAACTTAACTTAAAGTATTTTTCTGGTTTAGAAGACTCCACTGAGTCTATATACTACCAGTTTCATTTACATTTCCTTGCTCTAAAAGCTGTGCGCATCCAATCTATTCTTAATTGCATTAGCTGTCTCTGCCTCTACTACTTTATGTTGCAATGCATTCCAAGCATTTACGATTCTCTGACTAAAAAAAATAATCCTAAAATCTAATCAGGACCTTTTTTTTAGTTAATTTGGAACTCTGCCTTCTTGTTCTTGTAGGTGGTTGTATTTTTAAAAAAACGTGTTATAGTCTAATTTATCCGTTCCTTTTATTATCTTATAAACATGTATTAAGTCACCACGAATTCTTCTCTCTTCTAGATACTGTAGGCTAGTTTTTCTGAGTCTTTCATCATAACTGTAAATCCGGAATCCTATTATCATCTTTGTCGCTCTTTTTTGTATCCTTTCCAGCATGTTTATATCCCCTCTATGATAAGGACTCCACATCTGTACACAGTACTCCAATCTAGGCCTAAAAAATGCTTAATACAGTTTGACTATCGCTTCCTTGCTCCTTTGTTTAATATTTCTTGTTATCATACTGACATTGATAAATGTTAAATGTAAATATTAAATGATAACATTGTAATCGATAAATTAGCAGTACCAAGATTCTAAGAGTCTGAAATCGAACGCGAGTTGATCTAAAAATAATCTGGGGTAGTTGTCTCGCCGCGGCGACTCAATTTCAACCAGTGTTCGTAAAGCGATCTCAGTCCCGCCAGGCGGAGCGATAGCGCGGGCTTGCGGAAAACGCTCGCCTGCCTTTCCCCGTAGTGCGAATTGGGTGCGGTTTGTGGTAGTGGCTCCTCCACCGAGGTGCGCTAGTCTGGTCCGTATCAGGAAACGTGGTCCGTCCGTGGTGATTTATCTAAGGCTTATAGCAGAGCTCGACAGTACGTCTCGCTGGTGGTCCGACTCTCGCAAAGAGCTTGTGACCGGCAAATGGAAAGCAGGAATCGTTGCCTCGAGGCCCTGCGTTCTCCCTACGGAGAAGAAGGGCAGGCCAAATTGTGTCTCTAGTCCCAGTGAAATTCGTCGCCGAGGTCGTTGGGATCCGTTCTGCACAGAGCGCTGCCATCCCTCCTCGAGCGAGCCCGGTCGGTCGGTCGTCTGGTGCGTGTGGGAGGCCCCTGTCAGGCGGTCCTAGGTCGACGGAGTGAGGGACGGGTGGAACAAACCGTCCGTCCCGTCAGTCGGTCCCTGCGGCCGTCGTCCCAGCGAGGCTTTTTACACACCCTTCCTCCGCCGACCGGTGTGTGCTGTACGTACGTCTCCGACAGATATCTGGTTGATCCTGCCAGTAGTCATATGCTTGTCTCAAAGATTAAGCCATGCATGTCTAAGTTCACACTGTCTCACGGTGAAACCGCGAATGGCTCATTAAATCAGTCGAGGTTCCTTAGATGACACGATCCTACTTGGATAACTGTGGCAATTCTAGAGCTAATACATGCTTACCAAGCTCCGACCCTCGCGGAAAGAGCGCTTTTATTAGTTCAAAACCAATCGTCGTTTCCCCTCGCGGGGTTGCGGCGTCCCCACTGGTGACTCTGGATAACTTTGTGCTGATCGCATGGCCTCATGTGCCGGCGACGCATCTTTCAAATGTCTGCCCTATCAAATGTCGATGGTACGTGACATGCCTACCATGTTTGTAACGGGTAACGGGGAATCAGGGTTCGATTCCGGAGAGGGAGCATGAGAAACGGCTACCACATCCAAGGAAGGCAGCAGGCGCGCAACTTACCCACTCCCGGCACGGGGAGGTAGTGACGAAAAATAACAATACGGGACTCTTTCGAGGCCCCGTAATTGGAATGAGTACACATTAAACCATTTAACGAGGATCTATTGGAGGGCAAGTCTGGTGCCAGCAGCCGCGGTAATTCCAGCTCCAATAGCGTATATTAAAGTTGTTGCAGTTAAAAAGCTCGTAGTTGGATCTCAGGCGCAGGCGGGCGGTCCGGCTCGCGCCGGTTCACTGCCCGTTGTCTCCTGCCCTACCGTCTGCCGGCTCTCTCCCACGGGTGCTCTTCGCTGAGCGTCCTTGGTGGCCGGCGCGTTTACTTTGAAAAAATTAGAGTGTTCAAAGCAGGCCTTGGCTGCCTGAATAATGGTGCATGGAATAATGGAATAGGACCTCGGTTCTATTTTGTTGGTTTTCGGAACTGGAGGTAATGATTAACAGGGACAAACGGGGGCATTCGTATTGCGGCGTTAGAGGTGAAATTCTTGGATCGCCGCAAGACGAGCTACTGCGAAAGCATTTGTCAAGAATGTTTTCATTAATCAAGAACGAAAGTCAGAGGCGAGAAGACGATCAGATACCGTCGTAGTTCTGACCATAAACGATGCCGACTAGCGATCCGCAGGAGTTGCTTCGATGACTCTGCGGGCAGCTTCCGGGAAACCAAAGTGTTTGGGTTCCGGGGGAAGTATGGTTGCAAAGCTGAAACTTAAAGGAATTGACGGAAGGGCACCACCAGGAGTGGAGCCTGCGGCTTAATTTGACTCAACACGGCCAACACTGAAATGACTGACATGCCGAGACCACTTTTCTGGGGTCTAATATGAAACTGCTGCTGGATTTAGACCCTCAGAAATCTGGGGTTATGCCCTCTGTGGCTCGGTTGGTCTGCATCCAGTGTCTGAAAAAGGAATTGACGGAAGAGCACTATCAGGAGTGGAGCCTGAGGCTAAAATTGACTAAACACGCCAATAGTGTAGAATGACTGTCAAAAGAGAGCACCTTCGTGGGGTCTAATAGTGAACATGTGCTGGTATTAGACCCACGGAAAACAGGTCAATCTCAAAACCCCCAAATGAAAGAGCGCCTGCTACGGTAATCTGGTCTTCACCCTACAGAAATCGCAGGCTCCAGAAACTGGGCCATTTACAAACTAAAAGCCCTCTATTGATACGGTCTGGCTAATATTGAACGGGTGCTGGAAATAAACCCTCTGAAGACAGGTCAGCTTTACCCTACAAATGACAATGCTCTGCTACGGTAATCCTGCTACGCCCGAGAGGAGCCGCAGACATTTTGGTTCACGTACTAGGCGGATAAGCCAACGGTTCGAGGTGAGGGATTATGGCCGAACACCTCTAAGCCAAAAATCCCGCCTAAAAGCAGCCCAGCACAAATGCAAAGGGAGGCTTCGACATGGTGGGGACCTCGGGGTCACGCTCCAGCCCCGCCCGGTCAAGCCGCAGAATGAGGTCTCTGCCGTCCGCTGATAAAAGCGGGCGGGAAGCTGCTCGATATTCACCCCATACGGCGATGAGGAATGAAATCATTTGTAGAAGACTTAGTTCTCGGTCGGGTACCCTAAGCAGTAGATCAGCTACCTCACTGCGAACTGCTGAGACTCAACCCTTGACCATGTCCGCTCCCTAGGCGGACAACATCTCCGTGCAAAGACTAGGCTTGTCACCTGGTCAAATGCACTATTTCGAGAGGAATCACAGGTCGCTGACATTTGGTTCACGTGCTTGGCTGATAAGCTACCATCTGAGGGATTACGGCCGAACGCCTCTAAGCCAGAATCCCGCCCTAAATCTCAGCACCGCTGAGATGGGAGGCTACGACATGGCTGGGGCTTGTGTCCCGGCCCGATCGAGCCGCAGGAATGCACCTGGTAAAATGCACTCCTTCCTCGCTCTTTGCATCTGTCTGCTATCAGTCATTCCAATGGACGCAGAAGAGATGCAGTCCAGCGGACACTGCACCTCCTGTCCTATGGTGGCAAGCTCCCGGGTGGCGGGGAATGCTAGGCGTACCATCACTGCAGATGAGCCGAGAAAATAGAGCGAGCAAAAAGATACCTCACTCATATGCATATGCTACGTTTCTGGCAGGACGTGACGATCCTGGGAAAAAGTCACACTGGACTGCCTCTCTTCCGGGATAGTACAAACTAGTACATAGTCCATCATATCATCTCCAAACACTATAGACACGAGTAGGGAAGACTCGATAGTCCTGCAAGACAACTTCCCAAGAGAGACAACTCTGACCAAAAACAACTGCTGCCTTGCAGTTAGGCTGGGGACAGCCAAAGGCTAAGGAGGGCAACCCTACAGAAACGCCTGTTGAAATCGGATGCACTGAGCCACTGGCTAACAAATTAAATCAGTGCAACGTAAATATCGCTGTAAACAGCGTACGAAGAAGAAGAAGAAGAAGATCTAAAAATAGAACCGCAGAGGACCGAGCAATAGTGTGCACATCCAGAGAGCTTCAGAAATCATCAGCATATCTACCTTCCATCATCTTCCATCACATGCTCATAGAGACTAAGCCTTTTGGGACTACCTGAGGTGAATTTATTTGCTTTCGTAAATTAGTAAATTACATAAGGAGTTTGTGATTTTTATTTTTATCATGTTTTACGATATGAAGTATGCAATTTCCGAGTGGTCTGCCTGGGTCTTTGTGTATATTCAGATTAAGAATAACACAACTGCCCCACAGAGAGCGTGTATTAAGAGGCGACGAACGGTGTGACATGGCTTATTACCGGCCATGATTTGGTAGCTTGTTTAGCGCAGTGTAGATGGCGCCTAACAGGCTGCGGTTTACTTTGTTCAAGTGTTTGAGTCAATTTAGATGGACTCGGACATCGGCTAACCACCTTCCACGGCACTTGTCACAACGCAACTGAGTAGTACGCTGCTCGAGCCTAGCCCGCTAAGCAGGAAATCGTCCTCCCGGCGCTATCCAGCCCACACCTGAGCTAGGATCTGCACATGGACATCCGCCATGTAGAAGTACAGGTCGACTAAGAACCGGAAAGTATATGACATGGACATTTGCTTAACTTAATAAAACTTATGAACATCAAATATTCTTTCTCATACTTCAAATTCAAGTTCTATTGATCAATTTCAAATATCGATTTCTCGATCAGCACACAGCAGACGTAAACATTATGAAAATTATGAAATGCTTAGCCAAGCGTAACATAAAATTATTCAGTGAAGTCCAGAATTCATGAATATTCTTCCATATTTATCGACAAGAAATATTAAAATAATGGATCAATAATTCACCCAAACTGATTATAATGTTGATACAATCTGTTATGACATTTCTGCAAGATATGTTATGTTCTGTTATGAGAACTGCACTCCTTTCAGACCAATAGGGAATGAGTGACTTACAGCATATGGCGAAGGATATCGATACTGTCCGCTCAATTTAGTTCGATGGACGAACACACTGCTGAGCCAGTCTTTCATGCGACCTTTTCAACTAGACATATCTGATTTTAATTCCAACAGCCTATTGATTACTGATCCATTATTATTGTTATCTGACTGGCGCTCATTGATTGATTCCAGTATGATAGCCACCGCCCTTCCCAATAACAAATCCAAATCCATATTCAATATCCGGAATAACGGTGACTTAGTCGCTTGTATTGTATATCGTTCATTGTCATCAATTAGCCATGTCAATTTAATATCGAATCTAACACAATCGTAAGACGTGCATTCATGTAATGTATATATCATCATCATCATCATCATCTAGCATGTCGTTTGCAGAACGTGGCTCTCATGACAAGCCTGTACGTAGGAAACTCTTGTCTTCCGTCAGTCTTCCGACCTGCTCTAAGGTCAACTCCAGCTTCTCCTTGATGTCCTGAGTCTACCGTTTTCTCGATCAGCCTCTGCCTCTCTTCCCAGTGACCTTGCCCTCCATAACCACTCTGTCCAGTCAATTGCGTCGTTTCACGTGTCCAAAAAACCTCAGTTTTCGGGTCATTACATCATTTATGAGTCAATTCTCCTCCACATTCAGGTCTTGCCGGATGTATTTGTTTCTTTCTTCCTTCGTCCACATGATTTCCAGGACTCTTCTGTAGCACCGTGTTTCAAATGTACCGATCTTCGCTCTTATTACTTTTGTAATCGCTCATGTTTCCCATCCATAGGTTGCAACAGAAAAAATGCATGTTCTTAGGATCTTTAGTTTTTTTTTCCTTGTTTGTATTATGTCATAGGTTCTACACATTCCTTATCTTCTGCATTGTCATAGTCAGTCGTCTTCTTACTTCCGTTGTACAGTCTCCATTGTTGTTTAGTATTGATCCCAGATATTTAAAATGTGCAATATTTTCAATCTTTTGTCTTGTCACTTGTCATTATCTTAGTTTTCTTTGTGTTCAGGTAGAGATTCTGGGCTTCGCTACGCTTCTGGGCTGATGTAATTATTTGTTCTAGGTCATTGGCGCTGTTTGAGAGCCAAACTGTGTTGTTGGCATATCGTATTTCCGGTATCTCCTTTCTTCCTATTGTGAACGGTTCGAAGTCTGTAGAGATTGGATCTGCCTTTACATTCCTGATGAGGTTTTTTGCATAAATGTTGAACAGGTATAATGAAATAATGCAGCCCTGTCTGACCCCCTTGTATATCTTGAACCAATCTGAGGTTTTCCTGATGGCTGCTTGCTGCCCCCTGTAGAGGGTTTCTATTAGTTGAACCAGATGTATTGGGAAGCCCATATCTTTCATAATGTTCCCCATTTGCTGATGTTTTATGCAGGCAAAGGCTTTGGTGTAATCTATACAACAGGCACACAAGCACACAAATCCGTATTGAATATATATATATATATATAACATATACCCCGTGTCTCCAAAAAGTGCACAATTGTATACTGTCATGTACAATATAAAAGAGTGTCACAAAACAAAATAGTTTACTCCGGTCTGTTTATGTAATAGTTCTCTCCATATTTATGTTGCTGGCTCTCTGATTAATTTGAACATCATGTTTTTCAGCTGGTATAAAAGGCACATGTGGTTCCTCGTCTGCAGCATACTACTTTGCATGTCGATCTGATTTCTTGTTTCTCGGTATGCTATATTGAGGCGGTATCCATTGCATGACAAACATGCGCTAGTTCAGGTATTAGAGCCTGTAGATCTAGCAGTTTCGTGGACTACATACTGTGGACCGATATGTTGGCTCATCAATTTCTCAGTTGTCAACTTCATTGTATGGATGTGTGAATTTCCAGATGGGTATCCCTAACTGCATGGTATCCCTAACTGCATGGTATCCCTAACTGCATGGTATCCCTAACTGCATGGTATCCCTAACTGCATGGTATCCCTAACTGCATGGTATCCTTAACAGTAAAATTATTCCTACTATTTGGGAATTCTCTGAACAGCCCTTCCTCACCTATCTTTATTGCATCATATTTTCACAAATATGTTAGTTATGGATTGATTTCATGTTGTCAATAATTCGAAACGTACTTGACTTTTTTCTCTGCAAAGTCTGTCCTGACTATAACTTCTTATTGCTCGTCCTTCTATTACTTGCTTATCCTGATATTGGCAAAATAAAAGTAATTTATGAGATTCAATTAATACACGCACTGCTTTCAAATTATGAACAATAGTACTGTGTAAATGGTTCTGAACAGGACAGCGATTACTGAAAAAAAATTTGATTAAAATATCTACATTAAACAATTATGGTCCAAACAATTTGAGTAGAAAAAAAAACTGCACTAAAATGGAAATGGAAAATCATCAATGTTGAAGCTAAAGATTGGCGTAGAATTTTCTTTCAATATATTCTGTTAAAAATTGAAAGCAATTACAATACATATTCCATTTTCCTTTTCTTGAAAATATAATGTCTATATATTGTCGTGTGCTCTATTGTCATTGTCTTTTGTAGTTCACAAATACATTCAAAGCGTACCTATTCCAGCATTGATTCTCTAGCCAGTGAGTTTGTCTGTGTATGTCAAATTCGGAGGAATTCTATACTATGCGGGGCGTTCTAGTTAAACCGATATTTTGTTGTAAGGACAAATATGTTTTCAAGAAGTCAAAATACCATTTATTTGTCGATAAAATCTCCTGCAACGTTTATTCTCTTATACCAGCCTTTAAGTAATGCTTGAAAACTTCAGCGTAGAAAGATTTGTCAGTTTGTCTGAAGCAATCCGTGACATCCTGTTTTACTTCATCATCAGTACTGAAATGCTGACCTCTAATAAATTGATTTAGGTGTCCAGACAGGTGAAAATTGCTTAGAGCGAGATCTGGGCTGTAAGGTGGATGTGACAATACTTCCAAGTCAAGTTGATTTAGATGACACATAGTGCGGTGAGCAAAAGAGGTCGACCGCTGTCTTGCAAAAGCAGGACGCCGTATCTGATCAAACCACAATGCAAATGTTCATAAATAATAGTGTTCACCGTATGGAGATGAACTTGTCTCTTGTGCAATTTCGTGACAGGTTATGCGTCGATTTTCAGGATAAGGCGTTCCACAATCTGGATATTCGCAGGAAAGACTGATGTGGGATGAGAGTCTTATGTACATTTTAGCAGATTTCATGTCTTTTTTCACAAGAAGTTCATTACAGCACGCTGTTCGATGCGAGCACTAAGAGTATTGTCCATCATATTTATTTATATGTCACGTGACATGGCAAGTGGACCTCCTAGCAGTTAGTTAGTTAGTTAGTTTTATTTCCCCTTGTGCTGTTTCGCGCCGTGGGGAGACTGAGTCGTCTATCCTGCGCCAAGTGCGTTGCGTCGATCAATGTGAACCCTTGTCGCTGCACAATCACTCTAATGTCATCTATCCACCTACCTCGCGGCCGCCCCCTTGCCCTGTAGCCAGATCTACCAGCATTTTAAGCCATCAGTGGAAGATGATGAGGGTGCATTCTCATGAGATGACCAAACCAACTTATTATCAGCCTGAGTATGTATTCGTCACAAGCCGTAGTGCCGACCATACTACGAATGTCGTCATTCCACATTCTGTCTCTTCTGGTAATACCTAGCAGTATCGGAAACTAATGATACTAGTTCCAACACGCTGTAACCCATTCAGTCAGAACTAGAAAAAAAGTCCCTGTCTGAATTGAACGCCCCTCGAATATGCTCTGCAGTCTGCGTGCCTGTCAAGATGCCTGAGTTGACAATTTTCATTTCTGCATACATATGATCGAGGAGTCGGAAGTGTCCTGTTCTGAACACAACAGCTTGCTCTTGTCTGTTTATGTTATATTAATCACCTTGTTATTGTTCGTGGCTCTCTGACGGATTTGATCATTCTTTTCATCAGTTGGTACGTAAATGGTACATCTGGTTGTCCAACCAGCGGTTAAATCAGGTGAAGAACTGGCCACTCCACTTCACACAGGACAATGGCTTAGTATTCTGAAATTTCTAAGGCTTCATTCCTACCAGAGGTTAAATCAGCTGAAGAACTGGCCACTCCACTTCACACAGGCTATGGCTTAGTATTCTGAAATCTCTAAGGCTTCATTCCTACCAGAGGTTAAATCAGCTGAAGAACTGGCTTCTCCACTTCACACATGCTATGGCTTAGTATTCTGAAATCTCTAAGGCTTTATTTCTACCAGAGGTTAAATGAGCTGAAGAACTGGCCACTCCACTTCACACAGGCTATGGCTTAGTATTCTGAAGTCTCGAAGGCTTCATTTTTTCTAGCGGTTAAGCCTGCTTAAGTAATCCCTTTATCCTTACCTTCTCTGACACAAAGAACATCAATTAACGCACAAATCATTTTAGATAAACTTAAAGTGTTTGTTTTGTTATAGAGAAGTAACTATGTTTGGTCTGTCAAAGTCAATGCCAAGTTCCAATGGCATCACAGATCAGGAGCAGTCGCTAGCTTTTCTGCTTTTCCGATACTTTTGAATCGAAGCTTGTTATCAAGATGCTGAACAATGCATGAGCTACAACGGTCAGCGACCCATAGCTGACTTTTAGCGTCTGGGCCAGCGAACCAGAGCTGTCAAAGCCCTTCAGCACCTCCACGCGGTGATGCTGGAAATCCGGCTTCAACAGAGCAGGATGGTTAAGGTGAAAGGATCGAAAGGGACGCTAATCCGGTACTCAAAATAAGCCTGCTGCCAAAAACGGATGTGTCTGGCCGAAATGTGCAAATATCGTAGTCAAGCTGTAAACTAGTGACACAACGCATTTCGTTCTCCGGAATACATCCTGCTACTTGCAAGGCCCTGTTCAGGGCTATGTAGCGGGAGATTGACAACGAACGCAAAAGAAGAATCGAAGCAAGGATTCTCATCTCTCAGACATCCCAAATTGTGTGTAGCTGTTTTCAGAAGGTCTGTTTAGTTTCAAGTTGGCATGGAGGAATGGTTTATATATATATATATATATATATATATATATATATATATATATATATATATATAGATGACCAATACGTCTTTGGGTCAACATTGTATATCAAGGCGAAAACAGGTACTGATCCAAACAGCTTTTGGCTACTTGGCTTCATACAACCTTGCCTGATTGAATACAAGGATTCTTCTTCTTCTTCTTCTTCTTCTTCTTCGTTCGTTCTCGAACTCCCACTACCACACCCTGAAAAAGCTTAAGTAGCAGAATGTAGTCCAGAGAATGGAATGCGTTGTGTAGTAGTTTGCAGCTTGGCTGTGATATTTGCACCTTTCGGTCCAACACATCCGACTTCAGCAAGCATTTTTTGAGTACCGGGTTAGCATTCCCTATTCGATCCCTTCTCCTTAGCCAGTCTGCCCTGCTGCAGCTTGTTATCCAGGATCACCGCGTGGAGGTGTAGAAGGGTCTTGGCAGCTATGGTTCGCTGGCCCTGACGCTAGCAGTCAGCTATGGGTCGCTGACCACTGCAGCTCATGCGTTGCTCAGCATCTTGATTCCGAATACCAGGATTCAAGTATTCAAGTAAGTGTTTAAGGGACATGAGTCGGCCTGTGTACATCTACAATGGCGATTGACCAGGTGCAGATTGCAACTATTGTGTGAGTTGGTGGTAGTCGGTTTTGGGCATTTCTCTGCTCAGCGGGCTGGGCTAGAACAGACCAGTGTTTTTTGGTTTCGGGATGATCCAATCTAAGTTTCCAGTCGGTTCTGTATCGGGCAGGGCTTACCCAGTTAAGGGCTAACTTGTGTCTCGGGCACGGCTTGTCCAGTTGAGGGCTAACTTGTGTCTCGGGCACGGCTTGTCCAGGTGGGGGGGGGGGGGGCTAACTTGTGTCTCGGGCACGTCTTGTCCAGTGGAGGGCTAACTTGTGTCTCGGGCACGTCTTGTCCAAGTGGAGGGGGGGGCTTACTTGTGTCTCGGGCACGTCTTGTCCAGTGGAGGGCTAACTTGTGTCTCGGGCACGACTTGTCCAGTGGAGGGCTAACTTGTGTCTCGGGCACGGTTTGTCCAGGTGGAGGGCTAACTTGTGTCTCGGGCACGTTTTGTCCAGTGGAGGGCTAACTTGTGTCTCGAGCACGTCTTGTCCAGGTGGGGGTGGGGGAGGGGGGCTAACTTGTGTCTCGGGCACGTCTTGTCCAGTGGAGGGCTGACTTGTGTCTCGGGCACGTCTTGTCCAGTGGAGGGCTAACTTGTGTCTCGGGCACGTCTTGTCCAGTGGAGGGCTAACTTGTGTCTCGGGCACGTCTTGTCCAGTCGAGGGCTAACTTGTGTCTCGGGCACGGTTTGTCCAGGTGGGGGGGCTAACTTGTGTCTCGGGCACGTCTTGTCCAGTGGAAGGCTAACTTGTGTCTCGGGCACGGCGTGTCCAGTAGGGGACTAACTTGTGTCTCGGGTACGTCTTGTCCAGTGGAGGGCTAACTTGTGTCTCGGGCACGGCTTGTCCAGTGGAGGGCTAACTTGTGTCTCGGGCACGGCTTGTCCAGTGAGGGGCTAACTTGTGTCTCGGGCACGGTTTGTCCAGTGGAAGGCTAAATTGTGTCTCGGGCACGGCTTGTCTAGTGGAGGGCTAACTTGTGTCTCGGGCACGGTCTGTCCAGTGAGGGGCTAAATTGTGTCTCGGGCAGGGCTTACCCAGTTGAGGGCTAACTTGTGTCTCGGGCACGGTTTTTCCAGTGGAGGGCTAACTTGTGTCTCGGGCACGGCTTGTCCAGTGGAGGGGCTAACTTGTGTCTCGGTCACGGCTTGCCCAGTGGAAGGCTAACTTGTGTCTCGGGCATGGCTTGCCCAGTGGAAAGGTAACTTATGTCTCGGGCACAGACGACAAACGAGCCACGCCAACATCAAGATTGCACCAGAGGAGCACATGATGGCAAAACTAACAATGAATGAAATTAATGAGGCCATGAGAACTTTAAAGAAAAAGAAATTGCCCGGAAAAGATGTGGTAACAAATGAAATGCTAATGGGGCTGGGCCAAACAGCAAAGTGGAAGCTACTGGCAGTCCTGAAACAAAACCGTAAAAGGGGAATTGTACCGCAGGCATGGAAAGATGCTGTACTTATACCAGTACCAAAGAAAGAAAAAGATAGAACAGATCCAAATGGATACAGGCATATCAGTCTACTGAGCTGTGTAGGTAAACTGATGGAGCGTATGATAAACACCAGACTGATGTGGCACCTGGAAAAAAAACAAATATTAATTCCACAGCAAACAGGATTTAGACAACACAGATCCACTGAGGACCAGATCACTCTCATAGCACAGGAAATAGAGGATGCTTACTAAGAGAAAAAGCATACAGTAGCGGTTTGGGGGGATCTAGAGAAGGCATTTGACAAGGTGTGGAAAGATGAACTTAATGTAAAGGTACAAAGAAGTGAAGTATCTGGAGACATGTACAGATGGACCAGCCACTACCTCGAAAACAGAACAGCCAGAGTTCAAGTACAAGGGCAGATGAGCAAAAATGTGTCACTTGAGCAGGGAGTACCCCAAGGGGGAGTACTGTCACCCACACTTTTTCTGGTGAATATAAACAACATTATTGAGAATATACCAAGAAGAGTCCACAGCTCCATGTGTGCAGACGATCTGGCTATGTGGACCTCCGAAAAAAATCTCACAGTATCAAACAATCGGATGCAGTAGGCCCTAACATTGTTGGAGGAGTGGGCGAAATCATGGCTGGTCCAAATAAATGAAGAAAAAACAATATGTACGATATTCTCGCTTTTAAATAAACCGCAGAACACCAAAATAAGTTTTAACGGCAAATATCTACTGCCAAATGACAACCAAACTATTTGGGCGTCACATTTGATCGGCGCATGACATGGAAAAGTCAGATCGAGAAAAACCGAATGAGAGCAAGACAAAGAATAGTAATCATGAGGAAACTTGCTGGCACAAGCTAGGGAGCACACGAAAGAATACTCAAGAAACTGTACACTGGAAGAATGAGACCAATTCTCGAGTATGGCATTGCGGCATGGACAACAGCAGCAAAGGCGAACTTTGATAAAATTAGCAAACTTCAAAACCAAGCCATGAGAGTTATAACGGGAGGTATGAAGTCAACGCCAATTGTAGAACTTGAAAAGATTACAAATCTGTAATCCATGACCGACAGAAGAGACTGCAGAGCCCAGCAGCAAGCAGAGAAACTCAGAAGACTGACATATCATCCAATGCATCAGAGACTAAATAGATTGGGCAAAGGGAAACTAAAGCGGAGATACTTTGCAGAAATAGCCAAAGCAAAGATGAGCGAAGACCCTATGAACACCATAACAACACCAAAGCCCATCCCTACTGTACGCAAACCCACATGGAAGCAGCATATAACTCCGGAGGTGGTAGAAAATATACCAGGTATTGGAAACAAGAACAGCCAGACTGAAAAAGAAAGAAGAGACATAACCCTGAGGTACATAGCGGAAAACTACACAAGCATGGACTGGACCCATGCATACACCGACAGTTCTGTAACAAACACAACACAGAATGGAGGGGGAGGGGTATTCCTGAGCCTAACAAATGGTAGAAAAATAACACTGTCAGTGGCAACTGGAAAATTCTCAAGCAATTTCAGAGCGGAGGCAGAGGCACTGAAGGCTGCAGTAAAAGCAATGCTGATAGGCGAAAGCAAAGAAAGCCAGATAGTCCTGTTTACAGATGCCCTCGCCGTGGTTACAGCACTAAAAAGCCAGAAAAATACTGAACTTAATCATTTTAAAACAGCACTCTGTCAACAATGCCAGCAGTCCGCATCAAAAAGAGTAGTGGTACAGTGGGTTCCATCCCCCTGTAACATACAAGGCAACGAGGAGGAAGACAGACTGGTAAAAGAAGGTACAAGACTACCACAACCAGATTCTAGTGTGACCTACGAAGAGTCCAAAAGGTTTATTAGGACCAGATACATGGCCAAAGGGGAAACAGAACATACTGGCTACACAAAAAATGATGCCTACTACCAGCTGAACAGATGAGAGCAGGTCGTGGTCTTCAGACTCCGCACAGGACACAACAGACTGAGGTACCATCTATTCAATAAACTGAAGATAGGTGGCACTGACGAATGCACCTGTGGTACAGGGAAAATGACCGCTGAACATCTGCTGCAAAATTGCCTGACATACGAGGATCAGAGAAAGCACATGTGGCCATCACCAGTGGCAACACTAGGCACGCTCTATGGCAGTGTCGACAGCCTCAAGATGACCGCTGCTTTCTTCGAACAAATTCAAGTTGACGTCTTACAGCTTACGAAGAAGAAGAAAAAAGATGGTCTCGTTGTCTTGCCTTGAGTTCCTTCTGGTAGCTCGCTTTCTCTGAGCTTCAGGAATGAATATCATCTCGACGATTTGAGCAGCCTGTACGATGCATGCTCGCCAGGCTGATGTACTCTGCTAGCGTGTCCCAGTAGGTGACGTCATTGTTAAAGCTCCTCGGATACATATTTACGGAGTCCATAGAGTTTCTTCTATTTCTCTGACGAGACATTGCCATCCTCAGTTCACAGTCCAGCAGATTCATGTGAAAGCCCTAATCTGACACTCGCACATCCGGCTTATTGTATCAGACTTGCTGTTAAGGTCCGACTGTAGTGGTAGCCTTATGCTACACTTGAAGAAAGACATTGTAGATCTGATTTTGTTCAAATATAACAAAACATTGACCAGGTTATCGTCCAAACAGTTATGCAATGGATCCATGTGCACTCAATCACACTTTGCAATAACAAAGCAGACAGTCTAGCAAATTAAGGATGAAGACAAGAACAGCCACACACATCTTTACAAACAGCCACACACATCTTTACAAACAGCCACACACATCTTTACAAACAGCCAACGATCTTATCAGAACATGAAATAACGAAACTGGGCTGCACGTATCGGACACGGGTGACGTGAGAGAAGTCTACATACTTATGGCAAGCCTCAATCCAAATGACAGTATCAATCAACCTACAAAGAGGGATCAGAGTCCCACTTCCAGGTTGTGAGCTTCACACTTCACTTAACAAGTACCTGAACCGAATCCAACCGCAACCCACTCCAGAGTTCCAGCTGTGTACACACCCATACGAAACTGTTGATCATCATCTCTTTGAGTGCTCGGCGCTGAACGATGTTAAGAAAATGCGTCTTCCTCCTAGACTAGATAAATAGAACAATTTACAAATACGTACATATACCATCACATGACGTTGGGCCAAAACGCAAGAGCTTGGCTACTTGAATGATGTTGGAATCTTCAGAACAATAACATACACATTTTCAAAAGTACCCGTCGAACCCTAATAATGTCTTTCGACCCCAAATTAAGTCGCAAACCCAGGACTGTGCACTTCCGTTCCAGAGCACAAGAGAGTTCACAATTGACCTCACAATTAAGGCACTACAGTGCCACACTGGCACCGACACGGGAAATTTGTGTTCGTCTCATGAGAACTAAGAAAGAGGGGAACTTGGCGCATGCGCCTGCGAAGACGTCGTAATGACACAGCTTCCTGTTTCAAGATATCCATTGTCTTTTTTCCCAAATGATTCATGCAGAGAATCACGCAGAGGGATAGAGTGAGCAAACAAGCAGAAGGTGTGGTGAATATGTATGGGCGGAGAAACATAGATGGAGGACATTAGGAGGCCGATGGAAGGTGTAAATACATGTACGAACATAATAACGTTAAGGAACACAGAGTGACAAAGAAGGAAGGAATTAAGAAGAACACTGAAGGTGTGAATTAACATATGATTTTTTAAAAACACTATTCGAAAGAAAGGTCGGGAAGACATGCAGAAAAAGATAGAAGAGGAGGGATATAGCTGTGTACAGAGAAACTATATGAAGAAGACAGAGCGATGGAAAAAATCAACAAACATATGGAATGTGTTTAATATAAACTGGAACAGAGAACTGCTGCAAAGTATAAAGAGAGGGAAGGAACCAACATACAGATGGAAAGTGGTAAATAAATATGGGAACAGAGACGGAGGGACCCCACATACAGATGGAAAGTGGGAAATAAATATGGGAACAGAGACTGAGGGACCCCACATACAGATGGAAAGTGGGAAATAAATATGGGAACAGAGACGGAGAGACCCCACATACAGATGGAAAGTGGGAAATAAATATGGGAACAGAGACGGAGGGACCCCACATACAGATGGAAAGTGGGAAATAAATATGGGAACAGAGACGGAGGGACCCCACATACAGATGGAAGGTGTGGAATAAATATGGGAACAGAGACTGAGGGACCCCACATACAGATGGAAAGGGGGAAATAAATATGGGAACAGAGACGGAGGGACCCCACATACAGATGGAAGGTGTGAAATAAATATGGGAACAGAGACGGAGGGACCCCACATACAGATGGAAAGTGGGAAATAAATATGGGAACAGAGACGGAGGGACCCCACATACAGATGGAAAGTGGAAAATAAATATGGGAACAGAGACGGAGGAACGCCACATAGAGATGGAAAGTGGGAAATAAATATGGGAACAGAGACGGAGGGACCCCACATACAGATGGAAAGTGGGAAAAAAATATGGGAACAGAGACGGAGGGACCCCACATACAGATGGAAAGTGTGGAATAAATATGGGAACAGAGACGGAGGGACCCCACATACAGATGGAAAGTGGGAAATAAATATGGGAACAGAGACTGAGGGACCCCACATACAGATGGAAAGTGTGAAATAAATATGGGAACAGAGACGGAGGGACCCCACATACAGATGGAAAGTGGGAAATAAATATGGGAACAGAGACGGAGGGACCCCACATACAGATGGAAAGTGTGGAATAAATATGGGAACAGAGACTGAGGGACCCCACATACAGATGGAAAGTGGGAAATAAATATGGGAACAGAGACGGAGGGACCCCACATACAGATGGAAAGTGGGAAATAAATATGGGAACAGAGACGGAGGGACCCCACATACAGATGGAAAGTGGGAAATAAATATGGGAACAGAGACGGAGGGACCCCACATACAGATGGAAGGTGTGGAATAAATATGGGAACAGAGACTGAGGGACCCCACATACAGATGGAAAGGGGGAAATAAATATGGGAACAGAGACGGAGGGACCCCACATACAGATGGAAAGTGGGAAATAAATATGGGAACAGAGACGGAGGGACCCCACATACAGATGGAAGGTGTGAAATAAATATGGGAACAGAGACGGAGGGACCCCACATACAGATGGAAAGTGGGAAATAAATATGGGAACAGAGACGGAGGGACCCCACATACAGATGGAAAGTGGGAAATAAATATGGGAACAGAGACGGAGGGACCCCACATACAGATGGAAAGTGGGAAATAAATATGGGAACAGAGACGGAGGGACCCCACATACAGATGGAAAGTGTGGAATAAATATGGGAACAGAGACGGAGGGACCCCACATACAGATGGAAAGTGGGAAATAAATATGGGAACAGAGACTGAGGGACCCCACATACAGATGGAAAGTGTGAAATAAATATGGGAACAGAGACGGAGGGACCCCACATACAGATGGAAAGTGGGAAATAAATATGGGAACAGAGACGGAGGGACCCCACATACAGATGGAAAGTGTGGAATAAATATGGGAACAGAGACGGAGGGACCCCACATACAGATGGAAAGTGGGAAATAAATATGGGAACAGAGACTGAGGGACCCCACATACAGATGGAAAGTGTGAAATAAATATGGGAACAGAGACGGAGGGACCCCACATACAGATGGAAAGTGGGAAATAAATATGGGAACAGAGACTGAGGGACCCCACATACAGATGGAAAGTGTGAAATAAATATGGGAACAGAGACGGAGGGACCCCATATACAGATGGAAAGTGCGGAATAAATATGGGAACAGAGACTGAGGGACCCCACATACAGATGGAAGGTGTGGAATAAATATGGGAACAGAGACTGAGGGACCCCATATACAGATGGAAAGTGTGGAATAAGTATATGAACAGAGACTGTGGGACACCACATACAGATGGAAAGTGTGGAATAAGTATATGAACAGAGACTGTGGGACACCACATACAGATGGAAAGTGTGGAATAAATATGGCAAAAGAGACACGTTATTAAGGCGCAAGAGTGACATTCAAAGAATGCACATTAGAAGCGCCACGCATACCCCACGTATACATTTCCTGTTCGCTATCAACCTATGAGATGTGCCGACAGACACCTGATGTTTTCGGCCGGTTCTATTTATCAGCTATGAATTATCGAGACCCGAAAGATATAAAGAGCAATAACGCGACTAAGGAGGTAAAGTTAATTGGCTAAACTTCCTTTGATTCTTGATTCTAGGAACCAACATCATAACACAGGGGACATTCCCATAAGTGCTACGTTGTCCATCCAAGTAGCCAGCCAAGTGTATATATATATATATACTCAGAGTCCCAGTCAGGTGTTGATTTCGTGTTCTTGAGATCATTCCATACAGAATACACTTTCCCCGCTCTTCCTCAGTGGTAGTGGAGTAGGCAGCTGATTTCTCCACCACCTTCCTGCCATTTTGGTAGCCGACAAAACCCCAACCGCACTTGTTTGTGTTGGCGGAGCCATCTGTGTACAGAATTGGGTATTGTGGTCCTGCCTGTTGCTATAACAGCTCCTGTATTGAAGCGTCTGGCCTAGTGCCGCCCCACTTGCCCCACTCTCTGCTCAGTTGTATCCCCACTCTTGTCAGGGGGCTCTCGTTGCCAACTTCTACCCATTCACTACCTTCTTCCCGCTTCTTCCAATGCACAAACCTTCATCAGGGAGTCTTCTACCTTTGCCAACCATGACCTTCCTCGCTTTATGTGTCTACCCTTGATTGTATCCAAGCCTTGGTGCAAGGGGAGGGGGGAGTAGGTGTTCGTTGTTGGTAACGTTATCGTTCGCCCTTACCTGCGCTACTTGATGTCTCACCTTGATGCTTGGCAAATCAAGCAGGAAACTTATTTCAGCAATGGCAGTATGTCTATTGCATCTCAGAACTGCCCTCATGACCTCGTTCTGGATTCATTCTAATTTGTCTACTTGTGACTATGATAGCGGGATCTTTCTGTTGCTGGAGCCGATTTTCGTCTCTGGAAACTTCAGTTATGATAGATGTGGATAGTGTAGCCGTCTACGGTGAGCGGGCTTGCTAGACAAGAATTAGAGCTTGATAAACTTCGAAATCACTGATGTTTAGAAAAAAACAATACAGGATTTGGTTCATGTCTGGCACAACGGCTTCTCCAGTCGACCCAGCCCCAATGGGTACCTGGCGTATATGTTAGGGAAGGTAAAAAACAGCAAGGGAGGGAGCTGGTCACCGTATCTCTCATATGCTGGGGCTTAGGACATGAAGAGTTATCGTTATTCCGGACGATTATTGCTGCCATGGGACTGACCATTACCTTTACTATGATAGGTAGTAGATGTGTGTAGTATGACAGACCGTATAGTTACTGGATGCTAAAAACCTACACCAACGGAAAAAATATACCCCATTATCGGCATAGGATCACCAGATATACAAAGAACTGTCGCGTCAGAGATAGAAAGAGAGAAACAGGTAAATGACACAAGACACTCTATGTTTGGACATCAGGTGCAGCGCCCAAGACTAAGTTTCTTACAGTCAACCCAGCCCCTACAGACTAGTCCAGGAAAACGACACATCGGAAGTTGGAAACAGCTGACATAGGTCCCCTGAATCGAGTTACGGGAGGAACCTGCGCCTGGACATCTCCTGCCCTACGTAACATGGAAGTCACTAAATAGACTTCGAACTGGTGTATCACGATGCAGGAGAAACCTGAAAAGATGGGGATACAGGGATGATGAAACATGCGAATGTGGAGTAACACAAGACTATGACCATCTGATGATCTGCCCAAACCTCCCGGAGACTTGTAGCATGGATGACCTGCTGAGTTCCAGTGACAGGGCAATCCTCGAGGCTGAATACTGGAAGAATAAAGTGTGCCGTAGTGCCTAGGACACGGAAAGTAAGTAGATATGTGATAGACATTTCAGCATCACCAGCTGCTTCGAAGTTCTTAAGATTTCTGAAGGATCTCTTATCTCCTCAAATAAAAACTGATCACATGACACTGCAATGGTAGATATGTTTTCTGTACTTTCCACTGCCCCGAGTTCTCTGCAGGGAACCATGTGTATGACAAAGACAAGAATAGCACCACTCCCCCACAGGGAGCATGTTGTAAAAGGCGACTGTCTGTGTGACATTGTAATGTGGCTTGTGAAGATCAGCATAGATGACGCCTAACAGCCTGCTGGTCTTCCTTGCTCTAGTGCTTCAGTCTATTAAGATGAACTCCCACATACGTTAACAACCCTCCACGCACGTGCGCCAACACAGCCAAGTCCGCTAAGAAGGAAATTGTCTTCCCGGCTACTTCCATCTCACGCGATAGCTGGTCATCGGTGCCTGCAGAAATACAAGCCGGTTAAGACTATAACTAAAAGACTCTCCAAGAGCAGTCCTATTAATGATCCTTGAAGAAAAGACAAGAGAGCCGATGTCCTGAACCAGCTTTGCAAATGGCCATAGAGTTAATCAATAAACCAATATCTTTCTGCATAATATTTGGGGTCCGCTTATCTCATAATCACACGTCGTATCACCCTATTCTGTGCCATTTGCCGCAGTTCACTCAGCGTCTTCCTAATGTTTATTTATATATGTCTCGAGGTATCGTCTACATGTGTATTTTGTCTTTATGTATTTTTCTTGGTCTGGTTATTCCGGAACAAAGACTGACTTGTAGTGCTGTTAGGTGTTTTCCATAATGTTTGTCATATATAACGTCAGAACAGTCACCTCAGAACTGTAGAAACCAAAATAAGAATCATGAAACTGAACTGGAACATAGTACTGATGGTCAGACACAGAAAATGCTAGAAGTTTGTTGCTGCACAGATGGATCAAGATGCTGAGCAGTGCATGAGCTGCAGCGGCCAGTGACCCAAAGCTGACTGCTGTCGTCATGGCCAGCGAACCAGAGCCGCAAATACACTTTTTCACTTGCATGTGGTGATCCTCGATAACCGGCTGCAACAGAGAAAACTGGTTAAGAAAAATGGATCGAAAACGGAATGCTAACCCGTAACCAAAAACAGTCATACTGAAGTCGGATGTGTTAGGCCGAAAAGCTCAAATATCGTAGTCAAGCTGTAAACTACAACGAATCCCGTTCTCCGGACTACATCCTGGAACTTGCAAAGACCTTGTCAGGGCTTGATAGGAGACGTCTGAGAACGAACAAAGAAGATGAAGAAGATTTTTGCTGTTCAGATAGATACCTTCTGGTGTGATTGTCACTGATTCCATTAGCATACTACTTCTTGCCAATCAGATCAAGTTACAATAGTCAGAATTCGAATAAACATCGCAGACATTACAAATTAAGCGTGCAAACATGTGGCCACTTAGGAAGAACAAACAACAGGGGGAGCATGTTCACAATGCATTCTGGCTCCACAAGTGAAACAAAATGACAACATTGCCCTTCACAACGCATATATGGTATGAACTGAATGACGACAAGAGAAGCTTGAGACTGACCACATTTTTTGAGAGAGCGATGAAAAAATATTGGCAACGATCATCTAATCTTCCTTTCCAAAAGTCTTTCTGTTGATACTCTGTTCTCAGTTGAAATAATAACCGGTCTTTCAAAATAAATGTATATCAAATCTGAAGGAGGACAAGGATGCGTGCTATCCCTTTTGCTGTTCATCACATTTGTAGAACAGCCAGCCCATTGGTGAACTCTCAAATGAACTCCCTTTTGCAGACGATCAAACAGTCACAGCCACTTCAGAAATACAGTTGCAGCAACAAATTGACAAACTAAATACGACATGTAAAGAATACAGGATGAAGGACAACATAGGCATAACTGAGGTCATGTAAATATCTAGACAAGCAGGAGAAACCAATATCTTCCATGCAAAGCAGCAAATCAAACAGGAGAAAGATTTACTATACTTAGGTAGAATAATATCAGCAGATGGAAGAATCACAGAGGAAAGCAACAAAAACGCTATTAGGCCAATCTTTGGACAATGATTACTAATACTAAATTGCAAGCGTGTAACAATAACTACCAAAAAAGAACTTATACGACATAAGTTTCGTTCCTACACAATGCTTTCAATGTCAAAGCTGAACACTAACAACAATTGAAAAAATATGAATCGTAACAGCAGAAATAAAATGGCCACGAAGAATATTTGGCGTAACAAGAAGAGACAAGATCAGAAACGAAAATATCAGTAGACTGGTGGGAACAATACTAGTATTAGACTACATCAAATGACAGCAGCTAAAATGGTTCGTCCACAAAACCCACCTACCACAACAAAGATCTTCACAGCAAGCCAAGCAATTATATTTAGATACAACAGATTCTAGGCAAAAGGACGACCTCGAAAAAGGTGGATTGCATAAATATCAGAGGTGGTGAATGCCAATGTGAGTGAAACACTCAGGCGGAATCGTTCCAGAGATCTCTTAATAACCTGACACGAGAAAGGCAAAGTAGGAACATCGACAAGTAGAAAGAAATGTTGAGATTATTTGAGAGCGAAGGGCGAATAAGAATAGCAAGAGCTCCTACGGTTAACGACCAAGACTCCAAGAAAAATTGTTGTTATTGTTTAATGTCCACAATGAGTAAGTTTACCTTTTAGTGTGCCCTCAAAGGGGCGTTAAGTGGCGTGTTGTAGTAGCTGTCCTTGTTTTTTTGTTGTTGCTTACATGTTTGCCTCACTAGTTTCTCCTGGCGGAGGCGCGCCTATTTCACCCCAGAACGTAGTCCATTGGGCCATATCAGGATGCATAAACCAGTGCTTGGATGCATGTGTGCGTCTGTATGTACCTATGCTAGGTTTGTGGGGCCTCAGAAACTAGCCTAACCAAAGTGCAATGGAAGGGCCTCACCATGAGGGTCACATCCCGGGCGTGCGGATGAAGGTAGAGCGCGGCCCTCCTAGCGGTTGTGCTGTGTTTAACTTCATCTCCATGTCGTTCACTACTATGAGGATCACATCGATCTACATCTCGTTAGCCAGACGGCCTTGAAAACAGCCTGTTTCCAGGAAACGCTACATGCAAGATTCCCAAAATGGCAAAAGAATCTATATTTTAACCTGCACTTAAATTCAAGTTACCCTGTAATTGCCTTAACAAATAACGGTAGGTTACAACAATGTACGAGTAGATGACACAGGTAAGAGTAAAGACATGTCGCACACCGTTAACCGAATAATAGTTTCGTCTACGTATTTCGCGCTAAATAATATAATGTAGTTACCATGGCAACAGCGAGCGAGGTCCATCTCACTTATTTCCTCTCCAACATTCAGTGGTATCTCAGTGGTCGCCAAACTGGGATTCTAAGGTTACAATCATGTTAACAAATGCCCTTGCAAGAGCCCACAGACAACTATACTTTAAAAACCGTTAACCTAATGCATTTTTTAAAAAGAAATTATAGCTATCCCTTGTCTGAAGAATGTCAAAAGTTCAAATCCTACAGAACGGTGTAAAAATCAGGGGCAGGACAGAGTTTCTGAAGGCCAAAGGGAAACTATTGTTGATATTAATTTTGTGTTTATTTCTTACTTCGCTCACACTGTAGACATAGTGAGAAAATCAATAATTTCTTTGAATTTAACTTTATTTTTCAGAACCTCGGACAGATCTGTCCTACTCACCTATTTATTCTAAACTATCTTCTAGAACACTGACCTCACACTCAAACCACACAGGGGATCTCATAATGGATTACAACAGGTTCACATGAGAACATGTTTATGGGCCGTTGGTCGAGTGATGTCAAGGTAATCGGCCAATGACCGCATGAAGAATTGATAATGGAACGATAGTCGCCTAAAGACATCAAAATGGGAAATGGTCACAGGATGTCAAGTCAATGGATCAATGGCTGCATAATATCAAGATTATGGACCAATAACTGCATCAAGACGTGGAAATAGACCAATAGCCAAACGATGTTAAGGTAATGGATCGAAGGCGCATGACGACAAGATAATGGACCAGTGGCCTCTTAATGTCAAGTTAAAGACACCAATGGCCGCATTATGTCAAGTTATGGCTCAAATGCGCATGACGACAACATAATGGACTAGTGGCCGCATGATGCCAAAATGGTGGACCAATGGCCGCATGAAGATATGATAATGGGCAATGGTCTCTTGATGTTAAGTTAACGACAACAATGGTCACATGCTATCCAGTTAATGGACCTATAGCCACATGTAGACATGCTAATTGACCAATGGTTGCGGATGTCATGTTAACGGATCAATCCTGCATGATGTAAAGGTAATGGGCCAGTGGCCGCATAATGTCAAGATGGTTGAACAATGGCCGCATGAAGATATGATTTTTAACCAATGGCCGCTTGAAGATAAGGTTTTTAACCAATGGCCGCTTTATGCCAAGTTAAAGGCATCAATGGTCGCATGATGTAATCTTATTTAATGCATAGACCATCTACTGAGTGTCTCTGACAAACTGTCTTCTTCGTTGTCTGCACGGGTTCTGAGCGCCATTGACAGGCAAAATGGTGTGAACAATGAACCGGCTTTATCTGTCGTTGTGGGATAAAAAGTAATTAGCATGTCCTTTGCCGAACGTCACTTCTTACAACTGCCAACGTATTTGGCTGTTATAAGATTATTGGCAAGTGTGTAGTTCGGTAGGTTACCATTACTTTCTGTACGTAATCTGGGTCCGGTGACCATCCGCCCTTTGTCTGTAACTTGTGATGTATATATTTGTAACATCATTTTGAATTCCCAATTATGTTTAAAGTCTAACCAATATATTACGGGATCCTCACCGGTGATATGGAGTTTGTGTATTGTGCTCAGATTCTCGAAAAATATTGAGAAGAACAGAACAGTTATGAGTTAAACTATGGTTTACTTTATATAGGGTGTCTGACTCACTGTGAAAATCCCTTGAAACGTCACATTCCACCGCCGACTAAAAAATGGAACTCATATTTTACCAAGGTGAATTATACTTAATACATGCTCCACATAGAGAAATAAAACAAAGTTCACGTTACAAAACACAACAAATTACTGTTGATAGTGATCCTTTCATAGAATCCTGCCCTGAAACAAACTGCACATCCATGTTTGTTTCCCGAATACGCTATTATAGTTGCACTAATAGTTGACACATGCAAATTCCGTTATTTAGTCAGCCTTTTAATACGACGTTTCAAAGGGATTTCTTTGTGAGACGCCTATCTAAAGTAGGCCATGATTAAATCGTATACAATGACGTTGATCCTTCAACCAAATTAACTAAATTTTGATGAATTTCTGAATTCATTGTGTTTTACGTTTGAAGCTCCCAGCCAGACGTTAATGTGCATAGCCCCATGCGATGCTGATATGGACGATTCAATGTGTTGGCCTATAATATTTGATACATTTAGATGGGAACTATTATATTCGTCATCTGCTTTATGAAAACTGTGTGCTTCTTTGTGTTGTTTCGATACAAAGGACCTTCATTTTAACTTTCTCTGTATGTACCGATTAATATATTTATATTTCCTTGTATCCCTTCTGTCTCTATATCTCTGTCTTTCTCTCTGTCTCTCTCTCTCTCTCTCTCTCTCTCTCTCTCTCTCTCTCTCTCTCTCGATGTCTCTATCAATTGTATATACATTTAATTATCATTTCAGACTTTCTTGTTGCATCTCTTTTTAAACTATTTGAGAGTGTCTCTCTTTTTTCAGTGTATCTTTATATATTTCAGTGTCTCTTTCAGTGTATATATTTGTCTCTTTTTGTGCTTTTTTCTCTGTCATTGTATATCTTTGGTATTCAGTGTACCACTTTCTCTTTCAGAGTTTCTTTCTTTCACATGTACACATCTCTCTTTCAGTGTATCTCTTTTAATTTTAGTGAACTTTTTCAGTGCATTGCTTTGTCTTTATGTGTTTTTCTTTCTCCTTCATTGTATATACATCTCTTGCATCGAATTCATGTTTCTTTGATTAAGTGTATTTCTTTCTAGTTCAGTGGGTTTTTTTGTCTTGGGGCTAGCGAGGTCTGGGCTGGACGTCCCGCTCGTTAAAGGAAAGTGAAGCGTCTGTTGTAGCCTCTCCTTTCCAGGTGCAGAGATCGCTGTTCAGCTTACCGGGCATGTGTTTCTATGCCAATAGCCTCTCCTAAATTGCTGTGTCTCCAGCAGCACCTTCATGTGGAGTCCTCTGTTTCTTACAGAGCCTGCTGTGCTACAGGGTACCCCGGGGTATAACTGGACGAGCAGATTAGGCTCATTAGCCTTGGTTGGCAGCCAATCTAAAAGAAGGTAAACTCGAACCCCTTGTAGACGAAGCTCGTTAGCCTGTTGCGGCAGATCGCCTAGGTGAGGGGGAGGTCTGATTTTAAACTTACAAGTGACAGAGGTGACTAGCTAGTCCTGGGACGAGTGGCCTATCATTGGATGTTTCAAGTAACTAGTATATATGGGCAACGACTCCATTGCCTCCTGGAATCCTCGTGAGAGGGAAGGGCTACGGGAGTAAACCCAGACAAAACATCCAGAGTCGTAGCCCCAAAGGTGGATGGTTTCAAAATTTCGAATTCATTCCGAAGCTCCTGCAGTTGAGCTGGTGCCAAATTGTCATGATTTGCATTCCTTTGGATTACACCAGTGAGGCATAGAAGAGGATCCTGCAGTTTTGGCAGCCCAGGTTCTCCGTATTCAGCGCCCAGGTTTGCGCTCTAGAGAGGTTGCTCACAGAGCGCCACGCGCTAGGTCTACAAAGACTGACGACTATGAATTCTTTTTTTTATCAGTGTATGACTTTCGATTTCATTGAATAACTGCCACGTTCATAGTATCTCTTTCTATTGCGTTGTATATCTTCATCTTTCTGTGTATCTCTTTCTCTTTCAGTGTATCTCTTTCTCTTCAAGCTTTTCTATTTCCTTTTTAGTTCCTTCTCTTTCAGTGTATCGTTCTCCTTCCCAATACAACTTTCACTCTCAGCGTACTTTCTCTTTTAGTGTATAACATTATTGTTCATTACATCTTAGAATTGTTCAGTGCGCATCTTTCTCTTTCAGTTTACTTATACTCGTTCACTGTACCTATCTCGTTAAAGCATCTCTTGCTCCTTCATTGTATCTTTTTCTCTTACAGATACACTGCATCTCTTTCAGTGCCTTTCTTTCTCTTTCAGCGTATCTCTTTCTTGCTCTTGTAATCTCGTTATTTCCTTTTCTCGTTTTCAGGTCATTTTTCACTTCCAGTATTGCTATCAATTTCTCTCTAATTTCTCGCACTTTATCTCTCTTTCTGACTTACAAGTGTATTCTTTCTCTTTTTCAGTATCCGTATTTTAGTGGTT
This sequence comes from Ariolimax columbianus, assembly GCA_036924085.1. Lineage (NCBI taxonomy): Eukaryota > Metazoa > Mollusca > Gastropoda > Stylommatophora > Arionidae > Ariolimax > Ariolimax columbianus. The sequence goes on from JAVGWX010000003.1 coordinate 89,673,370, forward strand.
CTATTTCCATCTTCTTTTCATTCTCTTTCAAATTCTTACAAATTTATTCTTTCACATCTCGCTGCTGTTCTTGTTCTGTTTCTATCTATCTATCTATCTATCTATCTATCTATCTATCTATCTATCTATCTATCTATCTATCTATCTATCTATCTATCTATCTATCTATCTATCTATCTATCTATCTATCTATCTATCTATCTATCCATCCATCCATCCATCCATCCATCCATCCATCCATCCATCCATCCATCCATCCATCCATCCATCCATCCATCCATCCATCCATCCATCCATCCATCCATCCATCCATCCATCCATCCATCCATCCATCCATCCATCCATCCATCCATCCATCCATCCATCCATCCATCCATCCATCCATCCATCTATCTATCTATCTATCTATCTATCTATCTATCTATCTATCTATCTATCTATCTATCTATCTATCTATCTATTTATCTATCCATCCATCCATCCATCCATCCATCCATCCATCCATCCATCCATCCATCCATCCATCCATCCATCTATCTATCTATCTATATATATATATATATCTACCTACCTACCTGCCTATCTATCTATCTGTATATATACATATATCTATCTATTTATCTAAATATCTAACTATAAATCTGTCTATATATCTATCCATTTATCTATCTATCTATCTATCTGCCTTTCTGTCTATCTGCCTGTCTCTCTCTCTCTCTCTCTCTATATATATATATATATATATATATATATATATATATTTACCTAACTTTTTAATCCATCTATCTTCTTGTCTGTCTTTCATCCTGTTTACCTGCCTGTCTGTCTGTCTATAAATCTCTATCGCGCTCTATATCTATCTATATGTCTATATATCTCCCTGTCTTTCTATCACTCTCTAAACTGCTCTTTCTTTGTCTCCCCCTTTCCCTCTGAATTTCTCTTTCCCTGTACTTGTATTGTTTACTCTTCTTCTCTCTGTATTTCTCTTTCTCTCTCTGTTTACTTCCCTCTCTTTATGTTTCTCTTTCTCTCTCATTCTTTCTCTCTCTCATTCTCGCTCTCTCTCTCTCTCTCTCTCTCTCTCTCGTATATACCCAGATACAATACTAGACATGTTCCATGTTAAATCCATATTTCCTATCTACGTCAATTATCATTGGCTGGCCATGCAGGTCTTCTCTCTATCGAGTCAAAGCATCGGTTGGAAGGCCACATGCTCACACTATAGGATGACCCTTTGTAGCGCGTGAACAACCGCGCTGCACACCTCCATTGCACTTCACTACAACATTCAAGAAGTGTTAAAAGGAAAGTTTATTACCCAGTGGTCCTTCACAGACCAGGATGGAGATGATTGGAGACGAATCTGGAATCCGAAGCGGTACATGTCCCGCAAAGGATTGGGTCATCAAGATTAATCAAGTTTTAGGCACAATTTGATCATCAAGTACCATACAGAGAAATCAAGAACCATACAGAGAAATCAAGAACCATACAGAGAAATCAAGAACATCATCAGAAATCAGTATATACACCAATGGCGATCATCAAGTACCATACAGAGAAATCAAGAACATCATCAGAAATCAGTATATACACCAATGGAGATCATCAAGTACCATACAGAGAAATCAAGAACATCATCAGAAATCAGTATATACACCAATGGAGATCATCAAGTACCATACAGAGAAATCAAGAACATCATCAGAAATCAGTATATACACCAATGGAGATCATCAAGTACCATACAGAGAAATCAAGAACATCATCAGAAATCAGTATATACACCAATGGAGATCATCAAGTACCATACAGAGAAATCAAGAACATCATCAGAAATCAGTATATACACCAATGGAGAAAAGACAGAAAAATAAGCAGTACACCAGACCAAATTCACTATCTGAAAAAAAATCAACAAGTTACCGTATTTCGCCTGAGAACTGGACACTGCAGACTACTAGAACATCTTAACCGACTGAAGATCTCACACACTGATGAGTGCCCATGTGGAACAGGATGCCAGAACCCTGAGCATATTCTACAAGAATGCCCAATCTATAGGGAAATGAGATGCCAGACCTGGCCAGAGGGTGCGGAGCTGAGACAAAAGCTATGGGGCAACCGCTCCGACCTGCTGAAGACTACAGACTTCATCATGGCGACTGGCCTGCAGATATAGCATGACCAAAAGACCATGAACGCAAAGAAACAAAATAAGTATCTAATAATAAACTACTATAATACAGAAAAGTTCACAACACTTAGTTAGCATATTTCGCCTACCTTGAAGCCCAATGTGGTTTGACAGACAGTAATGGAAACGTTTACATTAATATTATGCGAAATTGAGAAGACAGGAGTGGAGGAACTCGAGTTCAACAATAGTTCCGGAAGGAGCAAATGGATAGGACATAAATGAAGAAATTGAAAAAGAAGCAGATCTATCTATCTGAGAAGTAGCATTCGGAAGAAGACGAAGAAGAAGAAGAAAAAGACGACGACGATGAACAAGAAGAAGAAGAAGAAGAAAAAGAAGAAGAAGACAGAGAAGTAAGGGGAGGAGGAGACGAAGAAGAAAGCGATCAATGCGAAAGAGAAGAAGAAGAAGATGAAAAAAGAAGAAGAGGAAGAAGAATAAAAATAAGACGAAGAAGAAGAAGATGAAGTAAAAGAAGAAGCAGAAGAAGATGAAAGAGAGGGAGGAGGAGAAGAAGCTGACGAAGAAGAAGAAAATAATGAAGATGAACTAGAAAAAGAAGAAGTAGAAAAAGAAGAAGTAGAAAAAGAAGAAGAAGAAGAAGAAGAAGAAGAGGAAGAAGAAGAAGAAGAAGAAGAAGAAGAAGAAGAAGAAGAAGAAAAAGCAGAAGACGACGAAGAAGAAGAAGAAGAAAAATTACAAGAACAAGAAGAAGAACAAGAAGAAGAAGAACAAGAAGCAGAAGACGAAGAAGAGCACGAGCAAAAAAAAAAAAAAGAAAAGGAAATAATAAAAATTAAAAAAAGAATACAGGATAGAAGAAGAATATAAAACAATTCGGAATCAGTACTTTCACTTGGAAAAAACTGTCGTCCATTATTGACATATTTCAAATCTGTTCTGCTTTTCAAGCCAACTTCTAGAACAAACAATTATATCGACTATTTTATAACATGTGTACAGTATAAGAGGTCATAACTTTATTGGCTTCAACCAACACGTGTTAATATCGAATTAGGAACTTAACTTATGAGTTAAAATATAATCCTATTTTGAAAGCTCAATCGATAAGTTGGCTGTGCTATGTGCGGGGGTAAATTTAAACACGGCACTACAATGTGGTAGTTAATGGCTTTTTTAGACTAAATGTGTATGATATATTTGTAGGTAATGACAAGAAGGCTATTGAAATAGTGAATGTCAAATTTAATTAATAGCTGAAGCAAATAGAAAGGTCGCAGAGAAATAGATAGCTAGAGAGAACGAGAGGGAGAAACAGAAAGAGAGTAACAGATAGAGAATGAAGAGAGAAAGAAAGGAAGAGAGAAAAACAGAGAAAGACAGAGCGATAAAGAGAGAGCGCAAGGCAGAGGGAAAAAGAGAGGGTAAGAAATAAAGAGATAGATGAAGAAAGAGAGAGAGAGAGAGAGAGACCAAGAGAGAGAGAGAGAAAGAGCGAAGTAGAAATATAAAAAGATAAGGAAAGAGACAGAGAGACAGAGAGGAAGAGAGAGAGTGAAAGAAAGGAAGAAAGAAATAGACAATGAGAAAGAGAGATAGGCATATAGAGAGAAAGAAAGTGAAAGAAAGAGAGATATGAATAGATAATGAGCCAGAGCGAGAAAAACAGATCGAAAGAAAAAAACAAAGAGAGATTAATACAGAAAGAGAAAGGTAGAGGAAAGAAAGAAAGGATAAAGAAAGAAAGACAGAGCGAAAGCGAGAAAGAAGGATAGAGAAAGAACGAGGGGAAAAGAAAGTGTGCGAAAAAGAAAGAGAAAGAGAGAAGGGAAAACGATATAAGGCCTCACGGAGTATAAGGCCTCACTGCAGCTGGCCTTTTTAAGGGCGCCTTTTAAAGATCACTGCCTGCTGTTGCAGTGGTAGCTCTATTCAGCGATTAGTTTCATACAATGAGGTTTCCAGCACCAAACACAACATTCTTTGGTCGCCTTTTTTCGACATATAAGGAGCGGAGATACAATGGTCCTATATCTTTCCTCCAAAGTAAGAGGCATTTGAATCTAATCTGTGTAGGGAGAGAGAGGAAAGAAAGTATTTTTGTTTAAATTGGAAAATTGGAAAGTCAATCTGGATCATGACAGTCGAGGGCGTTAATGAGCAGTGACAGACAGATCAGAGCCACCTGAGTCGCACATATTTTAGCAGCTCCATTGATACTTCAGGGTTCACAGAGGCAGATGCACGGGCTGGAATTTGAAAGGCAAGAACAGCATTCATGTTAATGAATAATATATGGAATTCATAGGAAATAAAGACTAATACCAAGTATAGATTGTTGAATTCTAGCGTCAAGTCAGTACAGCTGCACGGATCAGAAAGTTGCAGAATATCATCATCATCATGTAGTATGTCCTTTTTGAACGTTGTTCTGATCACAGCCATTGAGTAGAAATTTCAATCAGCAGTCAGTCTACTCGCCTGCTCCATGTTCAAATTTAGAGTGTCCTTGATGTATTATGTCCATCTGCTGTTGTTTAGTCCATCGTAATCAATGATGACAACTTTGTCAGTATTCTCTGTAAACTGTTTGTATGAGGTCCAAGATGGCTAAATAAGCCAATCTATGCATTGAACTGTCTGCTACACTTTGTACAGGGAAATAAGACACCTCCTTCCACCGGGATTGAAGAAGGGTTGATGTGAGTTGAGATGCGGAGTGATCGTCTCTGGATGGTCTTATCTATTCTTGATACCTCATGTCTCTGAACATCCTCACCAATAGTTCTGAGCCAGTCTGTGTGATTGATGGGGATTCTTTTCCAGTCCTCGGAGTTCATTAATTGATGGCGATTCTTTCCCAGTCATTGGGGTTCATTAATTGATGGCGATTCTTTCCCAGTCATCGGAGTTCATTAATTGATGGGGATTCTTTTCCAGTCATCGGAGTTCATTAATTGATGGGGATTCTTTTCCAGTCATCGGAGTTCATTAATTGATGGCGATTCTTTCCCAGTCATCGGGGTTCATTAATTGATGGCGATTCTTTCCCAGTCATCGGGGTTAATAACGCACTGGAACGTTGATCATCTAAGTGTGTCCTTGTAGCTTTTCCGCTGCCCACCGCGTGCTCTCCTGCCATTTTGGAACTCACCATAGAGCAGCCTTTTTTGGTAGACGTTGATTCAACATGCGTACCACATGGCCATCTCAGCTGTGCTGCACATATCATGGATGTTCTGTTCTTGTCTTTCACATTCTGTGTCCATCTATGCATTGGTAGACCTCTGTCATTTCATCCTAGAACAATGCCCTCCAGAATTGCTTTCTGCAGTCTGCCATGTGCTTGATGTTTCCGAAAATCCTCAGTTTCTAAGACATAACGTGGTTTATAATCCAGTTTGCTTCGGCACTCAGATCTTGCAGGATGGCTCTATTTGTTATTTTCTTTCCTCAATGTACTTTTATGATTCTTCTGAAGCATATTGTTTCGAAAGCCCCGATCGTCTTCCTTAATCTTTGTGTGATGGTCTATGTCTCGCATCCGTACACTGCCACTTGGAACAAGCATGTTCTGAGAAACTTCAATTTTAATTCTTTGTTTGTATTGTACCACGCATGTTTCATACTATTCAGTTTCTGCATCGCTATGGACATTCGTTTCCTTATTGCCTTAGTACAGTCCCCGTCGTGTGTTTTCCTAAAGCCAAGGTATTCAAAGTAATCCACTTGTTCAATGTGTTCCTTACCAATAGAAATTGGAGAACGACAAATGCAATACAGAGATTAACTCCAGTAGTTCGTTAATACATGTCTACAGAGGATAATGGGTATAGACTGGCTAGGCATTGCTAGGAACAGAAACCTGTAGAGAAAGAGCCAACAATAACTAGGGGAGTAACATATGAATCTTTGGAAATAGAGTTGCATAGGACACACGCTACGGAAAGGACAATCAAATGGGGCAAGACAGGCCTTGACATGTAATCAACAGGGGAAGAGGAAGAAACTGAAAATGAATATCGGTCGCTGGACTCCAACAGCTCCAAGAGGCAGAAAAGGCAGGTCAACGTCAAACGACGGAGAAAGGGTGCCAATGTCTTGTGCCCCGAAAGAAGTGACGGGCATCGACTGGTTGGTTGAGCTGCAGTCGGAGTTTGTCAGAGTAGCCAACGAGTTTCACCGACATTATCACGTGGTAATGGTGGAAAATTACGAAGTTGACTAACTTATTCCTCCGTATAGCAGATATATTGGCCTGTAAACTTTCTTACAATGCTGCAGCGTCGATATATTAGTTTGTAAACTTTCTTACAATAATACAGAGCCGATAAATTGGTTTGTAAACTTTCTTACAATAATACAGAGCCGATAAATTGGTTTGTAAACTTTCGTACAATAATACAGAGCCGATAAATTGGTTTGTAAACTTTCGTACAATAATACAGAGCCGATAAATTGGTTTGTAAACTTTCGTACAATAATACAGAGCTGATATATTAGTTTGTAAACTTTCTTACAATAGTACAGAGCTGATATATTAGTTTGTAAACTTCCTTACAATAATACAGAGCCGATATATGGGCTTGTAACTATCTTATAAAGCTACAGAGCCGATATATGGGCTTGTAAACTTCCTTACAATAATACAGAGCCGATATATGGGCTTGTAAACTTTCTTACAATAATACAGAGCCGATATATGGGCTTGTAAACTTTCTTACAATAATATAGAGCCGATATATGGGCTTGTAAACTTTCTTACAATGCTTCAGAGCCGATGTCACAGTTTGAATTATTGACATATATATATTTTAAAGTTACTCTATAGAAACTGTTGCCAAATTTATAAAACGAACCGATGATTCGTTCCGGAGATTTGACATTAAATGGACTTGGGCACGGTTTGGCTTCAGACTCCAGAGATCTTGGGAATGCGTTTCTTGAAGTCTCCAGAGATCTCGGGTACGGTTTGGCTGCAGTCTACAGAGATTTTGGGTACAGTTTGGCTGCAGTTTCCAGAGATCGTGAGTATGTGTTGCTTGTAATCTCCAGAGATCTTGGTCACAGCTTAGCTGCTCTCTCCAACAGTACTTCTTTCAGTAATTGATCTTTTATTTTTATCTGCATACATGGTTTCTTGTCACTTTCTCAAAGTATCCTGGTCTTTGTTTTCTTTATGTTTATTTCCAACCCCAACTTTTGACTTATTGTGTATATCATCACAAGCTCCTTCAAATCTTACTTTATTTCTGTCATCCAATTTGAACCATCCGCACAGCTAAAGTTTTTCATTGCCACTTCTCAAATGACTAATCCTGTGATTCCAGCTATCTGTTGGAATATGTGTTCTAACAGTTGTCACTTCATACCATAGATCGCAAAATGAAGGTAGCATAGGTTCATACATCTCCAGTTTTGTTGAGTCTCCTAATAGTTGCCAGTGAAATTCGACGCAGCTGGGTCTAGACGAGAGGGATATCCGATTACCGTAATTATCGTAAAATGCTAATTTTGTTTCGTTATTTGTAGAGTTAAGGGAATTCGGAGTGTGGTGCAAGGAAAAAGCTTAGCTAAACGTTAAACAGCTATCAAGTGATAATATTTGTAAAGTGTAGAATAATGTGGACAAATATCACTCCAGGCGTCGCTATAACGGACCGTTAAGGCGCTTGCCTCTCAAAGAATGAAAGCACGAAACGCTGGAGTTTCGAGCCCTAGAAGTTTCAAGCGTCCCCTGGTCTCAAGGGGGGGGGGGGTGCAGTGGTTAGTGCACTGGCTTCTCAGTCGAGTGATCAGGGTTTGGTCCCAATTAGAGCGGATTTTTTCCGATCGTACAACAGCGCCTGACGTCGACCCAGCCTTACATATGGGTACTAGAATGAACTGGAAAAGTGAAGGTGGCCGCCATGATGTCCACCAAATCACCACTAGTGCGCCGTTGGTCAAGAAACTATGGGCCTAACATCATATTGAGATCACACCTCCACCAAATCTCAGAAAAAACAGACCGTCGTGTAGTTTCATTGTTCGTTCAGCTGGATCAGGAAACCCCGGCCCACAAGATAATACACAGGTTTTTCCTCAGAGCCAAAGATTTCCTCTGACCGACTTGAGGTGCGTTAGAGACCATGCCTGCACAGTTTGGCTCTAGAAGATAGCACCCTCTACCTCAGCTATGGACACGACCTGGGGTCACGCCGCAGCAGTGGGTCATGGATGTGACCGACCGACGCAGCGGGCCTCTGACGCTTAAGCGAACATTATTATTATTAATATTATTATTACCCAATTCCAAATATGATACTCTGGCGTATTAACGGGATCTATATTTTTATAGTTGTCTCAAGGGAGGTAGAACAACTTTATAGTCGTATCGGAGATTGATGAAACACTCAGAGATCATGTGTACACCATCTGCGCGTTGAAGAACCATTGGTAGTTGACAATCGAAAAGAGGGGTAATGTAATATTTACACCTTCTAAGGAACGTATAGGAATATAGGAGGAGCCGCAGTTGTTGTTTAATGCCCACAATGTGTAAATGTATCCTTTTTATTTGCTTCCTGAAAAGGACGTTAACTGGCGGGTTGTAGTAGCTTTCCTGACATCCCGAGCATGCTGATTTAGGTGGACCGCTGTCCTCCGACCGGTTGTGCTGTGCTGGGCTTCATCTGCATGTTGCTCACTATTACTGGGATCACATAGGTCCTCATCTCATAAGCCAGGCTGTCTTGAAAACAGCCTGTTTCCATAGAACGCTTCATGGAAAATAAATTGTACTTTTGGTCATTGTATAATGCTTGACCCATGCCGCTACGTCCTGGTCAGTGCCTCACTGGACTATCGTTTAAGTTCTCCAAGAGTCACAGTAAATTTAAAGTAAAGAAACATCGTTCAACGTAACAGTACGAGTAGATTCGAGCCCCAACAACAACAACAACAACAACAACAACAATACTTGCAACAATGATGTGGCTGACAACACTGCAGTGAAGGAGCTGATAGCAGCAAGCGACTCATATCGTTCTGCTTGCGTATAGGCCAGCGAACCATAGGAGACAAGACCCTATTCCTTCTCAACTTGATGACCCTTCAAACAGTTCATTAGACCGCACAAGTATTCCATTTATCGACCGTATGCATTCTTGCCTTTATAATTAATTAGTTGCCTTCAATCGTGTATTTATCTTTGTCTCTGATGAAGATTTGTCAGTCGTATCTTAACTTAACCAAATGTCTTTTTATACTAGTTTAGAAGACTGTACAGATTATTTAGGCAACCAATTTCTTTGGCTTTACTTGATCTAATAATTACTATGCGCAGCCAATTTAATCTTGAATGCATTAATTGACCCTGCATCCACTATTTCATGTGACAGTGCATTTCAAGCATGCACCACTCTCTGACTAAAAAAAATTATTCCTGATATTTAATCTTGACTTTCCGTTAAATAATTTGTAGCTGTGTCCTCTTGTTCTTGTAGAAGGTTGTACTTTGAAGAAAAAAACGTGTTATAGTGTAATTTATCCTTTCCTTTGACTGTCTTATAAACTTGTATTAAATCACCTCGAAAAACGTATATTGTTGTTATTGTACTGTCTTCCTCTATCTTATTGGGGAAAACATGTTTATGTGACTTTGAGACAAACCTATCACTCCCCTATATAAATATGACACAAACAACAACAAGGGCCTGCAAGCCAGCTATAATGTTGGAAAACGATATTTAAACACTGGCAAGTCAGTCCAAACTTCTCATCCGCTGCCAATGAAAATGTTGTTTTGTAATGCCCACATCGCCGGGGCTTTGTGAACAGATAAGTCGGAAATGACAATCTAAAAACGCCTCATAAGGCTTCATAATCCTCTTGGATAGCGCCTTTCTTCTTTGCAATACCAGTCTAGCTGTTTTTTATGGAGAATTAATGTGGCTTCCGCGAGCTCTAAAGTGGTCCACGGGGAAGGTGAGAATAAGTCCACTGTAAAATGCAAGGCATATCGCAAACTTGGAATAAACAGCTGTTTTATGGGGTTAGCAACCTCGTCGTTGGAGGAGAACTGTCGTGGTAGTCACAACTGAAAGAACGCTTGGTCATTGGCAGACACAATGGTGAAAGATCATCACACCGTATAACGTCTTTCAAGTAAGTGGCAATCTAACGCCACTTCTTTCCGCACGTGACCATATTTTGCTCGAAGCCCTTCCGTGATAAATAGTTATTGCCGATCGCGAAGCAATGAGACAACATGAGACGGTTTGTCTTAATAATGTAATGTGCGCTGTATGAGGATTATAGTGGGGAAGAATAAACACTGGTCATCAATCTCACTCTTATCCTGAGTTACCTTGGATCAGTGACAAGACTATTGATCGAGACGACTGGAGGAAACTCTGGATGCAGGCGCTCTGGTCTTACCTCCCGTGAGACCAGGGGTAGCTTGAAACTTGAGGGATTCGATCGCCCACCGTTTCCGTTCATCACTGTGAGAGGCTAGTGCCTTAACCTCTTAACTACAGAGACCGTCTCCGTGATGATTAATATCTAATCTCCTCATTATCCATATCTAATGTCCCTTTGCCCATTTCTAATCTCCCCATTATCCATATATATTGCTCCCTTGCCAATTTCTAATGTCTCCACTATCCATATCTAAAGATCTGACTGTCGATATCCAATGTTCCCACTATCCCCACCCAACCGACAATCTCCGTTTCTTGTCCCCACTATCCTTTTTCTTCTTCTTTTTCTTTGAACGCAGTCAGACAGTAACCATTATTTTTTCGAAAAAAGCGGCGGTCATCCTGAGGCTGTCGACACTGCCATAGAGCTTGTCTTGTGGTTCCACTGGTGATGGCCACATCTGCTCTCTCTGATCCTCGTATGTCGGGCAGTTCTGCAGCAGATGCTCAGCGGTAATTTTCTCGGTACCACAAGGGCATTCATCGGTACCACCTATCTTCAATTTGTTGAATAGGTGGTACCTTAGTCTATTGTGGCCAGTGCGAAGTCTGAAGACAACGACCTTCTCTCTTCTGTTCAACTGGTAATAGGCATCGTTTTTGGTGTAGCCGGTATGTTCAGTTTCCCATTTGGTCATGTATCTGGCTTTAATAAGCCGTTTTGACTCTTCGTACGTCATACTAGTATCTGTTTGTGGTAGTCTTGCACCTTCTTTTGCCAGTCTGACTGCCTCCTCGTTGCCTTGGATGTTGCAGTGTGATGGGACCCACTGTACCACTACCCTTTTTGGTGCGGACTGCTGGCATAGTTGACAGAGTGCTGCTCTTAAGTCATTAAGCTCAGTGTTTTTCTGGCTTTTTAGCGCTGTGACTACGGCGAGAGCATCTGTAAGCAGGACTATATGGCTTTCATTTTCTTTGTGTGTCACCATTTCTTCCACTGCCGCCCTCAGTGCCTCTGCCTCCGCTCTGAAATTGCTTGTGTACTTACCAGTAGCGAATGACAGTGTTATTTTTCTGCCATTTGGTAGGTTCAGGAATGCTCCCGCCCCTCCGTTCTGTGTAGTGTTTGTTACAGAACCGTCGGTGTATGCATGGGTCCAGTCCATGCTTGGGTAGTTTTTCGATATAAAGCTTAGGGTAGTATCTCTCTTTTCTTTTTCAGTCTGTCAGTTTTTGTTTCCAATACCTGGTATATTTTCTACCACCTCTGGAAATATATCCTGCCTCCAGGTAGGTTTTCGAACAGTAGTGATGGGCTTTGGTGTTGTTAGTGCGTTTATGGGATCTTCATGCATCTTTGCTTTGGCTATTTCTGCAAAGTTCCTCCACTTTAGTTTCCCATTTCCCAAATTGTTTAGTCTCTGTGTATTGGGTGGTCAGTCAGTCTTCGGAGTATCTCTGACTGCAGCTGGGCTCTGCAGTCTCTTCTATCGGTCATGGGTTGCAGCTTTGTAATCTTTTCAAGTTCTACAATTGGCGTTGACTTCATGCCTCCTGTTATAACTCTCAAGGCTTGGTTTTGAAGTTTGCTAACTTTATCGAAGTTCGCCTATGCTGCTGTTGTCCATGCCGCAATGCCATACTCGAGAACTGGTCTCACTCTTCCAGTGTACAGTTTCTTAAGTATACTTTCGTCTGCTCCCCAGCTTGTGCCAGCAAGTTTCCTCATGATTGCCATTCTTTCTCTGGCTCTCATTCGGTTTCTCTCGATCTGACTTTTCCATGTCATGCGCCAATCAAATGTGACTCCCAGATAGTTTGGGTTGTCGTTTGACTGCAGAAATTTGCCATTTAGACTTAATTTGGTGTTTTGTGGTTTGATTGAAAGCGAGAATATTGTGCATGTGGTTTTCTCCTCGTTTATTTTGACCAGCCATGAGTTCGCCCACTCTTCCAGCGATGTTAGGGCCTGCTGCATCCGATTTCTTGCTATGGTGAGATTCTTTTCAGAGGTCCACATAGCCAGATCGTCTGCAAACATTGAGCTATGGACTCTTCTTGGTATATTCTCTGTAATGTCGTTTATATACACCAGTAAGAGTGTGGGTGACAGTACTCCCCCTTGGGGTACTCCCTGCTCGAGGGTCACCTTTTTGCTCATCTGCCCTTGTACTTGGACTCTGGCCGTTCTTTTTTTGAGGTAGTGGTTGATCCACTTGTACATTCTCCCACAAACTTCACTTCTCCTTAGCTTGACTCTAAGTCCGTCTTTCCAGACTTTGTCAAATGCCTTTTCCAGGTCCACCCAAACCGCTACTGTGTGTTTCTGTGCCTGGTAGGCATCTTCTATTTCCTGGGCTATGAGGATGACCTGGTCCTCAGTGGATCTGTGCTGTCTAAAGCCGGCTTGCTATGGAATTAGTATTCGTTTTTCTTCCAGATGCCACATCAGTCTGGTGTTTATCATCTCCCCTATCCATTTATAAAGTTCGTCTCAAAAACGTCTTGGAAACTAGCATGCCAGCTCTTTCACATAACTGAGCCATATCATGACCAGGTAAGTTAGACCTTCACAAGCCCTTGAACGTTCTGGACCTCTGCATCGCCTACGCACCCATATAGCAGACATCTTCTCTGTACCTCTCAAAGCTTTGACCCGAAACGACGACTGCTCTTATTAAAGACGATTAGCTGACAAACATATACCACTTTCTTATCATTGTGGTAGAGTGAGAAATAAAATAACAACTATCAATTGTTAAATAAAAATTAAATAACAAACGTAAATTACAGCAAAGCTTTGCATGAATAATTATATTGCCATGGTCTTCTTGTTGGCCTATCCAAAGACTGGATGTTTTTTTGCCAGAGCACCCCTCTCTATTTCATTATATCCTCTAGTTGGTCAGTTCTAAGACTGGTTATAAGGTTATCTGATAATTTTTTTTTCTCTATTTGACCCTACTCTCTGGTTGGTCAGTCCTAAGCCTGGTTGTGAGATTGTCTGACCTTGTCTCTCTCTCTCTCTACTTGACCCCCGACTCTGGTTGATCAGTCCTAAGACTGGTTGTACGGTTGTCTGAGCTTGTCGCTCTACTAGATTATATCCTCTGGTTGATCAATCTTGGAACTTGTTGTAAGGTTGGCTTTCCATTTGTTGCTATCGTCTACAGCTCTCTTCATATCAGCATAGGTTTGTACTTTAATGCCAACACATACCTAACACATAAATGTGAGTCGTGGTTGCCCCCTTCCTATTTTCCCCTAAATCTTGCCCTGTTAATACCTTTAGTAGAAAACTTTCATCTCGCATTTGGTGACCCAGCCAACCCAAACTTCGTTTATTTATCTTTTTCCACATTTGTTTTAAATGTCTACCTAAGTGAGGACATTTTTATTGTCTTCTTTCTGTCCAACTCACTCGTTTCATTCTACGGTAGGGCTACATTTCAAACGCTTCCAAGCTTGTTTTCCGGCTGGTGTAATCGATTATAACCTCTCGAACTCTCTGTCTCTGACAGCTAGGTATGTAACTGGTGGTCTTTCACCCACATACACAGAACATCCAGTATTTTATGTTTGTCTTTCTCTGTATCTCATCTCTAGAATTTTACAATATGCGCCTGACCTGGTCTCGGAAAATCTTTCGTTAACTCACGTCCTTCTTTAGACATCGTTGTCCAGTTCTTCACTGTTGTCTTCGACACACTTTTGTCACCATACACTGCCTGCATTCTGCGATGAATGTCAGCTGGTCGACATCCTTCAGTTGTTAGAAACTGACAACCGCTCACCTATCAGCTCTGGGCGGATTCTGTATCACACCCTCCATGTTTTCAACGGCCTGCTGAGGAAACTATGAGTCGGAGAATAATTACGATTTGCAAATTTTACATTGGGTATATGCTGTTTACACCAGAAGTAACGTAATCATACGCATCGCACGTATGTTCAATTGTTGCAGTTTGGTCCTGTTTCATTTAAACACGCCTCGTATTACACTTGCTTACTTTACTTTCCGTGTCCGGTAACCTCTGACAGTCTTCCCCTAAAAATCAGCCAGTGCCAGTGTTCTTTCGTTTGCCACCATCACGCCCTCCACTGCACATGATTCCTGCGTTCTATTTCATACAATCAGGTGTTCCGGATCCTGGACGGCGCCCCACTCGCAATATTCAGCGTCTGCAAATCCTCACCTTTTCAGGTTAGACCCACATCTGGACACACCTGCTCTTAACCTGTTCAGAGACCTCCACGTAGTATATGGCAAATCATGTCCTGGTGCAGGTTCTTCTTTCATTTCCATCCACCCGTGACCATTCTTTTGGCGCCACTCTTCTACGCGGTTCCTCTATGAGCTCTGTTCTGAGAGCTGTACTGTCTACAGAAAATGTTTCATTGATTTCAGTCGTATTCTTTCTGCTGTATGTCCAAAAAGAGGGTGTCTCTGATCACATGACTGCTTTTTGTCTTTCAGCTTCAGATGCGACACGTCTTCTAATATCCGGAGGTGGGATACCAGCGATTGCGTAGACTGTTTCCGTTGGTGTCAGTTTAATACATGCTATTACAATTCGGCATGTCTCACTTACTGCCACATCGACATGTTTCGTTTGTGTAGATGATTTATATACTGGTTCCGCATGTTGTTCGTCCATCGTAATCGATGAGGAGCACTTTGTCAGCATTCACTGCAAACTCTTGCCATGTCAGCATTCACTGTAAACTGTTCTCATGTCAGCATTCACTGCAAACTGTTCTCATGAGTTCGAACATGATTAAATAAGCCAATCTGAACCTTGAATTGTCTGTTGCACTTTGTACAGAGAAATAAGACACCTCCTTCCATCGGGGTTGAAGAAGGGTTGATGAGAATTGACTTCCGTAGAGATCGTCTCTGGGTGGCCTCATCTATTTTTGATGCCTCATGTCTCTGAACAATAGTGCTGAGCCAGTCTGTGCGATTGGTGGCGATTCTGTCCCAGTCATCGGGAAAATCGTTAATACCCCACTGAATCATAGATCTTTTTAGTGTTTCCTTGTACCTTTTCTGCTGTCCACCGTTTGCTCTCTTGCCATTTTGGAGTTGACCAAAGAGGAGCTCTTTTTGTTGACGTTGATCCCACATGCGTACCACATGGCCAGCCCATCTCAGCTGTGCTGCACATATCTTGCTGTATATACTGGACATGTCCGATTTCGCAAGCACATCTGTATTTGGCACCATGTCCTGCTATCTAATTCTCAGAAGTTTTCACAGGCAGTGCATGTGCAAGTGATTTTATTTCCTGTCATGGCGACTATAAACGCTCCAGGTTTCGCATGCATATAAGAGGGTAAGTAAAACAATTGCAGCGTAGACCTCTATTTTCGTTTGAGTCCTGATCCCTCTGTTATCTCACACCTTAGTATGAAGTAAATTATCTCAGCGGCTCCATGTCTGCCCACACTGACCTTTGGGATGCCTGTTCGTTGGAAAGGTTTCAAAAAGCCTTAGAAACCCTAGGAAAATATGCATTCTCTTCTGCCCTCAGACGACTTGACCATGTTTTACCACTGAATAAGGGTAGCTGAGGACGGGAGAGTGAGGCTGAGGTAAACAACTCACCTTCACTATAATCTAATTCACGCGAAAGTCACTTTGGTGCTTCATACTCTGTCGCTGAGAGACAAAGTGCAAGGGCGTATGTGCGGAGCTCCGTTGGGGATGCTCTCCATGTAGTGTTTGTTAGCTTGTGGATTATGTTATTTCTTGCACTGACTAATTGTTTAACCGCATTGCAATGTGGCTTGTACGATAATGTGAGTCCATTACAATGCCTAAATGCTATGACGAATCGCTTTGTTCTTGCTTCTCTGTTCTTCAAGTGGAAAGCACATACCTGTGTTTTACTGGGATTGACTGAGGTGGTTTTCTTCATAGTATCCGGTATATTACACTGAAATGCGTCTTTTCTCACTTCAAGAATAAGTGACTTGCTACATAATTAATTTTTTTCATTTTCTAGAACGCCGCCTTTGTCTATCCTATTCCGCTTCATATTTATGCGTGCATCTCTCATGTGATGTAATGAGAGTACCAAGATATCGAACTGTTTGTGCTTCTTGTAAATTCTCCATATTCACTCGTATGTTGCAACTCACTTGGATATCTGGTTCAAACGGGGAGAAAATGTTAGTAATACTCTGCAACGTCTCGGACATGTCACGAGCCGACTAAAGAGGGTGGGCATGGCACGTGCTAACCCCATCCTGTATACATTATAAACCTCCAAAACGGTAATAGATAGAGACAGGTCAGCGTTTGTTCACTTAGTCTGTATTTGTTTAAGACCTATGTTCACATATTCGCTCAAATGTGACTCATAGGTTCTAGCTGTATCTAGCCATTTTACAAAATTGATGGTAATAGCCAAACAGGACCTGCATATTAAGATTCAACATCGAGGGAAAGATCAAAGGGCAAGTGCAGAGGTTGTCGTATTTGGGTCAAATTAGTACAAGCGCTGCGATGTAGCCATTACATGTGGGCTCGCAGTAGTAAAAAAAGATATTCAGTATAAAAGAGAAACTTTCATCAACAAATAGCATTAACAATGAGCTTCAGAACAGAATAAGCACAACATATATCTAGCCCTTGGCATTGTACGTATCTTTTTTTCCTTTGTCTTATTTCTCTATTCCACAAAGCGGTGTGCGTTGCACTGTTTTTATTTTGCGCCTCTCTGCCCAGTACATCCGACTTCGACATGAATTTTATGTAAGGGTCTGCTTCCTCTTGCATCGGGGTATCGGCCGGTGCTGTGATTAGAGAACGAACACGGCACCTTCGGATTGTGAGATGTGTCACTTAACCACTAACCCACTAACCCGAATCTGAAATATGAACTAAGAAAGGATACAAACATGATAAGCTTTCGATTAACCCCATCAGCAGGATGTCAAGATTGAGCTCGACTGGAAAAAGGTGAAATGAACAAGTGATTAAAGATATCAGATCAGATAGACAACTAATAACGAGTGTACAGAAAAGTAGATTGTGTTGGCTTAGCTCTAACATATGACATAGAGGTCTATTTTTGAAAGTATCGAAGGTAACATTCAGGGGAAAAGAGGAACGGAGCGTTAAAGAAATAATTTCATCACACAGGCTTGCAAGAACATAAGAGTGTATATTTATACTGAGGAGACGGTATGGTCTAGTGGATAAGTGATACAGCTCACAATCCGAAGGTGCTAGATTCGATCCCCATCACAGCACCGGCCGTTACCCCGGGGAAGCAAACCCTTAGAAAATGCAGGAGGAAACAGAACCTTATATAAATGCATGCTGAAGTCGGATGCACTGGGCCGACAGGCGCAAAATAAAAACCACAGTGCAACGCACACCGCCTTGGGGAATAGAGAAATAAAGCGAAAGAAACAAAATAAGATGAACAGATCTTGAGGAACTGAGGACAGTGGCGTGACATGATCAGAAGACTTCAACTCCAGTCTCTGGACTGACTAACACAGGACAGTGGTGTGATATGATCAGAAGACTTCAACACCAGTCTACAGACTGACTAACATAGGACAGTGGCGTGACATGATCAGAAGACTTCAACACCAGTCTACAGACTGACTAACAGAGGATAGTTAGGTGGCGTGACATGATCAGAAGACTTCAACTCCAGTCTCTGGACTGACTAACACAGGACAGTGGTGTGATATGATCAGAAGACTTCAACACCAGTCTACAGACTGACTAACATAGGACAGTGGTGTGACATGATCAGAAGACTTCAACTCCAGTCTCTGGACTGACTAACACAGGACAGTGGTGTGATATGATCAGAAGACTTCAACACCAGTCTACAGACTGACTAACAGAGGATAGTTAGGTGGCGTGACATGATCAGAAGACTTCATCACTAGTCTACAGACTGACTAACAGAGGATAGTTAGGTGGCGTGACATGATCAGAAGACTTCAACACTAGTCTACAGACTGACTAACAGAGGATAGTTAGGTGGCGTGACATGATCAGAAGACTTCAACACTAGTCTACAGACTGACTAACAGAGGATAGTTAGGTGGTGTGACATGATCAGAAGACCTTAAAACAAGTCTCTGGACTGACTAACCTGATCGTGGGTCAATTAATAGGGATCCTTGCTTTGTCCAGTATCGATATACAATAGAAACAAAAACTGCAGCATTACAAGCATATAGAACTTATTGATCTCGCTAACGTACAATGCGTTGAAGATAAACATCTTGTTTACGTGAGGCTTCCGTGAAACCTGAAACTCCGCACGGTAAACGTTCCTAGAAGATAAAGGACAAGTTGGGAGTGGCTTGGATATATATATATTTGCACTTTAATATAAACACATTTATTTACTTACTTTATTCAAATTCTTTGCAGACTGGCGTGGGCGATCATGGATCTCCAGGACTCCTTGTCCCTAGTGATGTTTGCATGTTCTGTTGAGGATTATTTCCGGCGCCACGATTTAAAATCTTCTCTTTCCCTCTCTCTCTCTCTCTATATAAATATATATATATATATATATATATATATATATATCTCTATCTCTCTAGTTCTCTCTTTCTCTCTGTCGTTTTCTATCTCTTTCTCTCTATCTCTTTTTTCTGTCTTGAAAATAACAATTAAGACTACCACCCTCACATTCATCGATAAGGACCTATTGCTCAAAACGCCTGTCAGTTTCGAAATGTTGACTTTTCCTAGGCTACCCTCTCCTTGATTGTTGTACCCTATCTTCCATTGGAGTACTCTGCCAGGATCTTTGTATATGACAAATACAAGTATAGCACCATAGTCCCACAGAGAGCACATCGTAATAGGCGACTATGTGGCATGTCATAACCGCCATGGTTAGATGGTTTGTTAAGAGCAGCATAGATGGCACCTAACAGGCTGCGGGTCTACTTTGCTTTAGTGTTTAAGTCTGATAAACTTTGTGAAATTGTGAAACTGTCTGTTAATTTAATCCCACCGGAAGCTGCCACAAATAAGTATTGACAACAATTCATAAAATGCAATGAAAACGCGTATGAAGAAACACAAACATTACCTCATGAGAATTGAAATAAAAAATCTTCAAGAAATAGTCCACATAGATCAATGCTACAAATATGAGCACATTTCTTTATTCTCAAACAAGGATTTCTAAATTAAAAACACCATAACGGGAGAGCCATCATAGTTAAAACTGAGCAGCCACCATCTTGGTGACGTTTGAGTCTATACAAGTGGGCTCGCACATAACTTAACTTAACGTCTTTATACTGGTTTAGAAGACTCTGCAGAGTCTGTATACAACCAGTTTCATTTACATTACCTTGCTCTAAAAGCTATCCGCATCTAATTTATTCTTAAGTGCATTAATTGTCCCTGCCTCCACTAACCCCTCTGGCAATGCATTCTACGCATTCACCCCTCTCTGACTAAATAAATATTTTCTAATATCTAATTTGGACCTCTCTTTAGTAAATTTGTAGCTATGCCCTCTTGTTCTTGTGGGTGGTTGTATTTTGAAAAAACTTATTATAGTCTAATTTATACGTTCCTCTGATCATCCTATAAACCTGTATTATGTCGCATCGAATTCTTTTTTTTTCTAGACACTGTTGGGCGGTTTTTCTGAGTTTTTCCTCATAACTGCAATTCTGGAATCCCACTATCAGCGTTTTGGCTCTTTTTTGTATTTTTTCCAGCATGTTTATATCCCCTCTATGATAAGGACTCATCACTTGTACGCAGTACTCTAATCTAGGTCTAACTAATGTTTTTTTACAGTTTGACTATCACTTCCTTGCTCCCATGTTTAATATTTCTTTTTATCATACTTAATATTGCATTTTCCTTTTTCACTGCCATCTGAACTTGCTACCTGAACCTTACCTGTATGATCTATTATAACCCCTAGGTCCCTTTCCGTATCAATATTTCTAATATTGTTTTCTCCCATTCTGTAATTATGTTCCATATTGTATCTACCCATGTGGATGAGTGTACATTTATCTACATTAAACTCCTTTTGCCAGCTTACAGACAATTCTCGAATTTTATCTAAATCCGACTTCAATAAATCCACTTCCGCTTTAGATGAGACACTACTGCATAGTTTTATGTCATCAGCAAATTTTCCTTTCATGGATCCCATAATTGGATTCCAAATCGTCTATGTATATCAAGCACAAAATTCGTCCTAAAACCGAGCCCTGTGGCACTCCACTTTTCACTTCACACCACTCAGAGTACTCCTTATGTATGCCCACCCTCTGCCTTCTTCCCGTTAATCAATTTTTAATCCATTTGGCAACTTCCCCACCTATTCCATGTGATTTTAACTTTCGAAATAATCTTTGATGAGGTACTCTATCAAAGGCCTTTGCAAAATCTAGATAAATAACGTCTACTGGCTTCCCTTTATCTATCCTTTTAGTTACCTCGTCCATGAATTCTGATAGATTTGTTAAGCACAGTCTCCCTCTAGTAAACCCATGCTGACTATTTCTGATTAGATTAAATTTGTCTAAATGCATTACAATGTTTTCTTTGATTATTGACTCTAACAATTTACAGACTATGCTCATTAAGCTAACCGGTCTATAATTAGCTGGATCTGATTGTTTTCCCTTTTTGAATAAGGGGATCACTCCTGCATCTTTCCAATCCCGTGGAACAAACCATTTTGCAAGTGATTTAGAACATAATATAGCTAATGGTTGTGTTAGTTGGTCTCTAATTTCAAACAGCAATTTTGAATGAATACCATTTTGACCTGGACATTTATCCACTTTCAACCCCTCCAATTTTTAAAAACCATTTCCTCTGAAATACAGATTGATTATAATCTCGCTGTATCCATGTCTCTTTGAAAGATATATATAGGTTCTGGGATCTTGGAGCAGTCCTCTTTTGTGAAGACTGTGTCAAAGCACTGATTGAGTAGACTAACGTAATCCTAGAAAAAGTTGTAAACAGACTCTCCAGATTCTTTTAAGCCAGTGTAAAAACGTTATGTTAAATTATTATCAAGGCACCTGGATATTGAAATCGTCAAGCGTACCACATCGAAACACCAGAAAGCAGCCGATTATGCAACATCGAATTAGCTCTCAACAGAGAGTACAAACGACGGTTAAATAATTAGTTTGATCTACTTTGATAGGAACGAGGAGTAATCAAGGTCAAGTGAAACATACTAATTCTGGTGGGCGAAAAGAGTAATGAGGGTCAGGTTAAACATACTGATCAAGTTGGGAGAGAAGAGTAACCAGGGTCAGGTGAACATACTGATCAAGGTGGGAGAGAAGAGTAACCAGCGTCAGGTGAACATACTGAACAAGGTGGGAGAGAAGAGTAGCCAGCGTCAGGTGAACATACTGAACAAGGCGGGAGAGATGAGTAACCAGCGTCAGGTGAACATACTGAACAGGGTGGGAGAGAAGAGTAACTAGCGTCAGGTGAACATACTGAACAAGGCGGGAGAGATGAGTAACCAGCGTCAGGTGAACATACTGAACAAGGTGGGAGAGAAGAGTAACCATGAGCTGGTGAACATACTGCTAAAGATGGAAGAGAAGAGTAATCAGGGTCAGGTGAACATACTGATCAAGGTGGGAGTGAAGAGTAACCAGGGTCAGGGGAACATACTGATCAAGGTGGGAGTGAAGAGTCATCAGGGTCAGGTGAACATAGTGATCAAGGTGGGAGTGAAGAGTAATCAGGGTCAGATGAACATAGTGATTAAACCCCAAAAATCGCGTCCTCAGGTGGCGCCGTGAAAACAGACTTATCACAGCAGCCTGTCCAAAGCGGTGGGGATCGCATCAGTAATCTCAAACGGTGGTACCTAACTGAGTAACTTCGCATTGTCCTACAGCCACGAAGACAATTGCCTTTCTTCTTAAGTACGCCTTGAGATTTCAGAAAGCCACTATAACCTTCCACAAAAGAAACATCGTCATATATTTTCTTAAATCAGCGTGAAAAACTTGGAACAAAAATATCAAAAGAATATCTTTATCCAACGCCTTTGATATCCCGATTGCCACATCTTAGGATAATCAGCTTCCGTACACGGCTGTAATACTTCAGGTTTAGATGTGTGGCGTTTGGTAAAGCCACTTTAACGATTTCCGGCTGCTTTTTCCAAGAAACGTTGCTCCATCATGAAGTGACAAATAATTGGTAATAAAGGCTGCTCGACTACTTCTTTTCTTTTCATCTGATTCTGGGTGGAACGAATTATTTATTATTTCATTCTTGCATCGTATTTTGGCTAGAAAGTCAAATACTTTGGTCACATCAAAAGACACAACGGTCTCGAGAGATCAGTGATGGAAGGTATAGTACCAGGTAAAAGAGGAAGGAGTAGACGAAGAAGACGATGGCACCAAGATATCCGGGAATGCCAGGTATGAATGTTGTGGAGGTTGGAGTTTTGGTAAGGGAACGAGTTTTTTTTTTTCAGACAGACTCCGATGGGAGCGACGTTCTATAAAGGACATGCTACATGATGATCGTATTTGGGGAAGTTTTTTTTTTGAAGCTTAAATTTGTTATCTAGTTGTAGGGTTGTTGTGATTGTTGCATACATACTACAATCAGTAAGTTTACTGCCCTTGAAAATGACGTTAAGCGGCAGCCTGTATTGGTTTTCCTCACAGCTTTCCGAGGGTGCTGATAAATATGAACCACGGTCCTCATTGGGGTCGTGATATGCTTGGCTTCATCTGTGTGACGGTCACTACTACGGGGATCTAGATCTCGTCAGCCAGACTGCCTTGTAAACAGCCTGTTTCAATGGAACGCTACATGGAAGAGATAGTGGTTTTTGGACAGTACATTATGCCTGACCCTGACGCGACGTCTTGGCCCGTATGTTATGCAATAGCCGTGAGTCGGGAAGTTTTCTCCTATTGAGAGGTTTAGTTTAGTTTAGTTTAGTCGAAAAATCAATGTCATTGCACACAGTTTAACCCATAAGCTCTCTGTTCTTCTCCACATGTTTGGATAATCACAGCACAATGCACGAACTCCGTAGCACCGGCGAGGAACGCGTAATAGATTGGGTAGACTTTAAACATAATTTTGAATTTTGCTTGGGCAGCGGCTGTTAGGCCTACTCTTTTCGATGTCCTACTGCTGGTAGATTTTTAAAGTGCGGGACATTGCACATGTGTGTCCGATCACTACTCGCCAGAGATAGGGAATACAAGAAAGTCGACGCGAAAAAAATCCAGGTCTCCACCGTGATTTGAACCAAAGGCCGACGTCTCATTTCGAGATCACTCAGTCTCCAAAGAGAGGTTGACCTACACTATTGGTTGATTTTTACGGCACACTGTCTCTGGCCAGCCGCCAGATCATTACACTTGATTCAATCAATGATCAATTGTCTGAAATAATCACATCTTAATCAATCAATGACTATATGTGAAATAATCACACTTACTTAAATCAATCAACGATCAATTGTTTAAAATAATCCCTTTTAAATCAATCAATGTCTATATGTGAAATAATCACACATACTTAAATCAACGATAAATTGTGTAAAATAATCACATATAAATCAATCAATGTCCATCGGTGAAATAATCACACCTATGTCCCGAGTTGTCCGCCGGGGTATTTGTGAATGACAAGCATAGCAGCACTACCTCAGAGAGAGCATGTCGTAAAAAGCGACTAACTGTATGACATGGCATAACACCGGCCATGGTTAGGTGGTTTGTTTGGAGCAGCATAGGTGGAGTCTAACAGGCTGAGGGTCTATTTTGCTCTAGTGTTCGAGTCTATTGAGATGGACTCGCACATTGGGTAACCACCCTCCGTAAGTGCTTGTCCCAACGCAGGGGGTACTAAGCAGGGAACTTTTCTCCCGGCTACATCCAGCTCATACCAGAGCTGGGACCTGCCCATGTTGAAGCACAAGTCCACTAAGAATCTTAACTGAAATACATTGATATTTCCTGGCTACACAGTGATGACGACAGACTAAGAAATGTCGACGCTCCTGCTTTTGAAACGCGACAGGTTACACGAGCCTGCCTAATTGAGTTCCCCAACAATAGCAGAAATGGACGCATACAACTGTGGAAGTGGTGTACCTCAAATGTCATTTGTACATTTAAAAAAAAATTTACATTTAGGCACGCTTCATCAATATTTATGGATTACTGGACGAGCAATCCTCATTGGCTGTTATACATCTGCGGGACCTAACTTCGTTTTTTAATCGCCTCTGTCTTGGGTCACGGTGGACCAGTAGGTGATAAGTTTTCCCTCTAAAACATCGAGGATGTTGTTTCTAAGTTAGAGGGAGCCGGCCCATCATGTTGGCGGTCTTTCCTCTGGTCGTTTTCTGTCTCCTCCGTACCAGATTGATGTTGCAGTGCCGGGGCGACCGTCCGTTCGTTGAAGTAGATGACCATCTCAGTAATGTTATATCTTTCTCTACTTGTGTGAACACATCCTTCACCAGTGACATATGACATACGTCGGTGTTGTGAAGACATCTCATACTTTGGTTGGGAAGTGTCATGTCGATCCTGCGTCTCTCTATCTGTTGTAAGGGCCCACGTGCTTCCTGCGTGGCACATTGTGGCGTATTGTGGGGTATTGTGGGGCAGTCACAAAGATCATTCCTACAAGGGATCATTAAATGTTAACCTTAAAAGTGGAATTAAAATTAGAAAAATCATACCTTGTATTGTAACTTGTAAATATGGTTGATAAGGATATCAATAGTGTCCTGCACGTTCCATTCCGATATCATTATTGCAGTTAAGACATGGCTACCCCACTATTGATATGCACTAAAAAGAAACAGCGTAGTGTTATCCGCTTGTGTTTTTTTAGCGCAAAGTGGCGAAACCTATAGCAATTCATCGGCGAATGAAGGTCTACTACGGCGATGCCCACCTTTCACTGCAGCAAGTATATGGATAAAGTAGAAAGTTCCAAAATGGCATGAGTGAGTAATGTGACAGACTGTTCACGACCGAGTCAGACACAGCGCATGAGCCGCAGTGGTCAGCGACCCATAGCTGACTGCTAGCGTCAGGGCCAGCGAACCAGAGCTGCTAAGACCCTTCTATACCTCCACGCGGTGATCCTGGATAAAAGGCTGCAGCAGGGCAGACTGGCTAAGGAGAAGGCATCGAAGAGGGAATGCTAACCCGGTACTAACAAAATGCTTGCTAAAGTCGGATGTGTTGGACCGAAAGGTGCAAATATCGCAGTCAAGCTGTAAACTACGACACAATGCATTCCGTTCTCTGGACTACATTCTGCTACTTAAGCCCTTTCAGGGTTTGGTAGTGGAAGATTGAAAATGAACGAAGCCAAACCAAGACACCGAGTGGTGACCCCAGAGTCGATTGCAGCAAATAATCACCTCTTAAAGAAACCACGTTGATTGACTGTGAATGAAATTGCCGCACAACTGGTCATCAATTAAGCCTTCGCGCGGCAGAACTGTATTGACTAACAGGTAAATGGGCGAAAGGAGAGTCATTGGATCCTTAAAACCAGTAGTTTCAGGCAGATGGGGCTCGAAAGCCTAGGAAGACAGCTCATCTAGGAGAAGGAAAACTCTGATTTCAAACCATCTGAAGTCTCGCAGATAGATACTGGCGTATCTTGTCGGGTTTTGTCAGACATGGCTGTGAAACCTGTATTCTGATAATTCTGAAAGTTGGTCCGCATCTACTAAACCTGACAACTGACGATGTGCGAAGGAGCACATGCTTTATTCTAGATCGAGGAAAGACAACCACAGTTGAGAGTTGTGGCAAGGCAGACTAAGCCCTTAGCCTTGGTTGGCGGCTGGTCTATGAGCTAGGCCCTGACAGACGAACAGATGGAGCATTGCTCTATTGATCCGGCAGCTTCTGCAGCTTGCCTTGTTCCAAATGAATTGATATTATCTTTCCCTTGGAGTAAACAAGGCAGACTGAGAGAGGGACCATACTGCATGGGCAACACATGGTCTCTATATTTCTGTTAGGGTACCATCGCCTTCTTAGTCTGGCTCTGCCTCTCTTTCCCGGCACCATACCTTCCATTACCAGTCTCTCTAGATCGCTGTATCTTTTCAATTTATCAACTAGTTCTCCTCTTTGCCCAATTCTTATCGAATGTTTGTACTCTTCCTTTGTCAGCCAACGATATTCGGAGGAACTTTCCATAACACTTTGACTCTAAGGAATCGGTTCTCTTCCTTGAGGTTTTGGATAACTGTCCATGTTTCACAGCCTTATAACTGTCGTGATATCTCTCTCTCTCTCTCTCTCTCTCTCTCTCTCTCTATATATATATATATATATATATATATATATAAATATATATATATATATATATATGTATATATGTATATATATACATATATATATACATATATATATATTTGTTAATTTATTTATATATATAAAACTGAAAGTTTATTGGTTTGTTTCTTTCATATACAATTATAAACTATTCCACTGATCTGAAATGTTGTTTAGTTCCGTTTAATGCCTTGAGGACATTGCTGGCCGCAGGCTATTCTGACATCCCAGTCCTATGTTTCTGTGTTGACACATGAGACAGTTATCTAAAATCGGTGAAATAACAAAATTGTCATAGAAGAACCGGCTAAAAAAACTAGTTTAAATTATAAATTTGAACTGTGACCTCATTACAAAGTTCGACATGTTGTCTGCAAACGTTAGAAGTATACCCACATACTCTCTTGAATATGGGTTACACAACTTCACCAAACATTGCGCGTTCCCAAGTTGGGTACTTGTTCCTCAATTCACCCCAAATAAATAAAATATACATTTTAGCACCGGGAATTTATTTTTAGCATAGTATTAGGGTAGTGGCGTCACAGAATAGTCCACTATTTAACTATTGGGGTGTCAAACATTCTGCTTCCACGATTTCTTTCTTTTGCTTCTGCACCCGCTTGTTCCCCTGCCATCGCATTTGAAATGAGCAATGAATGTTATAATTATGTCAACGTTGGTCCATAATAAGGAGAGTGGATCCAGTTTCTACAGAAACATGGCAGGCACTATCCATGCTGTCAGATGATGCAATAACAACCATGTTATGGAGTTGTCCTTGACTGATTGACAGGATAGATGGAAATGACAACAGGCACAATGTCGGCAGGACATCCCTGATGCAAGGCACTTTCTGATCACCGAACATTATGTATGTAAACTGCTGGTCTCAATAGGTGACTAGCCTCTATTTTTTTTTTTTTTTGCAACTGAAGATAACCATCTCTTTTACACATTTATTTTCATCTAAGTTTTTACTTATTTATTTCCTGCCGAAGACGGATGTGTCGTACCGAAAGGTGCAAATAAGGCAGTCAAGCTGTAAACTAGAGACAGAACGCAAATCCGTTCTCCAGACTTCATCCTGCTACTTGCAAAGCCCTGTTCAGGGCTTGGTAGCGGGAGATTGAGAATGAACGCATAAGACAAGACAAGAAACTTATTTATTCAGAATAAAATGAAATTAACCTGTTCTTCCCACATGGAATGCTCCGCTGCAGTCATCAGGTGTCTAATACGTATGATGGGAACCCAGGGGACTTTGTTTGGGGGGAATTAAGAGACTGGGACCCCGAGTTGTTAGACTGATTGTTTGCTTAATTAAAATTGGAAAGAAAGAATTGCATAATAATTAGTTCACTGTTGGATTATTAGAAGGATAAATTGTTAGCATATGGGAAAATATGGGTTCAGCCCGAGGTATGCGCTAGGCTAATGGGGTTCTCGATGTTCTGCTGAACTTGGAGAGGGGATTGTAGTTGGAAGTTGTGGTGGTGGCTGAGGTAGAAATATGTACGGCATCAAGGGGTTAGAGATTGAGAACGGTCGAGGATGGAGAAGGTGAGTGAGGTTTTGGTGGTTGAGGCGAGGTTATGTTGGTTAAGGCAAGGTTATGGTTGTTAAGGCGAGGTTATGGTGGTTGTGGCGAGGTTATGGTGGTTGAGACGAGGTTATGGTGGTTGAGACGAGGTTATGGTAGTTAAGGCGAGGTTATGGTGGTTGAGACGAGGTTATGGTGGTTAAGGCGAGGTTATGGTGGTTAAGGCGAGGTTATGGTGGTTGTGGCGAGGTTATGGTGGTTGAGACGAGGTTATGATGGTTTTGACGAGGTTATTTTGGTTGAGGCGAGGTTATGGTGGTTGCGACGAGGTTATGGTGGTTGTTGCGAGGTTATGGTGGTTGAGGCGAGGGTATGGTGGTTGAAGCGCAGTTATGATGGTAGAGGTGAGGTTAAAGATGGTTGAGGTGAGGTTAGTGATGGTTTAGGTGAGATTAGTGATGGTTGAAGTGAGGTTAGTGATGGTAGAGGTGAGGTTAGTGATGGTTTAGGTGAAGTTAGTGATGGTTGAGGTGAGATTAGTGATGGTTGAGGTGAGGTTAGTGATGGTTTAGGTGAAGTTAGTGATGGTTGAGGTGAGATTAGTGATGGTTGAGGTGAGGTTAGTGATGGTTTAGGTGAAGTTAGTGATGGTTGAGGTGAGATTAGTGATGGTTGAGGTGAGATTAGTGATGGTTGAGGTGAGGTTAGTGATGGTTTAGGTGAAGTTAGTGATGGTTGAGGTGATCTGTGATGGTTGAGGTGAGGTTAGTGATTGTTGAGGTGAGGTTAGTGATGGTTTAGGTGAGGTTAGTGATGGTTTAGGTGAGGTTAGTGATGGTTTAGGTGAGGTTAGTGATGAACAGTCTTGATTGCGAGGAGGGGAGCAGTGGAGAGGAAGAGATTGTCGAAGGGTGAGTTGATGATTGAAAATATGTGCAAGGCAATTCGTCAGTCCTGGGGAGTAGAAGGTAGATGAACAGGGATTTGTGTGGTTTTGGTGGGGTCAGGATTGGCGATTTAATTATTCAAAATTTGAATATGAAAACAGCTCGTTTCCAGGAAGGGCAGAGAGGATTCCCAAAGTGAGGGTCTTGGTAAGTATGTTTTGCTTGACCCCGACTTACATGTCTGATCAGTATATTTTGCCTGACCAGACGTTAGTCTTCCTTTCCAATATTTTGGAGAAGAGAGTGGAGGGCATGAGAGCCAGAGGACGATAGAGGTACAGATGGACTGACGACATCAAGAAGTGGTCGGGACATAGTCATGAGTCTACCGATCTGCCACTGGACAGACACAGCTGGAGATCCATTACGGTCACTCTCCAATACAAAGCTGGCACATGATGATGATGATTATGAGGTTTAAGGGGCAAGGTAGTCCTATAACAGACACTGCTGTAGTGAATGAAGTGGTTGAGGCCACACTTTTGTTTATTAGTTGGAGTGGCCAGTGTCCTTCCTCGCTGGCGTTTCTTCCCTCACATTAAGCCAGGTGCCCATTTACAGATAGGTCCCTGCCGAAGACGGATGTGTCGGACCGAAAGGTGCAAATATCACAGTCAATCTGTAAACTAGCGACACAACGCACTCTGTTCTCCGGACTACATGTAAAGCCCTGTGCAGGGCTTGGTAGTAGGAGATTGAGAACGAACGCAGAAGAAGAAGAACAGATAGGTGGAATGAATCCCTATGATTAGTGGGACGAACGTTGCCGTGACAAGCAATTGCTCTACCGTGATACTGATCTGTCTCTTTAGAAAGTTACAGAGGAACTAGTATTTTCGTCGAATATCTTCTCCTTTTTTCTTCTCCTCCTTCTTTTGCACCTTCTTATTCTCGCTCTTCTACCACGTTTTTCTTCGTATCCTATTGTTCTTCTCCTCTTTTTCTTCTCCTCCTTCTCCTCCTCTTCTTCTTCCTTTGCTTTTTATTCTTCTCCTTCTTCTCACTTTCTTCTTCTTCTTCTTTTGCTTCTTGCCCTCTTCATCTTATTCTTCTCCTCCTCCACCTTCTTCTCCTTGTTCTTGTCCTCCCCTTCCTCTACATCGCAATCCTCCTCCACCTTCTTCTTCTTCCCCTTCTTCGTTCGTCCTAAAAAAGTTGTTCTGTTAACTTGGTGTAACAGCGAGGCTGCGATATATTTACCGTTTCGCCTTCGTATCCGGTTTCAACACATCTTTTTTTTTCTTTGGAACCTCGTTTGCCTTTCCTCTTCGATTCCTATCTCTCAGCCGCGCGGATGGATGCAATCTGTCTCCAAGGCAACGACCTTTAAGTGGAATAGTGTCTTGGTAAGCTATTATTCGCTGGCCCTCATGCAAGCAGGATGTTTCTGTCGCTGACTGGTTTAATCTCACTCACTGATGCGTTGTCGGTACTTTTTCCAGATACCAATCGGATGAATATAAACCCTTAATCAGAAAACAATTCTTGTTTAACTTATTCACTCAGGAATACTTTGTGTATTTGAAACATTTATTGTTCAACGCCCACAATGACTAGAAATATTCGTCTGTGCGCCCTAAAAAGGACGTTAAGTGGCGGATTGTCGAAGTTTTCTTCACATTCCGGTCGTGCTGATGAAGGTGTACCGGAGTCCTCCAGACGATTGTGCTATGCTTGGCTTCATCTGCGGGTCGCTCACTACTACGTGGATCACGTCGATCCCTCACCTCGTTGGCCAGGCTGTCGTGAAAACAGCCCGTTTACAGGAAGGGCTGCATGGAAGCCAAGGTAAAAGTCTTGGCCAGTATATTTTCCCTGACCCTGACTAACATGTCTGATCAGTATATTTTGCCTGACCCTGACTAACACGTTTGATCAGTATGTACTGCCTGACCCTGACTAACATGTCTGATCAGTATGTACTGCCTGACCCTGACTAACATGTCTGATCAGTATATTTTGCCTGACCCTGACTAACATGTCTGATCAGTATATTTTCCCTGACCCTAACTAACATGTCTGATCAGTATATTTTCCCCGACAATGACTAACACGTCTGATCAGTATGTACTGCCTGACAAGACGTTAGTCTTCCTTCCAAATTTCTGCAATGCAAAAACTAAGAAGGACGTACAGGCATAAGTACTTGCATCCTAATTCCCCCAAACAAAAGAAATAGCTATTTTTAGCACCTGATTTGAAGTTGTGACGCGACAACATCAATACGGCACCTGAAGAGCATACGATGGCCAAATTAACAAGAGCGAAATGGAAGAGGCTATGAGAACATTAAAGAAAAGGAAATCTCCCGGAAAAGACGGGATAACAAACGAAATGCTGATAGGGCTGGGCCAAACAGCGAAGAGGAAACTGCTATCGGTCCTGAACCAAAGCTGGAAAAGGGGAATTGTACCCCAGGCATGGAAAGACGCAGTACTGTACCAGTACCAAAAACAGGAAAGGACAAAACAGATCCAAATGGATACAGGCCCATCAGCCTACTGAGCTGTGTCGGCAAGCTGATGGAACGTATGATAAACACCAGACTGATGTGGCATCTGGAATAAAAACGAATACTAATTCCACAGCAAGCCGGCTTTAGACAGCACAGATCCACTGAGGACCAGGTCATCCTCATAGCCCAGGAAATAGAAGATGCCTACCAGGCACAGAAACACACAGTGGCTGTTTGGGTGGATCTGGAAAAGGCATTTGACAAAGTCTGGAAAGACGGACTTAGAGTCAAGCTAAGAAGAAGTGATGTTTGTGGGAAAATGTACAAGTGGATCAACCACTACCTCAAACAAAGAACGGCCAGAGTCCAAGTACAAGGGCAGATGAGCAAAAAGGTGACACTTGAGCAGGGAGTACCCCAAGGGGGAGTACTGTCACCCACACTCTTCCTGGTATATATAAACGACATTACAGAGAATATACCAAGAAGAGTCCATAGCTCAATGTTTGCAGACGATCTGGCTATGTGGACCTATGAAAAAAATCTCACCATATCAAGAAATCGGATGCAGCAGGCCCTAACATCGCTGGAAGAGTGGGCGAACTCATGGCTGGTCAAAATAAACGAGGAGAAAACCACATGCACAATATTCTCGCTTTCAATCAAACCCCAAAATACCAAATTAAGTTTAAATGGCAAATTCCTGCAGCCAAACGAAAACCCAAACTATCTGGGAGTCACATTTGATCGGCGCATGACATGGAAAAGTCAGATCGAGAGAAACCGAATGAGAGCCAGAGAAAGAATGGCAATCATGAGGAAACTTGCTGGCACAAGCTGGGGAGCAGACGAAGGCATACTAAAGAAACTGTACACTGGAAGAGTGAGACCAGTTCTCGAGTATGGCATTGCGGCATGGACAACAGCAGCGAAGGCGAACTTCGATAAAGTTAGCAAACTTCAAAACCAAGCCATGAGAGTTATAACAGGAGGCATGAAGTCAACGCCAATTGTAGAACTTGAAAAGATTACAAAACTGCAATCCATGACCGGTAGAAGAGACTGCAGAGCCCAGCTGCAGTCAGAGAAACTCCGAAGACTGACCATCCAATGCACCAGAGACTAAACAATTTGGGAAATGGGAAACTAAAGCGGAGAAACTTTGCAGAAATAGCCAAAGCAAAGATGCACGAAGATCCAATAAACGCACTAACATCACCAAAACCCATCATTACTGTACGAAAACCTACCTGGAGGCAGGATATATTTCCAGAAGTGGTAGAAAATATACCAGGTATTGGAAACAAAAACTGCCAGACTGAAAAAGAAAGGAGAGATACTACCCTAAGCTTTATATCGAAAAGCTACCCAAGCATGGACTGGACCAATGCATACACCGACGGTTCTGTAACAAACCCTACACAGAACGGAGTGGCAGGAGCAGTCCTGAACCTACCAAATGGCAGACAAATAACACTGTCATTCGCTTCTGGTAAGTATACAAGCAATTTCAGAGCGGAGGCAGAGGCACTGAGGGCGGCAGTGGAAGAAATGGTGACACACAAAGAAAATGAAAGCCATATAGTCCTGCTTACAGATGCTCTCGCCGTAGTCACAGCGCTAAAAAGGCAGAAAAACACTGAGCTTAATGACTTAAGAGCAGCACTCTGCAAACTGTGCCAGCAGTCCGCACCAAAAAGGGTAGTGGTACAGTGGGTCCCATCACACTGCAACATCCAAGGCAACGAGGAGGCAGACAGACTGGCAAAAGAAGGTGCAAGACTACCACAAACAGATTCTAGTATGACGTACGAAGAGTCAAAACGGCTTATCAAAGCCAGATACATGACCAAATGGGAAACCGAACATACTGGTTACACCAAAAACGATGCCTATTACCAATTGAACAGAAGAGAGCAGGTCGTTGTCTTCAGACTTCGCACTGGCCACAATAGACTAAGGTACCACCTATTCAACAAATTAAAGATAGGTGGTACCGACGAATGCCCGTGCGGTACCGGTAAAATGACCACTGAACATCTGCTGCAGAACTGCCCGACATACGAGGATCAGAGAGAGCAGATGTGGCCATCACCAGTGGAACTGCAAGACAAGCTCTATGGCAGTGTCGACAGCCTCAGGATGACCGCCGCTTTTTTCGAAAAAATAATGGTTACTGTCTGACTGCGTACGAAGAAGAAGAAGAAGAAGAAGAAGAAGAAGAAGAAGAAGAAGAAGAAGAAGAAGAAGAGGTTGTGACGTCACATAATGGTCGACTTTTAAATTGTTGGGGACGTCAAATATTCTGCGACGATAGACGAGAATTTCTACATCGTCTTCTGCTTTCTTCCGAATTTCTTCAGTTAGTGTTAGATTTAGGGTTAGGGTTAGGTTGCTGTTTCAAAACGAAGAGGGCCGAATTGAGGCAGGTCAACACGTGTAAATACGTCAGCACATACGTAACACCACATGAAAGATCCAATTACGAAATAAAATGCAGAATAGCCCAAGCAAAATCGGTCTTCCAGACCATGAGAGGAATATTGTGCAACAAAACCTTATCGCTGGAACTGAGAAACAGAGTCCTTGGATGTTACTTGAAACTTTTACTGACATATGCCAGTGAATCATGGACAGTCAGCAAACAAGTGCATATATCGTTGGAAGCAACGGAGATGTAAGTTTACATGAGAATGCTGCGGATCGCATGGACGGCAAGAAAGATTAGAGATACAGTCCCCGAAGAGGCACACATACACAGACAACTTATTGCAAAGATCAGAACAAGGCAGTTATTCTCTTTCGGGCCTGTTATGAGAAGAGGTGGCTTGGAGCAAGTTGTGACAACGGGAAAGATCGCAGGAAAAAGTGACAGAGGAAGGCCGAGGGAGACGATGCTGGACAGAGAAAGGCATGGGTGACAATCAACTACGGAGCTAGTAAACGACACACGTGAAAGAAGTGAATGGAGGTCCATGATCGCCAACCGGCAGGGTACCTGATGATGATGATGAGGTTAGGTCAAGTTCGGGTTAGGTTAGGGTTAGTTAGAGTTAGGGCTCGTGTTAGCTTCTTTTCTACACTTCTATCTTTTGCTTTTACTTATTTATTTAAAACAAACTTATTTCGACCTGTTTTCCCCTTAACCCAAAATAGAGTGTCCCGTTACGTACAATGGGAACTCTGTTTTGAGTTGAGTTAAGACGCAATTACCTAGGCATATTTATCAATATAAGAATACTTCAATCAATCAATCAATTAATCCCCATCACAGATCTCCGAGGCAGCAAACCCTTAGAAAATGCAGGAGAAAGCAGACCCTTACATAAAATGGATGCAGAAATCGGATACACTGAGATAACAGGCGCAAAATTTAAAAAAAACATAGTGCAACGTACACCGCCTTGGAGAAAAGAAAAATAAGCCAAATGCACGCCCAACAACAACAAATTTAGGTAATTAATTAACAATCAAAAACAGGGCCACTACTTTGCCAGGATAGGTCCTCAACAAATTCACGCCAATTCTTCTTATCCTGAACAAATCGAGCTATGTCTGTCCATGGCTTGTCTGTCGCTTTGATAGTCTCAACAAGCTTCTTCTCCCACGAGTGTCTCTACACCCTGCTATTTCTTCTGCCCTTTAGATTTCAAAACAGAGACTGTCTCGTATCAACTGATTTCCGTAATATGTGGCATGTGCCCCCTCCATATGTCATGCTCCATTAGTATCTGAGTGGTTTGCTGGGGTCTTTGTGTATGACAAGGACAAGAATAGCACCACTGCCCCACATAGAGCATGTCGTAAGAGGCGACTAACTGTGTCACATGGCAGAACACCGGCCTTTGGTTAGGTGGTTTGTTTAGAGCAGTATAGATGGCGCTTACAGGCTGCGGGTCTACTTTGCTCTACTGTTTGAGTCTATTAAGATGGACACGCACGTCGGTTAACCCCCCTCCGTAAGAATGTGTCCCAACGCAGCGGAGTATTACGCAGCTCGAGCCTAGTCCACCAAACAGGAAACCTTTTCTTCCGGCTACATCCAGCTCATACCAGAGATGGGACCTGCACAGAGGCATCTGCCCATGTACCAGTACAGGACGACTATGAACTAAGAACTGGTATCTGTGCCGTTCTTTCCACCAGTTCCACAACTGCCATTTTATCGTACCATTTCCACTCTTGAATTCTTCGCTACCAACCATTTACGAAAGTGTGTACCTCATTGGCAAGTGTACTTGTAGTGTTCCATGTTTCAGAGCCATATCTTCTTCTTCTTCTTCTGCGTACGCAGTCAGACAGTAACCATTATTTTTTCGAAAAAAGCGGCGGTCATCCTGAGGCTGTCGCCACTGCCATAGAGCTTGTCTTGCAGTTCCACTGGTGATGGCCACATCTGCTCTCTCTGATCTTCGTATGTCGGGCAGCTTTGCAGCAGATGTTCAGCGGTCATTTTACCAGTACCGCACGGGCATTCGTCGGTACACCCTATCTTCAATTTGTTGAATAGGTGGTACCTCAGTCTATTGTGGCCAGTGCGAAGTCTGAAGACAACGACCTGCTCTCTTCGGTTCAACTGGTAATAGGCATCGTTTTTGGTGTAACCAGTATGTTCGGTTTCCCATTTGGTCATGTATCTGGCTTTGATAAGCCGTTTTGACTCTTCGTACGTCATACTGGTATCTGTTTGTGGTAGTCTTGCACCTTCTTTTGCCAGTCTGTCTGCCTGCTCGTTGCCTTGGATGTTGCAGTGTGATGGGACCCACTGTACCACTACCCTTTTTGGTGCGGACTGCTGGCACAGTTTGCAGAGTGCTGCTTTTAAGTCATTAAGCTCAGTGTTTTTCTAGCTTTTTAGCGCTGTGACTACGGCGAGAGCATCTGTCAGCAGGACTATATGGCTTTCATTTTCACTGTGTGTCACCATTTCTTCCACTGCCGCCCTCAGTGCCTCTGCCTCCGCTCTGAAATTGCTTGTGTACTTACCAGTAGCGAATGACAGTGTGATTTTTCTGCCATTTGGTAGGTTCAGGAATGCTCCTGCCCCTCCGTTCTGTGTGGTGTTTGTTACAGAACCGTTGGTGTATGCATGGGTCCAGTCCATGCTTTGGTAGCTTTTCGTTATGAAGCTTAGGGTAGCATCTCTCCTTTCTTTTTCAGTCTGGCAGTTTTTTTTGCAATACATGGTATATTTTCTACCACCTCTGGAAATATATCCTGCCTCCAGGTAGGTTTTCGTACAGTAGTGATGGGTTTTGGTGTTGTTAGTGCGTTAATGGATCTTCGTGCATCTTTGCTTTGGCTATTTCTGCAAAGTTTCTCCGCTTTAGTTTCCCATTTCCCAAATTGTTTAGTCTCTGGTACATTGGATGGTCCGTCAGTCTTCGGAGTTTCTCTGACTGCAGCTGGGCTCTGCAGTCTCTTCTATCGGTCATGGATTGCAGTTTTGTAATCTTTTCAAGTTCTACAATTGGCGTTGACTTCATGCCACCTGTTATAATTCTCATGGCTTGGTTTTGAAGTTTGTTAACTTTATCGAAGTTCGCCTTCGCTGCTGTTGTCCATGCCGCAATGCCATACTCGAGAACTGGTCTCACTCTTCCAGTATACAGTTTCTTTAGTTTGCCTTCGTCTGCTCCCCAGCTTGTGCCAGCAAGTTTCCTCATGATTGCCATTCTTTCTCTGGCTTTCATTCGGTTTCTCTCAATCTGACTTTTCCATGTCATGCGCCGATCAAATGTGACTCCCAGATAGGTTGGGTTGTCGTTTGGCTGAAGGATTTTGCCATTTAGACCTAATTTGGTACTTTGGGGTTTTAATGAAAGCGAGAATATTGTGCATGTGGTTTTCTCCTCGTTTATTTTGACCAGCCATGAGTTCGCCCAGTCTTCCAGCGATGTTAGGGCCGTCTGCATCCGATTTCTTGATATGGTGAGATTCTTTTCAGAGGTCCACATAGCCAGATCGTCTGCAAACATTGAGCTATGGACTCTTCTTGGTATATTCTCTGTAATGTCGTTTATATATACCAGGAAGAGTGTGGGTGACAGTACTCCCCCTTGGGATACTCCCTGCTCGAGTGTCACCTTTTTGCTCATCTGCCCTTGTACTTGGACTCTGGCCGTTCTTTGTTTGAGGTAGTGGTTGATCCACTTGTACATCTTCCCACAAACATCACTTCTTCTTAGCTTGACTCTAAGTCCATCTTTCCAGACTTTGTCAAATGCCTTTTCCAGATCCAACCAAACAGCTACTGTGTGTTTCTGTGCCTGGTAGGCATCTTCTATCTCCTGGGCTATGAGGATGACCTGGTCCTCAGTGGATCTGTGCTGTCTAAAGCCGGCTTGCTGTGGAATTAGTATTCGTTTTTCTTCCAGATGCCACATCAGTCTGGTGTTTATCATCCGTTCCATCAGCTTGCCGACACAGCTCAGTAGGCTTATGGGCCTGTATCCATTTAGATCTGTTTTGTCCTTTCCTGTTTTTGGTACTGGTACCAGTATTGCGTCTTTCCATCCCTGTCAGAGCCATATAATAGAACGGGCTTTTCGCTGAAGTTGAAGAAGTTTAATTAGGTGCTAGTTTTCATTTCTGTTGTTTAACTGAAACCGGCATTTATTGGCACTTATCTGTTAAACTTAATTTAACTTAACTTAACGTCTCTTTACTGGTTTAGAAAACCCTGCAGAGTCTGCATACAACCAGTTTCATTTACATCACCTTGCTCTAAAAGCTATGCGCATCCAATTTATTCTTGAATGCATATACTGTCCCTGCCTCCACTACCTCCCGTGGCAATGCATTCTAAGCATTCACTACTCTGAATAAAAAAATATTTCCTAATATCTAATCTGGACCTCTCTTTAGTTAAGTTGTAGCCTATGCCCTCTTGTTCTTGTGGGTGGCTGTATTGTTTTTTAAACTTGTCATTGTCTAATTGATCCATTCCTCTGATCATCTTATAAACCTTTATTAAGTCACTGTAATTTTGGAATCCGACTATCAGCTTTGTCGCTCTTCTTTGTATTCTTTCCAGCAAGTTTATATTCTCTCTATGATAAGGACTCCACACCTGTACACAGTACTCCAATCTAGGTCTAACTAAAGCTTTATACAGTTTGACTATCACTTCCTTGCTCCTATGTTTAATATTTCGTTTTATTATACCTAACATTGAATTTGTCTTTTTCACTGTTACCTGAACTTGCTCACTCACCTTACCTGTATGATCTATTATAATCCCTAGGTCCCTTTCCTTACCTATCTTTCTAATATTGTTGTCTCCCATTCTGTAATGATGTTCCATGTTGGATCAACAAGCTCTATTGAAATGCCGATAACATCATGTGGCACACTGCTTTCTTTAAGTTGACACCTGGGATCTGAGATGCTGGTCCAGTCAGACATAACACACTCCTCGGGACATTGCGTCAGGGCCGGGCACAATACACTGACCAGGACCACAATCTCTCTTCCATGTAGCGTTCCCTGGAAACAGGCTGTTTTAAAGGCAGTCTGGCTGGCGAGATGTTGATCGATGTGATCCCCGTAGAATTGAAAGGCTGCACTAGTGTAGTCTGGATAAAAGACTTTAATTCAAACCCGGTACCCCAACAAACAAAAAAACGGCCAGCTGAAACCGAATGTGTCTGGTCGAAGGTCGCGGATATCGCAGCCTCTTTATAAACTACACCAGTACGCCACAGCGCCCTCTTCAGGACCAACGCCGAAGAAGAAAAAAAAAACAATTGAAGTCGAAATCGCCGAATTGGGCATGCAACTGAGTACTTGTGTTTAAGAAAAAAAAAAAGAAACTTTGAACACGACATGAAATAGCCAAAATATTGTACGCCTAATCATGTACAACTGCACGAATCTTCTATGAAACTTCGTTAACTAATAATCATGTTATCATGAATTTGTACTGGCCCTTTTTCATACTAATTTCTTCTTCTTCTTCTTTTTCTTCTTCTTCTTTTTTTTGTCTTACTGCTCTTTCCATGAGGCGTCGCAAAGAGGCGAAAAGCGTAGATCTAATTTCCAAGTGGGAGGCGTGTGCTATCGTTAGATGTAATATCTTGAGAGTGTCAGAGACCCCCTCGATCCAGTGATGTCTAGGTATGCCTCTTGCTCGTGGACCGGTTACCGCTAAATGATATGCTATTGATGCAGGTTGGTCATAATGTATTCTAACTAAATGACCAAACAACTTGATTTTTGGGCGTCAATGTAGGCACTAACTGGGTTCCCCACTATCTGCCTCAGCGTGGTGTTGGAGACTCGGTCTCGGATTGACTTTTCGGCTGCACTTCTCACACAGCGCATCTAACGGCTCTGGATGCTAGTCTGATTGTGTCTCTAGCCAGGGCCAAGATTGACATTGGTAATAATTCATATATAATAGCCAAAATTAGGAGACATGAAAACAGCGGAACTAAATTGAACGAGCTGCAGTACTCACACTGAAGAACATCCTAAATTCAATATGGAAATGTTCACATAACTAGGTAAATGCTTTATGGAATTTAGTATGTACTTTATACATATATTTATTTAGCTTGTTACTGTCAGTTGTACTTTATCAACCTGAATCACTTCTTCAGTCATTACTGACTCGTGTGGTGCGTCCTTGAGATGATTAGCTCGGGTGTCCTCTCCAGGGCGCAATACTATCTTCTCCAGGGCGCAGGTTTTGGCACAGATATATGGAGATCAATCAACTGTCCATGCAGGATGTTGCACGTCTCCATATAGGTAGTAAATTCAAATGATCGTTTATAATCGAATGAGTTTTGTACGAATCAGATCGCAGTAGATGCTAGAATAGTGCTGGTCGGCGCTAGACTGCCTTAGGGACTCATAGTCCTGATTCTTCCTCTGGATTTACTCCCCATGCGTTTCCTGTGATTGAGTATTCCCGCAAGGTAGTGGATGTTTGGAATCAGTTTACCTTCTCCTAGACAGACTACCATTCAAAGTTAACGATCTCTGTCTGCCGGAATAAAACTGGTTTTAAAGCCCTAGTTACTCGCCCCTCGTCCTCTCCCTATTTATTTGATTAAATCTGGCAGACTAATTGTAACCACACGAGAAGGCCAGTGGTTCGATTTGACTGTCAGAGGTTATGTATAAAGAGTGTTATAGTAGAATTTGACCACTGATGGGTCTCACTCCCACAACGACTCCAGGCTGTGACAGTTTGATATTACATCATTGAAACATTACTCTTTGCCAAGACGTCTGTATCCCTTTTATTTTTCTCAACTAAAATTATAATTTCGTTTCCCTTCTCTTGTTTTGTTTAAGTTGATCACGGAGAAAATGCTGCCAATAGGCAGACGAATCATTTGTGTTTTTAGACATTCACAATACTTACTTACTCTCCGCGTCCGACAACCTCACTTAGTTTTCACCCAAAACTATCTTACAGGGGCTAATAAAGTATCTTCACTATAATACCAACATGTGGGATTTCTAAACACATTTTTGTCGATAAGAGATGGGCTTCACTGTAACAACAATGTATAGTCGTCCCAGACACATTAGTAAGGCTAACAAAGGGCCTGCACTGTAACACCAACGTGTGGTCGTCCCAGACACCTTAGTGGGGCTAACAAAGGAAGAAAAAATATGTCTTGGGCAGGACCTCACCCACACATTTCGCACTTCGAATGATGTCTGTCATGGATGTGGTCTCGTTCCATCGCTGTTCTGGTGTGCTATGGATTGGACATCTGCACAGTTGGAAGAGCACAATTCAGAGGCCTAGATCTTAACTTTGCAGACGACATTCTCATATCATACTCGGACTCTCAGGCACTGTTGATCCCCTGATGCACCTAGGACGATCAGCTTTACATCTGGGTATCCATATTTCATCTGTGAAGACCAAAATCCAGGCTTTTGACGATGATCCGTCTGCAAAAGCGGCAACCATGTTGACCCTACCGAAGACTTCATCTACCTTGACCGCAGATAGAACTCCGAAGTACGTATCATTTCTGACGTTGTCCAAATGAACGATATGGCCGCCTCAAATATGAACTCTTTGCACAGAGTTTGGTCCCAGAAAAGACTCTTCCTGGAAACTAAGCTGAGCCTTTACAAACCCTGCTCCATTCCAAACCTTCTGTATGGCTTCCAAACTTTGACGTTTTTGCAAGGAAATCAGAAGAGTCTTGCAGCCTTCCATGATGCGAATCCTTGGAACCCACTGGCATGATCGGGTTGTCAGTGTTGAGATCGTCCAACAAACAGATCTCTAGAGCATCATTTACATGATAGACTGTCGCCTCGTCTATTTATTATGGTATGTGGTCCACATCCCCCAGGATAGCTCTGTCTGCCAGATCCTGCACATGACTGTCGAAGACAATGTTTCAAAAAGACCTTGCATGATATGGAAGTGCCCTTAGAGTCACACAACATCTCCTGGCTGTGACAAATCTAATCTACCCGCATCTAATCAGATCTATTCCGGTCAAGGACCACGGCCATCAATAGAGTTCACAGACGTTCGGCTCGATCGGTTTGGTTATCTTTACCGATTATTGTTATTGTCCTTATTATTATCAGTATCGTTATTAATATTGTTTAAATCAATATATATATATATATATATATATATATATATATATATATATATATATATATATGCATATATATATATATATGCATGTATTAATATATTATTGGGTCGCTGTGGCTCAGAAGTAAGCCACTCGCCTCTTGTAGCGGTAAACGGATTTGGGTTTAAGCCCTGCAGGTTTCAGAGGACCCTGGTTTAAAAGGAGATGGGAACAGAGTGCCTGCACCCTGAATTGTATCCCGTCGTCTTGACTTATGTCATGCCACTGGTCCAAAATAGTTCGGGACCAGAGAGTGAGGTTGATAACCAACGCCGCTTCTTGCTCACTATAATCCAAATAGAATGCAAGTTACAGCATCAAGACAATGATGGTGTTGGACGTATATATATAAACAGTTTCACATATCTCCGTCACATTGTACATAGTTTCTTTAAAGAAACGGTAGCCGGTAAAAAGTTTAGTGGTTGGCAGTAAAGAGTTTGGTGGTAGCAGGTAAAGAGTTTGGTAGTCGGCGATGAAGTGCTTGGTGGTTGGCCTTGAAATGTTTGGTGGTTGGCTGTGATGCGTTTGGGGGTGAGAAAGGATGGACGGGGTGGGAGGGGGGGGAGACATGGCTGTTTCATGGTGAGAGGGGGAGAGAAGGAAAGATGGACATGACTTAAAATGTCGCATTAAGTTTCAAATCTTAAGGGGCAAATGTTTAGAATGATGCGAGGGCGAACAAGCGTTCAGGGAAGTGGGTTGTCAAACTTTAAAACTTGAATAACCATTAAGACCAAAGACAGGTGCAACAGATAGTTTACAATTACATTAACAAAAGCATCAAGTTCGCTTTTTTAAATATTGGAACAATCCTGCAGAAGCCCATTGGTTAGCGATTTCTCGTTCTTGTGTCACAGCGAGGCTCAACAACAAATTGGACTACATGAAGCACTCTCGAAAATGCACAATTTTATTTAAGGATTTGAAGTCGATTTTTGTGTTGTGCTGTTGTCGATAAATTTTTTCTTTCACTTTGCTCCTCAGAACGTTTAACATCGAAGTAATGTCTTCGATGTCAGAGCGCAGAGAAAATATTTTAATCGCTTTAAGTGGAACGCGAGACAGTGGATTTATGCAATTTGTTTTCGAGAGGGGTGTTATTTTGGAAACAGATAAACGTAATAACATGCATGAAAGATTGTAAATACTGCACTAAGTATATGCTTAAAGCCGTCTTTTCAGACACAAGTCATTCTTCAGCGCCAAAAGTATTCCTCCGACCTGCTGGAGGCACAGAAGCCACCGTCACCGCACAGTACGGTTCGAGCGAATAGCAACCTCCTCCTCCGCTCTGTTCGAGGCCTGAAACCATGCCGCAGCAGTGAGTCATGGTTGTAGCCAACTGACGTATCGGGCCTCAAGAACTGAAGCGAACATCATTTATTATTACTACTTCAGACTAAGCTTAAGGTATTTTCGCTGTACGCCCAATTGCACCATAATAAATATTATGTAAGTAATAAAATGGGGAACGTTTAGGTAGTAGAATAATAAGACATCTCGCAAATTTTAAAAAAAATAATTATTTTATGTGTTTATCTCATTAGTTTCTACTGGTGGAGGCGCGCTTATTCCTCCTCAGACCGTAGTCCATTTTGGCGATATTAAAACGCATAAACCAGTGCTTGGATGCGTGTGTGTATCTGTTTGTACCTAACCTGGTGTTTCCGTTATGTTCTCCCGTTGTTCCTCGCCATTTGATGATCCTCTCGTTTTCCTTCGTAGGTTGCCATTTTCATCTTCTTGGGTTCATTGGTTTACCCTGGCGGGTTTCCGAGGCAAAATACGCACAATTGTTTTCCTGGGACCATTTTGGGAATGAGTATATTTATTTTCCTTCATAATTGATCCGGACC
Source organism: Ariolimax columbianus (assembly GCA_036924085.1). Taxonomy (NCBI): domain Eukaryota; kingdom Metazoa; phylum Mollusca; class Gastropoda; order Stylommatophora; family Arionidae; genus Ariolimax; species Ariolimax columbianus. The sequence continues at coordinate 89,717,730 of JAVGWX010000003.1, forward strand.
CCTTGTATTTATTTATTTTTTCCTGATTTAAATATATTTATAATGTTTTTATATATTTGTTTGTTTTTTTGTTTTTTTAAATAATATTTTTGAACTTTAAATATCAAATCATTATTATATATTTACAAAATAATGTAAAGATGCAATGTAGTGAGGTGTACAACGAGGATGAATGAAATGGAATGATTATAAAGATGACAAAATATATGCTGAATACATGAAAATTAATACAATATTAAATAGATAAATTAAATGATTTGGGTCTTCCTTCTGTTGTGAGGCCATTCTGTGTTTACTTCTTTGCGTCTGGTCTTGGTGTTTCAGGTTTTCACTGCTCTCATATGTTTCCATCGCAACCATGTATTCCAGCTTGTAAGCGATTTTCTGACTTTCGTGGGCCACTTGTAGATACTCCGTTGCACTTGTGCCCTCTAGCTCTCGCAGATAATTAGGTGTTGAATGTGTGGTAGGCTCAGGAACAGAAATCAAATTGTTGCAAACGGGGCTGTATATATCCATGTTATTAACACGCTGCAGTCGACCCAGATGTAAATTGATACCTGATTTACTATTAGGGAAAATAAAGCTCAGAGGAAGGGAATTTGCCCACCACCACCTCATAAAAAAACTAGACTAGAGCAAAGATGTTTGTCTGCCGTATCGAATGCTACCTTCACACAGTTTCGCTAACTCATCGAATATATTTTTAGCCGGAAATACAGTAACAAAATATATTCAACAACTAGTATTCAAAATTATTATTTAAATTTATAGCTCAAGAAAATGTTACAATTTGTTATTGCTCAATTATTATATATTTATGTTTTGAGTGTTCAATTTTATTTTTAACTAGCTGCAGTATCTGCCAGAGCCCATACCTGCCAGAACCCATTGGATTGCGATTTCGCGTTCTTATGTCACAACGAGGCTGGACAACAAATTGGACTACAGGAAGCACTCTCGATAATGCACAATTCGGTGAGATAAGATTTCCCTCGCGATCCTCTTTTTGTGTTGGAACCACAGCTGGACACTGTGGATGGAAGGTGGTAGTGCAATTTTTGTTGCAGTTGGTAACAACTTTGATATAGCCAAGATCGAAACTTTGTCCAAATAACTTTGATATAGCCAAGATCGATACTTTGTACAAACAAATTTGATATAGCTAAGATCGATACTTTGTCCAAACAACTTTGATATAGCCAAGATCAATACTTTGTTCAAACAACTTTGATATAGCCAAGATCAATACTTTGTCCAAACAACTTTGATATAGCCAAGATCAATACTTTGTTCAAACAACTTTGATATAGCCAAGATCAATACTTTGTCCAAACAACCATTCAGAGAATACTAGACAAAGAGGAAGAGAACAGTGTAAAAAGTAAGTTTTTTCAGTCTGTCATGGCACTTGATGTGACCGAAAAACCTCAGCTTCAGAGACAAAACGTTGTTTTTTCAGCCAATTCTCTTCCACATAAATCTTGCGGGATGGCCTTAATTACTATTTTCTTAACCCAGAGTAATGTTAGTATTCTTCTGTAGCATTTTGTTTCGAAAGCCCCGATCTTCTTTCTTAATATTCGTGTGATCGGCCATGGCTCGCACCCGTACACAGCCACCGGAAATACGCATGTTCTTAGTGTTACTAGTAAAGGACAAATCTTAACTTGTCATGTGAGACAACAGTACCCTGGATTCAAATGAGAAGTATTTCATCATCTTCCAAGCATGCTGTAACACGTCTAAAGCGGAACACGTACGGGCGACACCTATTGACACCTACTTAAAGTAGTCACAAAGCTGGATGTTGATGGCACCTAATGACACCTTTATAAATTCTTAGTTCGACCCGTTCATCAGCATGGGGTATGCACCTTTGAGCTGATCCCAACTCCGGTTCCAGTCATGTTTGTCGCGGGCGCGTGTCGTCTAGGGGGATAGTATGTGTCATATGGCATAACACCGGCCTAATGAGCTGGTTTGTTAAGAGCAGCATAGATGCAGGAGTGATCCCCTTATTCAAAAAAAGGTAAAAAATCAGATCCGGCAAATTATAGACCGGTGAGTTTAACGAGCATAGTCTGTAAATTGTTAGAGTCAATAATCCAAGAAAACTTTGTAATGCATTTAGACAAATTTAATCTAATTAGAAATAGTCAGCATGTGCTTACTAGAGAGAGATCATGCTTAACAAATCTATTAGAATTCATGGAGGAGGTTACTAAAATCATAGATAAAGGGGAGCCAGTGGATGTTATTTATCTAGACTTTGTAAAGGCCTTTGATAGAGTACCTCATCAAAGATTATTTCGAAAGTTAAAATCACATGGAATAGGTGGGGAAGTTGCCAAATGGATTGAAAATTAGTTAACGGGAAGAAGGCAGAGGGTGGGCATAAATAAGGAGTACTCTGAGTGGAGTGAAGTGAAAAGTGGTGTGCCACAGGGCTCGGTTTTGGGACCAATTTTGTTCTTGATATATATAAATGATTTGGACATTGATATGGGATCCATGATTGCAAAATTTGCCGATGACACAAAACTATGCAGTAGTATCTCATCTAAATCAGAAGTGGATATATTGATGTCGGATTTAGATAAAATTCGAGATTGGTCTGTAAGCTGGCAAATGGAGTTTAATGTAGATAAATGTACAGTCATCCACATGGGTAGATCCAATATTGAACATAATTACAGAATGGGAGAAAACAATATTAGAAAGATAGATAAGGAAAGGGACCTAGGGGTTATAATAGATCATACAGGAAAGGTGAGTGAGCAAGTTAAGGTAGCAGTGAAAAAGGCAAATGCAATGTTAGGTATGATAAAAAGAAATATTAAACATAGGAGCAAGGAAGTGGTCTTACTCACAATCCTTACTTCGGGCGGTACAGAAGCACTGTGTGTGGCATGAGTGAATGAAAGCTAAAGGAGTCTCACATCGTCATCTTCGCTTGTGAAGGACAACTGTGATTTGGTGCTGGTGCGGATTTACTGTCCCATACATGCTGGGATTCAAACAGCGAAAGAGCTGACATGTTGGCTTCACCCATTATAGGAACGCTAGCTATGTAAATATCGTTTTTGTTTCCACTTATGCTGTTGAGCCGCGTTGGAAGTTTAAATAATCTGCCCTGCATTAAATGAGTTGCGTCGGTCAATATGACCCCATCTCGTTGTAATGTCATCTATACACTTGCTCCCACCTGCACCCTTTTGACTTGTAGCCAAATACACCACCTTTGCAATCCATAATTAGAAGTCCATGAGGGTGCATTCTCACAAGATGGCCGAATCGAGTTTGTGCTTGGAAATACAATATGAGCAAGACGCAGTGGTCACCATTCTTCGAATGACTTCGTTTCGTATTCTGTTTTTCCTGGTAACACCGATGACCTTCCTCAAACACCTCATTTTACAAGTCGAAATTCTGCTCTAACGCGTCTTGGACAGAAGCCATATTTGGCGCTGGGAGCATAATACATTTACTGTTTATCAGCTGTTGTTTTGTTGCCAAATTAATGCTCGGGCGCTTAAGCAGTGGCGACAACTGATATGTTACAGGTATGGAAAGGAGTGCTATTTTGAAGTCCATCAACGACCGCTTTTTGAACGTAGTGAGTCGACCAAAATCCTTACAGACTCCCCAAGTGGAGCTGAGAGCTTTGCTTCCTCGTGATGAGGGCAGCGAGGTGCGTGTTTCTGACCAATGTTTTTTCAGACTTTCTTTGTCCGTTTTTGACATACTGTTTTTTTTTTTTGTTGGCTCTCCGCCCCTGATGCCTCTGGATTGTGTCCACATTCAGGTCAGCGTGACTCATGAATAAGGGGTTGGGAGAAGGTTTCTTTCAACGTCCTGGGGGAAGGATGGGGTAGGGTTGGGGTGGTGGGGGGATAGAAGGAAGGCGGCTTCAGTCCAAGCAGCAAGGTCCTTTAGTAATGATATCTTGAGCTGAATTCTGAGGTGCAGTTAACCGAAATGTTGAACACCATCATGGACTGGTTTCCAACGGCTTAAGCCAGGCACAGTCGCAACCACATGCAACATTACAAAGAGGATAACCGATTGAAAGCAGATACATTCCACATTCCAAAATAAAGTCCTTGACACCACCTGGTGAAGGAGTTGTCAATTATAATCCGAACTGGAACTAGCCAACAGCAGAAAACGACACAAACACTGGAGCGAGTTAAGAGAAAAACCAATCAGGAGCGGCCATCTTACTTTATTTTGAATGATGACACCACTAAAATGAATCAACAATTTACAAACGGTAGCAATTTTTAAATTGAACTAGGTTCCTAGGCCACATGGAGGTACTAGCAAGAGTGTGTACAACTAATGAGCTATATGAACCGTCATTATCCACACACTTCCCAATTTACTGAGAAACAATGAGCACCTATAGGTATGTCCGGAGTGCAGTGAAATCAATTCTGGGGGAAAAACAAGAGGTAAATCAAAATTGCACAATCAGACATCAATACATTCCCGAGTTGTCCGACGGGGTCTTTGTATTTGACAAGGACAGGAATAACATTACTGCCCCATAGAGAGCGTGTCGTAAGAGGTGACTAACTGTGAGACATGGCGTAACACCGGCCATGGCTAGGTGGTTTATTTAGAGCAGCATACATGGTGCCTAACAGACTGCGGGTCAACTTTGCTCTAGTGTTTATATTCTATTAAGATGGTTAACCACCTTCCACGGAACTTGTCCCAACGCAGCGGAGTAATAAGCTGCTCGAGCCTAGCCCACTAAGCAAGAAATCCTCCTCTCGGCTAAATCCAGATGATACTAGAGCTGGGACTTGCACAAACTCCCATTTGTAGAAGTGCAGGTCTAAGAACTATGAAGAAGACAGCAATATATACACGCACAAATTTTATTGTATGCGATTCTAGAGTTCATGATGGCTCTTTGTGGTTCAGAGACCGGGATACTGAAAGAATGTTACACGTCACTTACAGTAAACAGAAACCTGTCTAGGGTAGAAGAACCTCCACTTCAAAGCAATGTATATAACGCCAAGTACAAAATGCCTGCGTCGAATGTCAGCAGTAACAATAACGGATAAAATCAGAAATGAAGATATTATGCAAAAAGTATCAGGGCTAGACCTCATCAAGAGACAACAAACCAAATGGTTCGGCCAAGTGACACGACAAACACCAAATAGCATCCCTCAGAAAGGAATTCGATACAGATACAATGTGTACAAAGCCAAAGGCCGACCCAATTCCCACCCCCCCCCCCCCCCCCCCCCCCCAAAAAAAAAGATGAATACCAGAAATAACAGAAGCAGTAAATCTCCCCGTATACGAAGCACATAATTGGGTCCGGTCAAGAAACCTCTTCATCACCTGACACTAAAAGGCACATGAAGAACAAAAAAGCGAAAAGAACAGAAGAGAAGTCACAAACAAGAGACCTGTAGATTATACGTGGTTTGAAACAGATCCCAACAAACAATTCTCCACATTTATTTGTGCTGCAATACAAACTGAAACAAATGACGCTTCAGTGGTACTGACTGTAAATACTTATAAACATGCAGCAGTCAATAACAGCCCCGAGAGATACGTCTGATGAGACTCACTGTAGTGACACAGTACTATTGTCGGGACAAAAGAGCACAGGAAAAGAGTTGACGTATTGCCACGTCGTCACATGATGTATTTGTTTTTGGTGTGATTCGTTATTTGTTTCCGCTTGTCCTTAGTCCATCACGGAGCTCTTTTGATTGTAATGTAGGTTTTGTTTTTCTTTTGCCCTGGAATAGTCACTGAGTCAAACTTTGTTTGTCTTGTTATTGATAATTTTAAGTTTGTATAACTGATTTTCCTGGAAGTCGGAGAATAATACAAGTCTGTATAACTGGTTTTCCTGGTAGTCGGAGAATAATACAAGTCTGTATAACTGGTTTTCCTGGAAGTCGGAGAATAATACAAGTCTGTATAACTGGTTTTCCTGGTAGTCGGAGAATAATACAAGTCTGTATAACTGGTTTTCCTGGAAGTCGGAGAATAATACAAGTCTGTATAACTGGTTTTCCTGGAAGTCGGAGAATAATACAAGTCTGTATAACTGGTTTTCCTGGTAGTCGGAGAATAATACAAGTCTGTATAACTGGTTTTCCTGGAAGTTGGAGAATAATACAAGTATGTATAACTGGTTTTCCTGGAAGTCGGAGAATAACACAAGTCTGTATAACTGGTTTTCCTGGTAGTCGGAGTATAATACAAGTCTGTATAACTGGTTTTCCTGGAAGTCAGTTGGAGAATAATACAAGTCTGTATAACTGGTTTTCCTGGAAGTCGGAGAATAATACAAGTCTGTATAACTGGTTTTCCTGGAAGTCGGAGAATAATACAAGTCTGTATAACTGGTTGTCCTGGAAGTCGGAGAATAATTCAAGTCTATATAACTGGTTTTCCTGGAAGTCGGAGAATAATACGAGTCTGTATAACTGGTTTTCCTGGAAGTCGGAGAATAATACAAGTCTGTATAACTGGTTTTCCTGGAAGTCGGAGAATAATACAAGTCTGCATAAGTGGTTTTCCTGGAAGTCGGAGAATAATACAAGTCTGTATAACTGGTTTTCCTGGAAGTCGGAGAATAATACAAGTCTGTATAACTGGTTTTCCTGGAAGTCGGAGAATAATACAAGTCTGTATAACTGGTTTTCCTGGAAGTCGGAGAATAATACAAGTCTGTATAACTGGTTTTCCTGGAAGTCGGAGAATTATACAAGTCTGTATAACTGGTTTTCCTGGAAGTCGGAGAATAATACAAGTCTGTATAACTGGTTTTCCTGGAAGTCGGAGAATAATACAAGTCTGTATAACTGGTTTTCCTGGAAGTCAGATGGAGAATAATACAAGTCTGTATAGCTGGTTTTCCTGGAAGTCAGTTGGAGAATAATACAAGTCTGTATAACTGGTTTTCCTGGAAGTCGGAGAATAATACAAATCTGTATAACTGGTTTTCCTGGAAGTCGGAGAATAATACAAGTCTGTATAACTGGTTTTCCTGGAAGTCAGAGGCAAAATCATGTTTGTATAACTTGTTTTCCTATAAGTCAGTGAGAAAAAAAGTATTTAGAAAGTATTACGCATTATTTCCTGCCACTGCTCTCCTTTGCCTGGTTGATACTATGGTCCCAGAGCCTACCCAGTATATTCGGGAGGTAGAAATACGCCTCTGAACAAATGCCCGCATCAGACAACAGAACGGCAACGTCTTTTCGGCGTCAATAAGTAATGAGGTTTTTATTAAGAGCAATTAGAATTTGTTTGCTGATGCTCGGAGCTGGAAACTCTACCACCGCCGTCGGCCGGGGAAGCCAAGAGAGCTGAGATCGCCGGCGTATCGGAGTAATCGCTAAAGAGGCTGCGAGTTATCTGTGTGATCGACCGGTGTCTTGCGAGTCAGCTTTGCCAATATATGCCACTGATAAATATAATGTTATTATCTAATGCCGAGTGCGCTACTTCAACAATAATTTCGTGATAGTTAAGCTGCCTGGCGCCATAGATGGTGTATGATGTTCAAGAACTCCTGGGAAATAATAGACTCGTTTCTTAGACGATATATGGAAATATTAAAATCTTGATATCGTGAATTACAATTGTGTATACTTCTTTAGTCGAAGAAGAAGAAAGTACATTTCTATAATTTGATTGTGTTTGCTATGTACTGCTAGTACGTTAGCTTGCCTAAAACATTTAATATATTTCTTCTGTATAGTCACAGAGTCTTGTTCAAAGGAAAGTGACTTAGGGGCTATAATAGATCGTACAGGTAAGTTGAGTGAGCAAGTTTAGGTAACAGAGAAAAAGACAAATGCAACGTTAGGTATGATAAAAATAAATGTTGAACATAGAAGCAAGAAAGTGATTGTAAAACTGTATAAAGCATTAGTTAGACCTAGATTGGAGTACTGTGTAGTCCATATTGTTGAGGGATATAAACGTGCTGGAAATGATTCAAAGAGGAGCGATAAAACTGATAGTGGGATTCCAGAACTACAGTTATGAGGAAAGAGAAAAACCGACCAGAGTGTCTAGAAGAGAGAAGAGTTACAGGTGATTTAATACAGCTCTATAAGATCAAATAAGTTTTTTTTTAAAAATACAACCACTTACATGAACAAGAGGGCACAGCTACAAATTAACTAAAGAAAGGTGCAGATTAGATATCAAGAAATATGTTTTTAGTCATTCAGTGATAAATGCTTGAAATGCATTGATACAGGGAGTAGCAAAGGCAAGGTCAATTGATGCATTGAAGAATAGATTGGATGCGTATAATTTTTAGAGCAAGAGAATGTTAATGAAACTGGTTGTATACAAGCTCTGCATAGTCTTCTAAACCAGTATACAGACGATAAGTTTAAGATAAAAGCAGCTAAGTGAATATGGTTATCGAGAGCTCTGTGTGTGGCATTAATTTGTTATAAGAGATATCGAAATCCTGAGAATTTGATATTGAGAAAGTGTTATTCGGCACAGGATATTTAAATTATGTATGTAATTGTGCTACGAAAACTTGGTTACAAGGCAAGACAACGGTCACGTGTTAGTAGATAGACAGCAGTGCGACAATTATGTGACAATACATGATTAAAGTAATCGACCCAATATACGTGAGACCAAAAAAAGGTTACTTCAGTTCTCAACAGCGTGTCCATTATGTACTTGTTTGTGTTTCCAGGAGAATGGCTCTAGTGAATGTTCGAGTAATTTAGCAATTGATTTGTTGTATATTAAAACCTAATTGCAGCAACATTGCTGAATAGTTGCAACACCATATCCATGCAACAATCTCCAGAGTTATCAGTATGGATTCTAAGAAGCGAAGAATTAAACAAATGCAGCCTGCTGAGCAAGTAATTAAAGATAACGAAAGAGGGTTGTGCATGAGTATGGTATGCAACAGAGTTATGTACAAAATAATGCTGCAGAAATCACATGTGCAAGTACCTTCAAGGTTCGCAGGCACGAGCGTTCTGTTGGGAGCCTAACAGCAGCACCTTCACTTTGCTTCGAGAATTGAAATATAAATAATAAGAGTGCGGATGTTTATGGCGACTTTCGCAAGGTTTATATGTCCGACGTGCATGACAAAAGGACGGATGTATATGGCGACTTTCGCCAGGTTTATATGTCCGACGTGCATGACAAAAGGAAGGATGTATATGGCGACTTTCGCCAGGTTTATATATCTGACATGAATGACAAGAGCAAGGATGTATATGGCGACTTTCGCCAGGTTTATATGTTTGTAATGCATGACAAGAGCAAGATCTATATGGCGACTTTCGCCAGGTTTATACATCTGACGTGCATGACAAGCGACAGGACGTTTATGGCGACTTTAGCAAGGTGTATATGTCTGACGTGCATGCCGAGAGGAAGGATGTATATGGCGACCTTAGCTACGGCATGTTTATAAGTCTGATGTGCACGGATATAGGGAGCATTTATATGGACACTTCCATCAGGTTCATAAGTATGGCGTTCATGGAAAGAGGGAGGATTTATATGGCGACTTTCGATACGTTTATGTGTATCACCAACGACAAAACGGATCACTGCGTATAAACGTGCTAAGAGACAGCTAAGCTTCCAGCACCTGTTTAAAACAAACGACTATACAACTCCTTTCCAACTTTAAATCAATTTCATGCGATTCACAAGAAAAATACGAGAAAACCTTCATGCTCCATGGTAGAGGGGAAACAATTAAGTGAAATCGATAAATATTTTAATTCTGAATGATACATACAAATCATGTGGTATAGTTTTACATAGTAATGATACAGAAATATCATATAGTATAGTTTTACATAGTAATGTTACATTAATATCATATAGTGCAGTTTTACTTAGTAATGATACGAGAAGTATCATGCAGTGTAGTTTTATAAAGTAGTAGTGATCCAGAAATATCATCAAGTGCAGTTTCATATGTTAGTGATACAGAAATATCATGTAGCACAGTTTTATATAGTGAAATATTATTTTAAAAATACAGCCAAATGGATTTCATCAAATACACCTGCATGCTATAATAATGCTGCGCTCTTCTGATATCACAGGTGGCTGTTTGTGAACCTTGCTCCATTAACTATGCCTCAAATGGAGCTAGACTCATTAACTAGGTCTCATACGTATCTTCGTTCATGAGGCCTAATACCGACTTTTATACATCAACTTGACTTCATGTGGCCCTCGGTGTGTTTTTCTTATCCGCATGTGTACATTGGACCATTAACTTGACTCTATACAGACCTTGAAGTTTTTAAATTGGGACTGTTACCGACCTTGGTTAATTGACTAGCCCACATACCGACCTTGGTTAATTGACTAGCCCACATACCGACCTTGGTTAACTGACTAGCCCACATACCGACCTTGGTTAATTGACTAGCCCACATACCGACCTTGGTTAATTGACTAGCCCACATACCGACCTTGGTTAATTGACTAGCCCACATACCGACCTTGGTTAATTGACTAGCCCACATACCGACCTTGGTTAATTGACTAGCCCACATACCGACCTTGGTTAATTGACTAGCCCACATACCGACCTTGGTTAATTGATAAACCCATATGCCAAGCTTGGATCATTGACTACACCTCAAACCGACCTTGGATCATTGACTACACCTCATATCGACCTTGGTTCATTGACTACACCTCATACCGACCTTGGATCATTGACTACACCTCATGTCGACCTTGGTTTATTGACTACACCTCATACCGACCTTGGATCATTGACTACACCTCATATCGACCTTGGTTCATTGACTAGACCGAATACTGACCTTGGTTCATTGACTACCCCTCATACCGACCTTGGATCATTGACTACACCTCATATCGACCTTGGTTCATTGACTAGACCGAATACTGACCTTTGTTCATTGACTAGACCGAATACTGACCTTGGTTCATTGACTACCCCTCATACCGACCTGTTCTTAGTTCTTAGTCGACCTGTACTTCTACATGGACAGACGCCTTTATGCAGGTCCCAGCTCTAATATGAGCTGGTTGTAGTCGGGAGAAGGGTTTCCTGCTTAGCTGGTTAGGCTCGAGCAGCTTAATACTCTGCTGAGTTGAGACAAGCGCATATGAAGGGTGGTTAACAAATGTGTGAGTCCATCTTAATAGATTCAAACACTGGAGCAAAGTAGACCGGCAGCCTGTTAGGCACATCTATGCTGCTCTAAACAAACCACTCAGCCATGTCTGATGTTATGCCATATCACACAGTTAGTCGCCTCTTACGACATTGCACTACCTAGGTCTCGTTTCCACCTTCGTTCGTTAATTAGTCTTCATTCGGACCATTGGTCATCAAGGTCGCCTTATAGCGACCTTGATCAATTGCCGTGACCCCCATTCGGACCATGATTCACTAGCGTGACTGTTATGGACTTTGTTAATTAACTTACCAGAAGCTCCCCTTGGCTCATTAACGATATTTCCAGTGGACCTTGATCATTAACTTCGTTTCATATTTACCGTAGTCCATTAACCTGACTACGTGCCGACATTAACTTGGCCTCGCATGGACCTTGTTTCATTGGATATATTTTATACGAGCTGCACTTCGCTAAATGTATTTCATTCTTGGTTCATTAACTAGGCCTCATACAAATCTTGGTTAATTAAATTGGTCTTATATGAAGCTTGATGCACTAGCTTGACATTTTGCAGATGGACACTGGACCATTAACTTGACACACTAGGAGACTGGTTCACTAATTTGTCTATAAGCGGATCTTAGTTTATTAACTTGTCACTTGAGAATGTTGATACATAATCTTCTCTTTAAGCGGATCTTAGTTTATTAACTTGTCACTTGAAAATGTTAATACATAAACTTCTCTTTAAGCATATCTTAGTTTATTAATTTGTCACTTGAGAATTTTGATACATTAACTTCCTTTTAAGCGGATCTTAGTTTATTAACTTGTCACTTGAAGGCGTTAATACATTATCATCTCTTTAAGCGGATCTTCGTGCATTAACTAATCATTTCAAGACCTTGGTTTAATTAACTTGTCTTCAAGCGGAAATTAGTTTATTACCTTGCTACTTTCATGCTTGAAAGATTTTCTATACGCAGACATAATCCGTTGGTACGAATTTTTACGTGACGTCGAGGCCTCTACTATGACTAACCTCCCAACTGTATCAGAAATCCTGGACCGTCGCCACCTTCCCTTCATTGGACACGTACTCCGACAGGATCAGGAAGTTCCAGCTCACCAGATCCTTCTCAAGGTAGTTCAAAGTGCGAAGGGTATCCAACTAGCTGGCTGGAAGTGGCTTCAACATATATCAACTCCACACCCCCCCCCCCCCCTTCCTGCTATATACGAGGTCTGGTAAAGCACCGTTTCGATCGGTCATGGTGACGTTCGACCGACGCAACGGGCCTCAGATGCCTAGGCGAACATTATTTTTGGACATCATTCAAACCAATCGTGGGTCACTATCTTGACTTCATGCGGATATTGGGCCACTATCTTGACCATGCGGATATTGGGCCACTATCTTGACCATGCGGATATTGGGCCACTATCTTGACTTCATGCGGATATTGGGCCACTATCTTGGTTGTATCCAGACCATGGTGTATTATTTACCTATGTCCATTAATCACACATCATACTGATATGGATCATTACAACTGACATGCTCGCATCTGTTCCTACGTTCAAGAACGCAAAGAAAGTGCAATCGCTCTCTTCAACTGGGCAGCTGATATCCAGCTCACCAGACATATTATTCCCCAGTTCTTCAAATAACGCATCAGAAGTCGACCAGGCTATTTAAATCTTCTAGATCGACAGTCACAGCGACCATTTAATGCCTAAAGTGGAACACATTAAATACAAAAGCTCCAGTGATACTCTGGGTCTCCTTCGATTTCAACTGCCCATGGAAACGTTGAGAATATGTTCGAATTCTAGATGGGGCATTATTATTCTGGCCACTATCTTCTCAAGTAATTTGTCACTCAAGTTTTGATGTGCTGATTAATCAATAGCTACATGGAGTCAGTTAAATTAGTATTCCTGTATGGATCACTACAAGAATTCAGTTAAGTGAGTATTCCTGTATGGAGCAGAAACTTTGACACCGACATAGACAATTCTGAGAAAACTCCAGTCGTTCGTTAATAATAACTCGTTCATCGTCTTCGATGTGGAGCAACAACATCATCACATCGCACGATGTATCGTTGGGAATGTGTGTGAGCTCATGGCTGATCAAGTCAATTTAAGCCTGGAAAGATCTTTAACACGACTGGTAAACGTAGACCAGAGTTGTCTCTGATATTTTCCCTGCTCTAGACTTCCTGGTTGCACTTCTATCCTGGGCAGCCTAGATACAAAGACCCTCGCTGAGTTCAACGCCGTTTGTGACCGCTCTTCCAGGTTGTGAGCCAGATTTTCCCAAGTGTAAATGCATATTTGCCAGCACTTTAGTGACTCCTTCAGACCGTACTTGAAATCCATTTTTGGACGTCCGTGTGATCTTTCTTCTGAGATCGTTAATAGATGGCTACGAAGGATAATGTGTATAGGATGGTAACACATGGTGAGGAATGAAGACCTACGTGAAAAGAGTCAACAACAGTCAGTAGAGTAACTTATCAAATGTAGGACATGGCGATGGGTGAGACAAACGCTACGGAAATCATTATCAAATGTGGCCAGACAGGCCCCGGCATGTAAACCACAGTGGAACAGGAAGAGAGTTAGACCAAGAAACACACGGAGAAGAAACTGTGGAATTGAACTTCGGCCACTGTTCCACAGCTAAAGAGAGGCAGAAAGGGCAGCCCAAGAAGAATCTTGCTGGATAACGGTCGCAAATTGGCTTAGCAATGAGAAGAATGGCGGATATTGATTAATGACTAGGAGATTATAAGGATTGCCAGGTGTAGGGAGCGGGCTTAGAAAACTATGGAACCAGTCCTCGGGCACAGATGACTTCTCTATGTTGATACTGAACTCATTCATCACATTTCTGACAGATACCTCGTCCAGTTAATTGACATAAAAGGCGACTGCTCGAAAGAAATCAGAAGAAGGTTAGCCATGGCAATCCAAAGGCTGAACAGTCTGAAGAAATTATGGCCAAGGGCCAAGAAAATGACATAAGTAAAAGTCTTGAGAGCCTGTGTTTTTTTTATGTGGCACTATATGGCTGTGAATCATGGACGATTACCAAAACTTCTAGACAAAGAATTAAATCCTTCGAGTAAAATTCTTACAGAATGATCCCCCGAATATCCTGGACGGAGAAAAAGACAAATGTAGACATTCGACAAAAGTTGAACATAGAGGAGATCTGGTTTACCAGTACCTTTTCAGACAGTAAATTGAAGTATTTTGGTAATATGAATAGACATAACGGCCTTGAGAGAACAGTCATGGAAGGTATAGTGCCAGGCATTAGAAGCAGGGGTAAACCATGAAGATGATGGTACCAAGATATTCAGGAATACCTTTGTATGACTGTGGCGGAGGCTGGAGTTTCGAAAGGTAAAGAGTCTCTCATGCTACATGATGATGACCTCGTCCAGTTGTTTGATATGGCAACACTGTACTCCAACAAGTGAATGCAACAAATATGGCGCCGTAACTGGTTACTGGTCTACATCACTCTACTGTTTTGGTTCATTATGGATGCCGCCAGACCACGGATTTGCCTGGAATTCACAATAGTCGACGACTTACACTTGTGTTCACGGAAGCGTGGTGTTATTTTAAGTTTGAACTGGCTAATTCGTTCGTTTTTTTATGGTGTGATTTCTTACGTCCGATTATCTTGGTCTAGACATCGGCTAAATGAATGGCACTACGCTTAAACCTTTGTCGTATTTCACGGTCTAGTTCACAACTTCACAAAATTGGCGTTCGAGAAATTTAGACACTACTATAATTAACTGAAAACAGCCGGGGAGAGATGCCAGACTCACTCACCCGCTGAGAGCTATGCCCTACGACCTCTTGTGGTTATGGAAAAGGTACGACACACAACGTTAGATGTCATCCCCCCTCCGCTGCCTTGCTGGATACCTGTTTACGGGAAAGGCTTCGTGAGTAAACCCTGAAGAAAAATCTGCATCCTATGCTATCTTCTGTAGTCTCGATAAATATCTTGCCACTGGCCAAAGGTAGCTCATGACCAGAGAGTGAGGTTGACAAAAGGCGCAGTTAACCCTCACTTTAATCCAAATCACCGCGCAGGTCACCCATTTCAGCGGACACAGCAAGATAAAAGACTGTCCACACGGCTGAACAAAGAAAGTGGTCTTCATCCCTTGTGTTGGACGAACATCACTCCAATGAGACCTAGGGCAGTTTACATAAGCATCTTCCCTGGTGGCGATGCCTGTAACATATTTCTTACTTCTGGCACATGTTCCACTAGAGGGATACACGGAGCTGTCTATGGGATGCAAGAATGAACATAAATTACTGCCGGGAAAGCTGCGAGACAAGCAAAGCTGAGGACTCGCTTACGTATGGAAATGTTTTGTGTCTGCAATGTTTCTTGTTAACCTGATGACTTTTTGCGCTGGTTCATTAAACGGAAGGCGATGAGATATGATCAGGCTGGCAAGAATGAAACACGTCTACTTCTTTTTCTTCTTTCACGTTTTCCTTTTTCTTCCACTTCTTCATCTTTCACTTTTTCCTATTCTTCTTCTTCTTCTTCTTCTTCTTCTTCTTCTTCTTCTTCTTCTTCTTCTTCTTCTTCTTCTTCTTCTTCTTCTTCTTCTTATTCTTCTTCTTCTTCTTCTTCGGCTGTTAGGTTTCTCCTTCATCCACTTCTTCTTTTACTTCTTCTTCCTCTTCTTCTTTTTCTTCTTTTTCCACTTCTTCTACTAATTGTTCTTTTTTTCTTCTTCTTCTTTCTCATCTTCTTCTACTTTTTCATTTTCCTGTTCTTTTTTAACTTTTCTTTCTTATTCTTATTCTTCTTTTACTTCTGCTTTTCTCCTTTTTCTTCTTTTTCTTCTTCTTCTTCTTATTATTGTTATTATTTTATTATTATTCTCTTTATTTCCTTCATCTTTATCTTCTTCTTCTTCCTCTTCTTCTGCTACCACAATTTCTTCATTGCTATGTCCATAAAAAGGGCGATATCGTGCGTTGTGTCATAGTTTAAAGCGAGGCTGCGATATCTGAACCTTTCAGTTTGGTATCCTGTTTCAGCACAGCAAAATCTTAGGATTTGGCTTGTCTTCGCTTGTCTGTCTCTATCCTCTAAACTAGACTGCACTGACGCAGCTTGTTTTCAGAGCTGCCGCTTAGAGATGAAATTGTATTGAATAGCTCTGGTTCTCGGACTCTTGAGTCGGCAGTGAATCGCTGACGTCTCATATTTTGTTGGCTAACACATTAACTCCAATGAAACACACACACGTCCGACGTAAGCACCAATACAGAAGTTATGTCCCATAATATTATTTTAAGCGTTGTTATTTAATCCACTTGCTATTTAGTTTCAAAATTATCAAAAGAAATAATTTTGGTGAACACTTAAACTAACATATAGTTGATGATGACCAAGCACTATCAGCAACCTCAGAAACACAACTGCAGGAACATATCAACAAACGTCATGCGATTTTAATCAACCTAGAGACAACACAAGTTGTGGCGATTGCAAGAAAAGAAAAAAAAACAACAATATTCATACAAAACATACAAGTAAAACAGATGAAAAATTTCACGTACCTGCGTAACTAAATATAAGCAGATGGCAATGGAGACACTGACATCCAATACAGATGTATTAAAGCAAGTCAAATCATTGGGCAAATGTCCACGATATTACAATGTAAGCCCGTAAACATACTGATCAGACTTTGTTAGTCAGGGTCAGGCAAAACATACTGATGAGATTGTGTTAGTCAGGGTCAGGCAAAACATACTGATCAGATTGTGTTAGTCAGGGTCAGGCAAAATGTACTAATGAGATTGTGTTAGTCAGTGTCAGGCAAAACATGCTATCAGATTGTGTTAGTCCTGGTCAGGCAAAACATACTGGTCAGATTATGTTAGTCAGTGTCAGGCAAAACATGCTGATCATATTGTGTTAGTCCGGGTCAGGCAAAACATGCCGATCAGATTGTGTTACTCAGGGTAAAGCAAAACATACTGAGAAGACTATGACAATCAGGGTCAAACAAAAACATACCGATCAAGATCCTACCACCCTATCAAGCAGTGCCCCTGAAAACAGGCTGTTTCATGGCAGTCTGGCTAACGCGAAGTGTATCATGGATATACTGGTGATTTCCATAACGGTGAGCTTACTGAGGATCATCGCATTGCACTACAGCCCGGAGAACGCCATCTGAAATTGGCCTCTAATGTTATGTAAGCCACTGTAACCCTCCATCGAAGAAAGTCGCCAAGAGTACTTAACTCAAGTCCCCTGTTTATTAGCACCAACAACAACATCAACCTACCCTATGGTCAAGCGGATACGGAATTTATCATTCCTGAACAATGAATGACCTCTTAGTATTTGTTTCTTTCAGTTATAAAAAAGAATATAACTCTACACACTACACGATAACTACCGAGGCATACGAACTTTACACCTCATCTCCATGAGTCTACGAGAGTTTCTAACAATCGACAAGAAAACGTCGCAACGGTCTTTTTTTCTACAACCTTTTCGTTAACTTCATATGACCGTTTGTACGCGTTAACTGCATTTTTCATGTTTTAACCAACTTTTACATAACTTTGATAGCTGACATTGTGTACAATCTCTGCTATTGTAACCTGTTTGTCAAATTTTGACAGGGATTATTTGACTAATAAATCAAAAAATCCAAAAGCGCAAATTCACAAAAGAATCACCAAAATAGAAAACAATACGTCTCTAGGGAAATTAAGGAGGGAAATAACCCTATGGGTTTCATATTGCGAATTGTATCCCTTTTTTCCAGACATTTCTTATTGTGAATAAAAGATTTTACAAAAAAACTAAGCAATTCTTTTATGTTTAATTCTTTTCCAATTGATAGCGAGGTTGCTCTTGAAAACCCACTCATTGGTGCTCTCTGAAAAGTGCTTTAAAACTCGGGTTGCAGTAGCTTTTCTTACATCCCGAGATGGCTGATGAAGGTGAACCGGTTCCTCCAGATGGTTGTGCTATGCTTGGTTTCATCTGTGTATCGCTCACTACTAAGGGGATTACGTCGACGAAAACAACAAGTTTCTTGGGAGCAACGAGGAAGTCGACGTGAGGGTCTTGGTCAGTATATTTGAACTGATCCTCACTGACGTGTCTGATCTTTATGTTTTGTCTGACCAGACGATAGTCTTCTATCTCCGATAGCGAGGTAGATTCAAGATTTGTGCACGCAACTTGCCTCACTTGAATCTGTGGTTTTTTTTCTTAGGTCATCATGCATGTTGTTGGTGTAACATCGGAAATACAAATGGGAAATAGAAACTATGTCACGTGACGTCATCGTTATCAGAGATGAATCGAAAGCTTACTTTTCTTTTACATCAAGTGAGTACATGTTTTACTATAATGATTTGCCATTTTTGCCCAACCAAACAATGTGTTATTTTTCTTTCTGTTTCTTCTTTTTTTCTACTTGCTTCTTTGATTGCTCTTTGAATTCTTCCTTTTTCTTCCGTTTACTTTGTATTCTCAGTCTTATTACTTGGAATACTGGTATTCAAACATTAATGTTGTTAATGGAAATGAGCGGATTAGGCTACCTTCAACTCCAACATGAGAGAGCCACAAACGCAACAATAAATGCCAGTCTACCTGCGAAAATCGTCAACTCGTTAGCCCTACCAGTGCTCTGCTATGGTAGCAAAACCTGGTCTCTAACAAAAGCAGCAGAGAACCAACTGAGAACAGCACACGTATCTCTTAAAAGACGCTTAGTGGGGTTAACTCTCAGACAACAGCGGCAATACGAACTGCGCAATAGCGACATTAAAAGAATGTCACACATCAACCATTCAAAACACCGTTGGACAAGTCATATTGCTAGAAGACAAGACAAAATATGGAGTACCATAATTAACATGTGGTACCCGCACGACAAAAAGAGACCTCGTGGACTGTCCCTCAACTCACTGGCGAGATTCACTAAACAAGCACAACACACACAACCCCACAACAGACAGACTACTATCCCACTGGACGACACGCGCCTGCGACAGAAACGTCTGGAACCTGAGTTGGGACCCGCAGAAGGGTGACCACCCCTTGACGAAGAACGGATCGCACTAAGAAGTTGTAAATGTCTGTTGCCAGGTAGTCGAACGCTATCCGCGGTAGGTATTGTCAACTTCCTGCGGCTTAATAGGCCTGTTGGAATGTACACATAAATTGGGTCGATTTTTAACTAGAATTTTACATTTTTTCGAGCCAACGGCTGTTAAGCCTACTCTTTTCGATTTCTAACTGAACACGGCAGTCAGATCTCACTACCCAAAAATGACAAACGTCCCGGTCTCCACCGTGATTCAAACCCACAACCTCAGTCACCCGAGGCGGACACCTTATGTCGAGACCACTGAATATTCTTAATGAGGAATAAAAAAATGTTAATAAAATGTTAAATAGGAATAATAATTCAAGTAGCATTTGTTTTACTGCATTCCCATCTCAAGTTTAATTATGTTCTTTGCTATTTTCTTTGTTTCTGGTTTACGACAAAGATGCCAAGCGGTGGCTGTAGCTGAGAAGTGTAGCGCTTGCTAAAAAATGCACAAACGAAAGCGAGAAACAATGTGATTTCCCTTCTCGCGAGTTTCAAGCGTCCCCTAGTATCAAGTCAGATGAAATCTGCGCCTCACATATCGCAGACGAACGATAAACTCGGAGGTCCTGTGTACATGATATGCACGCAAAAGGACTATTGGACGTTGCAAATCGGAAACAGCCGGCTGTCAGGCCACTGTCCGGGCAAAAATTCGAAAGATAATGACATTGTATTTCAATAGTTACCTACATGAAGACAAAGCGGGAATTGGTGAACCTTCTGTCGCGATATACACAACAAGGCTGAATTGGATACAATTCTAATAAATATTTAAATTCTTACCCAATATGTAATCTGCATCCCTTCAGACCTAGTAAGCAGCAAGAAGTAAACATTGCAAAACAAAGTTCGAACTACAGACTGCATTTGGCTACCTGACAGTAGGCATAACCTGTCTGTTTGAATACCAGAGACCCAAGTACCCTACGTTATGAAAATATATTTGTCATAGAGAACACCAAACCACTCTCGACAGTTTTTATTTTAGTACGACTCTAGTCCATTCCTTGGAGAATGTCGAATACTGTCCTCCAAGCGTACACTGTCTCCTTGGCTCTTGGCTTCCCATGTCTTTCGCGGCAGTCGTCTCCTCTCTGCTTCTTCTTCTTCTTCTTCTTCTTCTTCTTCTTCTTCTTCTTCTTCTTCTTTGTGTTCATGATCTTTTGGTCATGCTATATCTGCAGGCCAGTCGCCATGATGAAGTCTGTAGTCTTCACCAGGTCGGAGCGGCTGCCCCACAGCTTTTGTATCAGCTCCGCACCCTCTAGCCAGGTCTGGCATCTCATTTCCCTATAGATTGGGCATTCATGTAGAATATGTTCAGGGTTCTGGCATCCTGTTCCACGTGGGCACTCATCGGTGTGTGAAATCTTCAGTCGGTATAGATGTTTTAGTAGTCTGCAGTGTCCAGCTCTCAGGCGAAATAAGGTAGTTTGTTAATTTCTTTAGAATTGGTGAATTGGGTCTGGTGTACTGCTTATGTTTCCGTCTTCTCTAAATTGATGTATATACTGTTTTCTGATGATGTTCTCAATCTATAGAGATCATGGGAACTGCGCATGCCCTTATGTCTTGTATTAATCGATTACGAGTAAGCCTTTGACGACATCGACACCAATGACGAGGTAAATACTCTCAGAAACCAGAGCATCTCTGAATCCTTTAAGACTGATTGAGGAAACCAACAAAGACAGCAATTCAGCCATCAAGCTATGCCACTATCCAGTATATGTTCTGATATCAAGAGGAGTCCGATAGGGCGACACCATCTCCCCAAAGTTATTTACTACGGCTATCGAAGAGATTTTCCAACAATTACATTGGATCATCAGAGCTGTAAATATAGATGCAAGTGGCTCATCCATTAACTTTTTACAGATGACTTCGTGCTTATCAGTCATACAATTGAGGAAGACCAATAATCCCTGAACGACCTAAATGAAGTTAGGAGAGCCGATGGTCTGAAGATAAATAAAAGTAAAACACAATGTCACAGTAGCCCTTACTGCCCAAAGCAAGATATCAATCTAGCAGAGGAAACCATCGATAATTTCATCTCCTTTATCTTCCTAGACCAAGAGATCAATGGTACCACAAAATTTACCACAAAATCTTTACGTGACGAAAGTAGATTGGCATTCTTTTAACTCCATTAAGCCAATACTCAAAGAGATGAAAGACACCACGGCTAGAGCAAACACTTCCAATTCCATGGTGATTCCAGCAATGATGTACGGTTGCCAAGTGTGGAACCTGCTCAAAATAGATGATGAGGAGCTCAGAGTCCCTCAGAGAGTTGAATCGGCGCGTAAAACAAATGTCGATAGGGAATACGATATGAAGCGAAAAAATGAGACATCAAATTTCGTTTGGGACGTTCTGTAAGCAGCGATATCCCTAAAATCATTGGGAAGACATGTGGTACGCATGCCTGACAACAGATGGCCATGTACAACAACGTTTGATGGTCATATGCCTGCACACGTCCACGGGGTCGCCCACATGTGCGATGGATAGATGGACTGACCAAAGACCTAGGCCCGCCTTGGTACAGCACTGCAAAAGATCAGGATGCAAACCTAATAGTGTTGGCTTCCTCGCATACGACACATCTGCTGAATTGACGCCAAGGATAATGTGATATGTAGCCAGTCGAAGTTGCACAATTGTATATTCAATATGTTGTGCCAAGTCTCTTCTAGTGACCTTGACCGCTTTAGGAAAACATCTCATTTCCCATGTAATCTGTGGATCTAGTACATTTGCCAGTTGTTCATGTGGGTTGAAAATAGTGAACTTGAATAAAAACAGACCGTTGGTCAAAACAACTTTTTTTGTTGTCTCCACGGAATGTTTGTATGACTAAGTTATGGCCACATACTTATGTCAAAACATCTGCCATTGGAATTATTGCTAAATATTTATTATTCCTATAACTTTCTTTAGGTAACCTGTTTTAGTGGATATATCATGTAGAAAACTTGTTCCGTCTTCCGCAGTAGTCAATTAACAAGTAAACAAAGGATAGTAGAGGCAATGGGAGCGCTGCAACAGCTGACATAAGTAGTGAAAACACGGCCCTGCTCAAATCTGTCCAGTTGATCAGGGCAATGACCAATGCCAACCCAAGAACCAACAACCCTGACTCCTGCAGCACCAACATGCCCACGCTGAGACGGATTCAGGGGGCGTGAACAATCCAATCGTTCACTGGTCACTTTGTGACAAGACTGCACGACTGGAAACACTGTCGGGACCCGAACACGAGTTAACTACCATATTGATGAACTAATGAATATGATGGCTTTGACCATGATATTATTAACCTCATACTGATGAACTAATGAATATGATGACTTTGACCATGATATTATTAACCTCATACTGATGAACTAATAAATATGATGACTTTGACCATGATATTATTAACCTCATGCTATTGAACTAATGAATATGATGGCTTTGACCATGATTTTATAAACCTCATACTGATGAACTAATGAATATGATGGCTTTGACCATGATATTATTAACCTCATACTGATGAACTAATGAATATGATGGCTTTGACCATGATATTATTAAACTCATACAGAGTGAAAAAAAGATCTTGTAACACAGCGAAGTGAAACTACAACGCTGCAAGGAGGAAGCAAATCAAACTCAGTAGAGAGTTATCACTCGAAAGACGCATTAATAACATCCATGCCGCACCGGTACCAAAATTGACAGCCACTTCAATGGTCCTGGGCACCGGGGTAGAGCAGATGTTAATGTTACAGGATCGTCATCGATTCTCCCTTGAGAACAGACTGATCTCGTGCATGGGTTGGCTCCAACCACACGGCATTAATATATTCCATACCTCTTGCTAATGCTCATCTCATACCGGCTTCCGTCAGTTTGCCTTCCTCTACGTTATCACCAATTGGTATTTCTGTATCTGGCCGTTACTGGCTTATCCTGCCTTTTATCACTTCTTTTGCCCTCCTGGCCACTCCACCTCACCTTTGTCTGTCATTTTGGTATCTGCATCCAAATTATTAGGAGCGATGTCACGATCTGTCAGTTAAGTACCCTATTTTCTGCTTATATGTTGACGACCCCATTTAAGTATTCTCCCTTCTTATGTGATTAGCTGGCTTATTATTGCTGTAGTTCGTTATTCCTGATGAGGGCCTATTGGTTGCAAAGTAGGTTTCGTTTTTATTTTCGTTTCAGTGTCTGACCATTCATATTTATAATGTATTTCCTATTTTATGAATTTTTTACATCACTCTATAGTCAGTCGTGACTGAAATCGGCAACTGCTAATATTAATATTCTGGATCATAGATTGGAATCCCTATAACGCATTTCGCTTTCACCTGTTTGAAGATAAGATTAGAATTAAGAAGTGAAACTACTTTCTGCCACTGCTTTTAAATATGAAGAAGCTTAATGTTCTTTAGCATAAGGCTTTAGGCATTTGGTTTTTGTAACGTCTCTGTTTAAACACATCATAGGAATGTGTGTGCCTAAGGCATTGGCGTACCAAGAGTGGGGTGGTTGTGCGATCCGAGCGGGTCTCAGTCAATAAATAAGGTGTATTATCATCATTAGTTGTTATTATTTTTACCACTTCCCTGGTTATGAAGCACGAGCGCCCTTTGCAGATGGTACAGGAAGTATCTGCTGAAATAGTGTTTTGGTATTGAAGTGGTTATTTATGATCTCTGTAGTTACCTGTTACGATATTCATATGGACACTGCAAGCTTTATATGTCCTCTCGAACACGGATCTCCGGGATCTATAGGGAGCAATTATATTTGTTGATTGATTGAGATGTATTTTAGCTCCAAGTGATGCAAATTACCACTTTTGCAGCCAGGAAGCCTGTATCCGGGCATGTTGAGTTTCATAACAAAGATATTACAAAATAAAACGACGCGGCCCATTCGAAACCATTATTTGTATTTGCTTTATATGACAACACCTGTAACCTCGCTGGAAAATGATACATATGTCACTAAACTGAGCTAGTCTGAGGATTCCAGGTAATACGTAGCAAAATTAATGTTGTTTAAGGCGAAGTCAAAACTCATGTACGGAGTAGAATTTTTGAGAATGACAACGACAAAACAGAAGAAACTCCATTCGTTCGTCAATAAATGTCTACAGAGATAATGGCCAGATATGGTGAGCATCGAAGACCTAGGGGAAAGGACAACGACCAATTTAGCAACAGATCGAACGTAAGAAATGTGGTTGGGTAGAGGCATCACACGTCTCCAGACATGAAATCTACATGGGAATAGAGGTAAAGAAAGAAACGATGATTGACCTTGTTAGAGGAGCGTTGTCATTGGTCTTTGTCAATTGACGGCCTCTGAAACATGTTATATCCGTTTTCTGGCAGACAGGATGTGGATCAAAAAGAGAGGGCAAACCTGAACCAGAAAATCAGATGTGAAACTGAATAAGCCGGGCCCAAAATGCGAACAAATCGCAACTTCGCCGTAAGCTACGAGATAATAAAACATAACGTCCTCTTCAGAGCGAAAGACAGTGACATAGAAGAAGTGCTAAAAAGAACAAGATCAAGAAGAATAGGAAGAAATAAAGAACGAACTAGCACAGGAACAAATAACACACTTTTCTTGAGCAGTCATAATACAATCCAAGGAAAACACCCCCTAATGCAACCAACCAGTTGTATCTTAAAACTTTTAAACGGAACGTTGCTCGGTAGCAATATTCTTAACTTAACTAACTTAACATCCTTATACTAGTTTAGAAGACTCTGCCTAGTCTGTATACAACCAGTTTCCTCTACATTCGCTTGACCTAAAAATAAGTATGCGCATCCAATCTATTCTTCAATTCATTAACTTACCCTGTTCCCACTATTTCCCGGAAGATGGTAATGCGGTCTAAACATTCTCTGACAACAACAAAAATTGTTTCTTGGAATCTAATCCGGACCTTTCTTTAAAGAGTTAGTAGCTGTGCCCTCTCATTCTTAATGGCAGATATATTTTGAAGAAAACAAAACTTGTTATAGTCAAATTGATCCTCTCCGTTGGGAAATGAGACTAACGTCTGGTCAGACACAATATACTGATCAGACATGTTAGTCAGGTTTAGGCAAAACGTACTGGACAAGGCCATTACCATGGCTTCTTTGTAGCCCTTTCTGTGAAAGGCTTGTTTTCATGGCAGCCTGGCTAACAAGGAGAGGGATCAACGTAATCCCCGTAGTAGTGAGCAACACGCAGCCAAGCACAGCACAACCGCATGGAGGACCCCGGTCCACCTTCATCAGCACGTTCGGGATGTTAGGAAAGCTATGACAACCCACCACTTAACATCCTTTTTAGGGCGCACAAAAGAGTAATCCTACTCAATGTCGTCATTCAACAACAACATTCTGTCCGTTGACATACCTCATAAGAAATAACGCTAGAGGTATGCCTTACGAAATATTCGCCCACCCCCCTCCCTGTAGAAGATACTTTAGAGACGCCACTGGTCAGATGATTATGATAATGAGTTGTACGGAATTGTGTGTGCGAAGTTGACCGGGAGACAAACATATTCAGAGGTTTACACAGGGGAAACAACTTGGTTTCAAGTGTCGGATTTGGCAGACATTCGTCAAAAATGGCCAAGGCGTATTGTTGAATTCTGGAGATTGAGTCAGAAGATTGGGGGAGATATTAAATGAAAGATAAAAACAGATAATTGATTTCACCAGTCTTGTCGTGGCAATAGCTTCTAAGCCAGTGATGTGCAACCCCTGGTACCAACCCCTGTTCATTTCTAGTGGGCATTTTATAGTACAGATTGAACTAGATTTTATTGCGAAATTGCATTTTCTGTTTTCCCCTGCGACAAAAGGACTGGGATTACAATTCCCCCTTTCCACTTTCTACCCTGCACCTATATATTACTATGTGATGTCCATTGCAATTGAAAATGTGTTTCAACGAAAATACTTAAAGACAAATTGTAAATAAAATTCACTTTAAAACCGGATTACAATTCGAATTCTACAAACCAGATTCAAGTGTGACTTACGAAACGTCCAAAGGTTTATTAGGGTCAGATACATGGATACAATGGAAATAGAGCATAATGGCTACAGAAGAAATGATGCTTATTATAAGTTGAACATGAAAAAAGCAGGTGGTGGTCTTCAGACTCCGCACTTAGCCCCAACAGACTGAGCTGCCATCAATTCAATAAAATTAAAATAGGTGCTACTGACGAATGCACCTTTGGTACTGGAAAAATGATCCATGAACATCTGCTGCAAAACTGTCCGATATACGAGGACCAGAGAAAGCACATGTGACCATCACCAGTGGCAACACTAGACAAGCTCTGTGGCAGTGTCGGCAGCCTCAGGATGACCGTTGCTTTCTTTGAACAAATTCAAATTGACATCTGGCAACGTACAAAGAAGAATTAGAAGAAGAAGAAGAAGAAGAAGAAGAAGAAGAAGAAAAAGAAGAAGAAGAAGAAGAAAACGAAAAAGAAGGAAAACAAGACGAAGAAAAAATCAAACAGACTCATTCTTGAAATAGACAGGTCGCAAGTCTACAACAGTAAACCCACATAAAATTAGCGATGACGTCAAATGCTCTTTGTAATTAGGCGCAAAGCTTATTCTTTTTCTTCATACGCTTTGAACGGCAACTTGAATATACTTCTAAAGAAAGAAGTTTTTAGGCTGGGGTCTCTCTACGGCATCTTCTGTAATAGTTTGCCACAAATATGTAAACTTCTTGACTTGTTCGATTATTCCTACGTTCATGAATATATTCATTTGATTGTTGCTTGTCTATTACCATATACTTTGGGGAAGAAAACTAAGGTCTGGTCAGGCGAAATATACTGATCAGACAGGCTGGTCAAGGTAAGGCAAAATATACTGATCAGATATGTTAGTCAGGGTCAGGCAAAATATACTGATCAGAAATGTTAGTCAGGGTCAGGCATAATATACTGATCAGACATGTTAGTCAGGGTCAGGCAAAATATACTGATCAGATATGTTAGTCAGGGCCAGGCAAAATATACTGATCAGATTTATTAGTCAGGGTCAAGAAAAATATACCGATCAGACATGTTAGTCAGGGTCAGACCAAGTAAACTGGCCAAGACCCTCATCTTGGCTTCCTCGAAGCCCTCCCTGGAAACGGGCTGTTTTCAATGTCAGCATGGCTAACGAGGTAAGGGATCGGCGTCCTCCCCATAGTAATGAGCGACACGCAGATGAAGCCAAGCATAGCAGAACCACCTGGAGGATCCCGGTCCACTTTCATCAGCACGCTCTGGATATGATGAAAGCCACTGCAACCCACCACTTAATGTTTTTTTCAAGGCACACAAAAGAGTAATCCTACCCATTGTGGCCGTTCGAACCAACAAACATATATTTTCTATTCAATGTGTTTTTTTCAGGCCAAACTCTTTGGTTTAGCTGCAAATTTTTCAAGCAACATTTGCAATTCTGCTACTGACCCTCCCACGATGGCTTGTTCATCGACACATTTGAAAGCATTGATTATCACCATGTGGTTCGTCAGTCCTAAGATTGGTTGCAAGGTTGTCTGAGCATGTCTCTCTATCAGACCATATCCTCTGCTACTCTCTTAATTTCAGCCCAGTATTTTACTTTAATGTCACTGCAGTCTGAGATATGCCTGAGTCTGTAGCAGACTTTCACGTCACATATTGTGTCCCAGTAAACTCAATTTTAATATTATGACACGCACCAAAAAAAACAAAACCCAACCACCGATTACCGGTTTCATCGCAGCGTTTTTAAACTTAGTTTACCTTTCTTTTTCGATTCATCTTCTCTTATTAGGTTGCATAAGTGTAGTTTGTTTCCAGGGACGCCACTTGGAGACAAAACAGCCAAAAATCACAAGAAGTGTAACTCAGTTACCTCACCAAATCAGAAACGAAGCTAAACATAAGTTGTCCCCACAAGGGCTTCTTCAGAAACAAAGAAAAACACACATAAACACACCTTGGTGATTTCAACAATAACAAATAATATAGACTAGACACTACATATAATATATTCGTGCTACTAACTGGATTGACATATTTTGTGTCCATGATGAAGGAAATGTGGCGGTAAACTGAAGTCTCGTCCTGTTTCTGTTTTAGAACGTGAGCCATAACTTTTTAATCTTATTACCACTTTTCGACATATAGTACCTTATAAGTTTGCATTTATAAAACCGTCGTGGGAACTCATTGGAAATGCGCCTAAATCTACATCAGTGAACCTCCCATATGTTGGACTCAGGATATCAATTACAGCCAGCGAAATTCAGAATCAATGAGTATATTCATTTTACTGCGTCTTTTCCACAGCCTCGTTCTCATCACAGCCGCTCTGTCATGTAAGACTACATTTTGCAACATGCAAAGCCCTTTTCAGGGCTTAGTAGTGGGAGATTGAAAACGAACGAGGTCAAGCTATTTATCTAAACAATTGTAGCAATTGATAAGGCCACATTATTTGAGTTTCCTAGACGAAATGATATTTTCTGATCAATTTTGTTCTATATCCAGCTTCTTTAGGACGACTGTGTTTCTATGTTGTTTCACTATCAATCGTATTCTGGGAACTTATCTGAAACATTTTAGACGCAAGGATTTTATTATCTTCTTTAGTGTTTGTGCGATGGTTCATGCTTCGCATCCGTATGTTGTCGCACGGGAAATGGATGGTCTCAGGATTGTTCTTGTTTTTGGTTAGGAATTGTTCTGCCATACGTTCGTCGTTTTATTTAACAGCTGCTTTGCCATGGCGATTTAATGTTATACTTCTTTCTGGTAGTTTCCCTGATGCTTTTAATGGAGCCGATATATGAACAAGTTTAGACACTTTCAGTTTCTTTATCTCTTAGGGTAACTTTTGGTCTGTTGTTTTTTTGGTTTTATTTTGGTGTTTGTTTTGTATTGGCCTTAGTTGTGGTAATTATCTTGATTTTACTGTTGTTCAGTACTTGTTTACCGAGTCTGTGTTCTCAGCACCCTTTTTTTGTGGCAGTGAAACATGGTCTACCTACACGTACCAGGAAAGACGGCTAAACAGCTATCACATTTGGAGCTTGCGCAGAATCCTGGAGGTTGGGTGGCAAGACAAAATCTCTAACGCGGAGAACAGGCACAATATTTTTAATGTTTTTTACCGATGGCTGGGACACACTTGGAGGATGGATGAAGGCAGAATACTATAAGATCGTCTTTATTAGGAATTACAGTAAGGGAAAAGGTCTTGGATCTGGCCACTACTTCAGAACAAGGGTTTTCGCAAGCGGGCGCCATGGATCGTGTTACATGGAGAGGCAGAATTAAGCATGGAATACAGACAAAGGAGATACTGATTTCAGATAGGCTAAGGACTCAGCGTTTGAGAAGACACACGACACCATGCGATGCCGCAAATGGTTCTGACTTTCCTTGCACACACTGTGGAAGACGCTTCTCGCTCGGATTGATCTTACAAGTCACATTCGTTACCGTCATGGACTGTAGTTACATCCCTTTACTCAAAGCACAATCACTATCGTCTGACAAGACGGAAAGAACCAATGAAATAAACTGTTGTTCAGGGGTCGCAATAGACGAAAGGTAAGACACTCACCTCTCGAGACGATGAATGGAAACGCTGTGCGATCGAGTCTCGCACTTTTAAAAGCGACCCCTGGTCTCAAGGTAGGCTGGACCAGAGTCCCTGCATCCTCAGTTATCTCCAGTCGTCTTGATTTATGTCTTACCCCTTGCCGAAGGTAGGCTGGACTAAAGAGTGAAGTTGACGACCAACGCGGTTCTTCCTCACTGTAATCCAAAAACAATACAAGTTACCAAAACGTATGATGATGGCGCCATAATCGCTTACGATGGGCCTATGGGCTCCTGCCCTTTGGCCCAATGCCATATAGTGGCATCTGCAAGTGTTTGTAAGCTGTTGTTTAGTTTCGCACAAAGTGTTCCATTTGTCTGGCCTTGGAGGAAGAAGCTCTTTCCTAACACAGGCAAGCGCCGGATATTTAACAAAATGATGTTCAACAGTTTCAGAAGGATGTGTGCACAGCCGGCACTCTGGAGTATGATCTGGTTGGATTCTGTTCAACAGTTTCATAAGGATGTGTGCACAGCTGGCACTCTGGAGTATGTTCTGGTTAGATTCTGTTCAACAGTTTACAGGGATGTGTGCACAGCCGGCACTCTGTAGTATGTTCTGGTTGGATTCTGTTCAAGTGGCTTTTAAGTTGTATGTGTTGAGTGCGAAGTCGGAAAATACCGCTTTGGTTTCTCTTTTTCATGAGGTTGATGTTGTCTTTGGAATTTGGGATGGCCGTGTGTTTATAGATTTTTCTCCCAATATTTTCCATTGTTTGTCTATCGCTGTGCCATTAACCAGACATGATCATCTCCTATCGGTCCTTCCGCGTTTCTTGATAGAATAAATGTGTCATCTTCTTATCAGTACTCAGTTGTCTCGAGGTAAGGTGTCCGTCTCGAGTGCCTGAGGTCGCGGGTTTGAATCACGGCGGAGACCGGGATTTTTTCACGGAAATCTTCTGGTAAAAATTATCTTGATCTCTTGATAGTGAGATCGGACTTCCGTGTTCAGTGGTGAGCACTTTAAAAATCTCTTGTCCCTTAGAAATTGAATAGAGTAGACTTAACTGCTACTGCTCGGTCAAATTTCAAAAATTATAGTTTAAAATCTAGCCGAATTATCTTAACCTTCCGACAGGCCTAGTAAGACGAAGAAAGTTTAACATACCTACTACGGTTAGCCTTCGGCTACCTGGTAACATACATTGAAAAAACATACCTGTAGAATAACAGGATTCCAAGTTTATTTACGATTTATTATTTCATATTTCCCGACTGTTTGTGGGTAGAAATGATTGTAATTTTCGTAGTTTCATTTACATTTCTCGTAATTTATTCTGCAAAAATGTTGAACAGCTACGGACAGTGCATGCATCCTTGCTTTCACAGATGTTTTGTCTTTTCTCAATACAAGTGTTAATGGAAACAGAAAAAGATAGACATACTGCCAATTATCTGAACTAAAATAAATCTACTGATAGTGCTTTGAAAACAAAACAAACTTGAATCTCACAAACCAAGCCACTTCAATAAGATTATAATAAGTTTTTGTCTTCAAGACATCACAAAAATACATTCAAGAACGGTCCAAAATAGATAATATGGTGATATTTGTTTAGTCAGAAATGGTGGCTGCTTCGAATGCATTACCACAGAAAATAGTTGAGGCAGGATCAATTAACGCATTTAATAATAGATTGGATGCACATAGTTTTTAGATGAAGTGAAATAAAAAAAACCATTTGAAAAAGACTGCAAAGTCTTCTTAACCAGTATAAAGACGTTAAGTTAGATATAAATCAACACGAATGGAAATATAATACAAAAGGTAGACCATTTCACATATTTACGCAGCACAAATTAAATAGAATTGTGACACAGGAAGTAAAATGTCCACTCGAGTCGCTCTCGTCTCATTTGCCTTTAACCAATTAATACATATCGAGTAGTCGAATCTACTGAGCAAATATTTTAAACTCAAACTGTTCAACTCCATCACTACATCAATATTAACACATGTGAATAAAAGCTGGAAATCTACCAAAACTTTCGTTGGATGAATGCATCTGAAATGTGTCTTAAGAATGATTGAACATTGGGTGGAAAGAGTTTAGGAAAAAACAATAAAATAAGATTATATCCAAACCGCAATATGTTTCTAGTATTATAAGATGAAAATTGTGGGCAATAGAAACAGATGTCCAGTCCAAGTGATTAGGGTGAGATCAAGTTACACTAGAAGAAGAGGCAGACCAAGAGAGACACTTTGCAGGACACTAATAACGATTATACGGAGACTAGTGTCACCTAAACGGCTCTGCAAGTCACTCGAGAAACTTGATCCCGAAACATCAAACCTAGGCCTATAAATATATTGGGCCAAGCCAAACATTCAGAGCCTTGCTTCCGACACTGAACCTCACAGAACTGTTGCCCATGGTCACACGGTGGATTGGATCAATGAGTTTACATACCTGAGGATTTCTTTTTGATCAGATGGACGCAGTGCTCTTGACAAGTTAAGGTGAATCAGGCTTGCTGCCTCCGCTATGAACGACCTTCACCGGGTGTAGAATAATGGCCGACTCTCTCTCTCGCTCTCGGGGGTATTTACGTATTTACCAGACGTGTTTGATTCATGTCCATCTGTATGGTTCAGAGACTTGGACCCTACTTAAACAGGACATATCAAGACTCCATGCCTTTCAACCAGCGACGCATCCTCGGTATCCGGTGGTTTGATCTCGTACGTAATGTCGAGGTGTCTACAAAGACGAGTCTTCCGTCCATCTCGGACACTCTGGCCCGCCATCGCCTGTCTGTGTTTGGTCACGTGGTTTGACTGGACCGGGAAGTTCCTGCACACCAGATAATGTCCAAGTCAGATTAGTGTAACAACGGTCTCCCATCGGCATGGGAGGCGTGGGGGGGGGGGGCACCCCCGTTCTACATGGCTCCGACAGATAGTAGTCTCTCCTTCTGCAGTGAACGAGGTTTGGTTACAAGCGTCAACAGTTGCACATGATAGTGGTCGATTGACGCAACGAGCCCTAGATACCTAGGCGAACACTAGCATTATTATTAGTAGCACCAGGATGAACGACAGACCAAGAGAAACACTACCTAAAACACTCCACGCGATAATGACCGGCCTGACTAAGAGAATCTGGGAGAACACTGCACTGTTTCATTTCTACACCAACGTTTGGATCTATTAGACCTCCTGTTCTCTACACTCTCATGTATGGAAGTGAGACTTGAAGCACTTACACTAAAGCAGAAACGGCGATTCAACGCCGTTAACATGAGGTGCGGTGTATATTAGGGATTGGACGGCAAGAGGACTGTCACATAATATTGTCTTGCAGATAGCAAACCCTCACAGCGTGTACTCGCTGTTGAGCCAGTGACGTCTTCGATGGTTGGGTCATGTTTTCGGCATGGAAGATGAGAGGCTGCCAAAGGATATTCTCTGTGGACAGCTAGCCAGTGGAACTAGAAGAATCGGCTGTTCTACACTGCTATTCAAGGACAAATGCATGAGGAACATATAGTCATGCGACATTACATTTGAGGTCTAGGAAAAAATTGCTTAAGATCGAGCTGTTCGAAGACGACAGTTGGAGAGGGCATAGTGGCTGCTGGCGACTGTAGAGGCCTTCTTTCTGTAGAGATAAAAACAACTGAAGAGATTAAGGAACAGCTAGGCAAGCCGACCTCCTCAGCATGGTTGTAAGATCTGTGGCAAGGACTGTCCCTCTTGAATTGGTCTTTATAGCCGTAGCAGACAGTCTAATTACAGAGCTGGATAAAACTCACAGGGCGCCACGAGCATGGTCTATAGATACTGATACGCCTATGATTAGTATGAGGAGACTAAATAGCGAGAGAATGAGATGCAGACCAAGAGAGTCTACGCCAATCACTCCAAGCGATTATATGGAAACTAAATGGCGCCAAAAAGAGAGGCAAACCAAGGAAACACTTCGAAGGACACTCCAAGCGATTATATGGAAACTAAATGGCGCCAAAAAGAGAGGCAGACCAAGGAAACACTTCGAAGTACACTCCAAGCGATTATATGGCAACTAAGAGGCGCCAAAAAGAGAGGCAGACCAAGGAAACACTTCGAAGGACACTCCAAGCGATTATATGGAAACTAAATGGCGCCAAAAAGAGAGGCAGACCAAGGAAACACTTCGAAGGACACTCCAAGCGATTATATGGAGACTAAGTGGCGCCGAAAAGAAAGGCAGACCAAGGAAACACTTCGAAGGACACTCCAAACGATTATATGGAGACTAAGTGGCGCCAAAAAGAGAGGCAGACCAAGAGAGACGCTACACAAAATACTCCAAGCAATTGTTGGGAGACTAAATGGTACCAGAACAAGAGCGACGCTTCACAGGACAATCATTAAGAGGTCACCTCGCTGGTTCTCAAAATTTTACAGGAAATACAACTACAGACATCAGATGGAACTATCTGGAAAGTTGAGTTCTGCCTTATCAAAAAATAAAGCTAACGATAGATGCATCCTTGTCGTACTCCCTCTTACACCTTGAACTAATCTCACTTTATGTGAAACAGTTCTTGCCGTTTTTTGTTGAAGAAGAAGCAGATAAAGAAATCGGTATAAACGATGATCATTAAAGTTGCCAATGAATGTGGATCAACAAACATAAATTTGAAAAATTCAAATAGGCAGAACAGCAATTCACGATAGAAACAACAAAATAAATAATGGTTCATACAGGTAAGATGAATGAGCAAGTGCAGTTAACAGTGAAAAAAGGAAATGCAATGTTAGATATGATAAAAAGAAATATTTAACATAGAAGCGAGGAAGCGATAGTCAAACTATATAAGGGGACGGCGTGGCCTAGTGGTAAAAGTGGCACGGCTCACAATCCGAGGGTGCTGGGTTCGATCTCCATCACAGCACCGGCCGTTACCCCGGGGAAGCAAATCCTTAGAAAATGCAGAAGGAAGCAGACGCTTACATAAAATGCATGCTGAAGTCGGATGCACTGGGCCGACAGGCACAAAATAAAAACTACAGTGCAACGCACACCGTCTTGGGGATTGGAGAAATAAGGCGAACGAAAAACAAAAAACAAAAACAAAAAACTGTATAAAAAGCATAAGTCAGACATAGAGCACTATGTACACGTGTGGAGTCCTTATCGTAATTGGGATTTAAACAGGCTGGCAAAGAAGAGCGACAAAGCTGATAGTGGGATTCCAGAATTACAGTTATGAGAAATAATCAATCAAAAGTACGCTTAGGCGACCAGGGCCCGTCGAATGACCATGTCCATGACCACGTCTTATGGCCGAGTCCCAGGCGGCCTGCAGTTCTTTTGGGGAGGTGGCGATCTGTTTTAGCTAGGTATTGTGAGAGCGGCCTACAGTTCTGTTGGAGAGGTAGCGATCTGTTTTAGCTAGGTGTTGTGAGAGCGGCCTGCAGTTCTGTTGGAGAGGCAGCGATCTGTTTTAGCTAGGTGTTGTGAGAACGGCCTGCAGTTCTGTTGGAGAGGCAGCGATCTGTTTTAGCTAGGTGTTTTGAGAACGGCCTGCAGTTCTGTTGGAGAGGCAGCGATCTGTTTTAGCCATGTGTTGTGAGAGCGGCCTGCAGTTCTGTTGGAGAGGTAGCGATCTGTTTTAGCTAGGTGTTGTGAGAGCGGCCTGCAGTTCTGTTGGAGAGGCAGGGATCTGTTTTAGCCAGGTGTTGTGAGAGCGGCCCCGATGACGTCCCCAGGAGGAGCACGGCTTCTTCCCGTAACTCGCCCCCACAGCCTGTCGGAGCATCTCGTGGACGGGGACTTCCCTGGAGAGGCGAGCAATGTGATCGAAGAGAGAGCGACGACGGCGATCAATCGTTGAGAAAGTGCCTGCAAGTTGGAGTACGTCGACATTTTTCTCCATTGGGAATCATGTCATGCCAGACGATTCTGAGGATGCGCCTCTGGTTGCGCAGGGGGAAGGCCTCAAGATGATACCAGTCCTACTGTAGTAGTGTCCAGGACTCGGAGCCAGTTATGAGGAAATTCTCTTGACCTCTACCGACTATTCATCGTCCGCGAAATAATCGACTATTTCCTTTCTCTTATCAGCCGTTTCTATCGCGCACACTGTTTGTGTTCTGTTAAACTATCATTTTTGATAAAATAGTAATCCCCATGTCGACCAACATTGTCTTCACTTTGGGTGCTACAGTTATTCCCCCTTAAATTGTTCCGTTCAATCTGACTGCACGGTCGTGTCATTGTCTTCTGTCAAGACAATTCGTCGGACATCGTAAATCGTTCCTACCGCCCTGTTCTATACCTGGGCAGCACTGTTTCTCCCTATTTGTGGTCACTGTTTTTCTTTCTATAATT
The DNA here is from genome assembly GCA_036924085.1 of Ariolimax columbianus. Lineage (NCBI taxonomy): Eukaryota > Metazoa > Mollusca > Gastropoda > Stylommatophora > Arionidae > Ariolimax > Ariolimax columbianus. The sequence goes on from JAVGWX010000003.1 coordinate 89,754,109, forward strand.
GTCTCTCTATCCGGCTTTTCGTTTTTCTATATTCGTATATTTCTCAAGGAGTGTGTTAAGGACTTCTCTGTTACCACTTTGTATTGCTCTATCTTTTTATTTTGATTGTTAATGCGTCAATATTCTTTTTGTATTCTCTTATTCTCTCGTCCAGAGCTGTAATTATGTCTTCACTAACTGTCGCTATTTGGATTACTGGTACTACTGCTATTCTGTGTTGATCCACACAGCTTCAAGCCCGCCATGATTTAGGATTTGCTAAACTAACAAAATACCTTTCTGCAATATGTAACTCAAGACATTTATGACATTTTTCCCATCTGCCTCTTCTGTCAGACATTTTACCAAAAAGAATAATTTGTCTGTCTTCGTTTACATATTAAAAAAAACATTTTTAATTACCTTCTCTCGTTTACTTGTTGTTTGGGGACCTATCTAAGATCTATACGTAACCTAATCTAAATTATATATCCTATAGATATGCCCTATGACTAAGCACCATTTCATCTAACGTAAAACAAGTCTGACATTATTTCTATCCTAGGTCACGGTACTATTTAAACGTATGTATAGCAGGTCCTAGCATTATTGTATCACTTTATTTACTATCTTTCTTCCGTACCACTATCACTCCTTAACTCACATTTTAATTAAACCGTTAACAATTCTTTTAACAAAAGCCAAAAAAGGATGTTTATTTCACAAACATCATCTCAATAAACTAGGTTAGTAAATCGTATTATATTGTTCATCAATTATTAACTAATTTTAAGGTCTCAAAATAATGTTGTTATCAACACATCTCTAACTGACTATAATTACTTTCAAGAGGTTCGAGCAATTAGCACATGACTTACTCTTGCACTAAACTTTACCAAGGGTTTTAATCACGTGGTCGGAATCTGGCAATTGGTCTATTCACCGCTTATCTCTGTGCGTTGCTATAATGCTGTCTAGCTACTTGCTCTCAATCCTAATCTTTCTGTCCTCGCTCGTCTGATGGCCATTTGTTCCACCTCTCAGCTTATACAACATGGATGTCCTCCGAGCCTCTTGTCTCGTCTCAACGTAAGGCTGATGTCTACTGAGCCTCTTGTCTCGTCTCAACGTCACTTAGTCGGCAACTGCAGCTGTGCTCGTGTCTCTGACAGACGACAGTGGTTCTATTACTGTGGTTGTCAGGCCGAGAAAACACATGAATCACGACATGTTGTCCAGGACGACAAATTCGTGTTGAAGCAATACGTCTCCCTCTGATGAGAATGAAGGGTCACGATAAACAGGTGTTAGCGACGACTCGAATAGAACATCACACACAGACAGATTTTTAGACGTGCGTGGTCTCGCATTGCCTTTCAATGTTGGTCTGCTTCAGTGGCTTCAAATTCCATCTCTCTATTCTTGTCACTCACTGGCTAAGTTCTGTAGTTTTATCTAGCTACTGGTTCTTGTCTATCTGCTACCGACTAAACTGCACGGTAGAATTCTCTTCTCTGCTCCTTCTGATCTGTCTCTCCTGATCTAACTTAACTTAACGTGTTTAAACTGGTTTAGAAGACTCTGCAGAGTCTGTATACAACTAGTTCCATTTACATCATCTTGCTCTAAAAGCTATACGCATCCAATTTATTCTAAAAGGAATTAACCGTCCCAGCCTCCACCACCTCCCTTGGCAATGCATTCCAAGCATTCACAACTCGCTGTCTCCTCCAGCTTTAATTCTCAACGCATAGCTTTGGTCAATGACTTCTACTTTCTTGAGTTCATTTCCCTCAAACTTCATTTGAACTAGCGTGTCCTAGAGAAAGGCTGCCTTGTTTTTCAAGCTACTGGATGACCTAGAGATCGTGTATTTCCCGTAGAATCGTGGGAAAGAGAACCATTTTGGCTAGACAATTTTAAACTGCATTGTTTGAGAATTAAGGAAAAGGCCCCTTTCAATAAACTGAACCTCTTGAGCAGGGTTCTCAAGTTATGTGTGGGTGCTTCGAACGGTATTTTCAGGGCTTCCCTGGCGTTTGCTCGTTGGCCCATTGCAACTCTGTTACATTGTGACTGAGAATCAAACCCAGCACCTTCAGATTGTGAGCCGTGCCACTTAACCACTACCTCATGCGCCTCTGTAATACCAGTAATTGCGACAGCAGCCTTGCCAATGAGGTGATAATCTACACGGATATTCCAGTAATGGTAACAGCCTGGCCATCGAGGTAGTGATCAACACAGTGATTCCAGTAATGGTGACAGCAGCCTGTCAACGAGGTGGAAACGAAATTGATGCCAGTAAGGATTGGCCTTCTGAAAATCCTTATAATGCACTACAGCAATCACTAACCAGCTCTCATCGTAACGTAAGAAGGACCACTGCAATAACTTAATTAATTTGTTTCGAAAATAAACAACATAACTTCTTTTTTGTTTTCAGTTCACGAGACACGGAAGAAAATGTAAACTCTTCAAGTATCTAAATCAAGTAAGAGATTTATAGATTTCTTTGTTGACACATACGGGCAAAATGAAAGTGGTAAGCCTTCTTTCTAACAAGAAGTTTTTACTTAAAGAAATACAAACTTCACTAGACAACACATGTTATGAAACTCTCGCGTTGAGGCCTATTCCCACTGAAGATCTGGCCCACTGATTAGCTTAGCCTAGTCCCAGCAGCAGCCCACGACCTCAAGACCCTGACCACGTATGCTGAAACCGTGCCAGGGCCGAGGCATCGCCCCCCACCATGCAGAAGACCATTCGAATCAGCGAAGGTCAACTGATGTACCTGGCCGGCAAAGGCAAGGTCGAGAACACCATGTGTGGATATTTGTACAAACGCAGCTCTGACCTCGGCAAGTGGCAGCAGCGATACTTTGTCCTGTATCAGAACGCTCTTTTCTACTACGAGACAGAAACATCCACGCGTCCATCAGGCGTTGCCCTGCTGGAAGGCAGTTACTGCGATAGGATTATTTCCCCTAGCTCGAAGGGCAGGGATACAGATAAACAGGTGAGTCCTGGTCATCGTCTTGCTCTTTTCCTAATATTTCTTCATCTTTTTCATCTTCGTCTTCTACTACTCCTTCTTCGACATCTTCTTCTTCTTTTTTCTGTAATCAAATTATCATTTACTCTTTCTTCTCCTCTTTATTCTACTACTACTTCGTATTCTTCTTTCTGTGACACATCTACACCTACTTTTCTACTACTGAACTATTAGTACTACTACTATTACTAATGATGCTACTACTACTACTATTACTACTACTACTACTACTATTACTGCAACTACTACTATTAAAACGTTTTACTGCTGCTGCCACTGCTAAACTGTTACTACTCATGTACTACTACTACTACTACTACTACTACTACTACTACTACTACTACTACTACTACTACTGCGACTACTTCTACTAAACTATTCCTATTACTGCTACTATTACTAAATTGTTGTTACTGCTAAACTATTTCTACTGCTGCTACTACTACTACTATTACTTTACAATTACTGCAGATACTACTACTACATCAATAATAATTACTACTACTACTAGTACTACTACAACTACAGCTACACCAACAACTACGAAAACTACCCCTGTTACTGCTAGTACTACTTCTACTGCTGCTATTGATACAACAATTACAACTACAACAAATACTACTACTACTATAAAAATACAACAGCAATAACGACTACTACTACGACCACCATTACTACTTCTACTACTACTACTCCTACTATTACTACTACTACTACAGCTTAACTACACCTACTAGAAATACAAGCATCATAATTACTACTACTACTACTACAATTACTTTTGACACTACTACTACTACTACTACTACTACTACTACTACTTCTACTTCTACAATTACTACTACTTCTACTACTACTACAACTACTACTACTTCTACTTCTACAATTACTACTACTTCTACTACTACTACAACTACTACTACTTTCACTACTACTACAACTACTACTACTTCTACTTCTACCACAATTACTACGACACATGATTTTATAGAGAACTCAAGCTTCACTAACACGACACACTGAAGATTCACAGAAGGGGAGTTTCGATACTCATCATCATCATCATCGTCGTGGTCATCGCCATCATCATCGTATCTGACCTTTTATGTTGCTAGACAACGTAGGTAGGTGCAATCTCCTTTCCTGTCCTATTTGTTTGACTGTTGATATTCTCAATCCATGGTTACATAGCGTTTATTTAACACCGTCAGTCCATTTCCCTATTGCGCTTCATTGTGCTTTGGGGTTCGGAGTTCCGTTGGACTACTGTAGCACCAGGTAGGTTCAGCGAACTTCTCAAGCGTGACCAAACTGTTTCGTTGGCTGCCAATCGACATGTGCCACACAAGAAGGGGCTATCACTTTCGAATGACGTCTTTATTTCTCAGGATGTGCCTTTTAGTACACCTGGACCCTAATCATGTCACGAAATATTGTAACTAATTATGTAATTGTTGTAAGGCTGTTATTTTTTTTTTTTATTTTTTTTTTTTTGGGGGGGGGGGGGGGGGGGGAGTCGCCACACGGTTTCGAACGCAGACTTCAAATCGGTAGATGCATAATGAAATATATCTTGTGAAGCATGCGTCAATAATTTATTAATAGCTTATCAAAGATCACGTGACATAAATACTCGCCGTTCATTTGACATTGTAGCGTAAAAGTAAATAATTTCTTGCTTCTAGAAAACACAAAAACCACAATTAAAATCACTACATATTACTTATTTCGGCCAGATAGAAGTGAAAGCAGAATCTCCTACGCTTAACCTACCTCTAGACGTCACGTTTAAAGGCGTGGTCTAGTAAGAGTGTAAGAAATAGTGACTTGTTTATAGGCCCGTAGTGTATGAAAATCATCCAGCGTAACTTAATCTCAAAGTGAATTAAATTACGCTTTCAAAAACCTGTAAGTGTTAAATAATGGACTGAAATGTGTTGATTCGTGTGCTTGGGAAAGACAAGCACTACGTCCACTTCTTATATGGACTGACCTCGCCTGATATATGTATATATATATATAGAGAGAGAGAGAGGGGGGGGGGGGTGAGAGAAAGAGTTAGTCAGGGAGGGAGATTGTGATGCAAAGCCCATCGTTTGCTGACTTTGAAACATGCATTTTGCTATTGATTTCACAGGAGCACGTAGAGTCAGCTGTCAGACATCGCCCTTTTATTATGTTACAGTAAACCTGTCATAGAATCAAATGAAACAAGTGTATGTAAAAGAGAAAGAGGAAGTGATACAGGAGAAGAAATATAATTAGACTCCTTCAGTCCCCCAAAATCCATATCAAACGATGTTATCAAACGGAACATTTCTGTCCTCTGTGCAGAATATTCATATCAAAATGAGCTTAATATAATTGGCAGCTTTTCGGACCAGAATAGGAGCCTGAAAACACAAAGATGAGGTCACTTCTATTCCTGGCTAAAGGATATAACGAGCAGCGGTTATACGCGAACATTCCCCTGCAGCTATTTTGATGCATTAAAAACAAATTTTCTGCCTGGAATAAATGGATATTTTATGGCCATGAGATGCTTTACAGGAAAAATGTTTTCTCGTAGACAACAAATATCTTTTTGTCATGTATGTATCTGTCTCACGTGTAATGGAATTCAGGAATGCCTCATTGTATTTGCCTCATTCATGTCAATATGTGTGTTATTTAATTCATGACTAGTTAGTTTTCTTTCTACTTGGGCCGTTGAGCGTCGTGGGAAGCTTAAGTCGTCTTATCCCGCGCCAAATTTGTTGCGCCGGTCAGTGTGAGCTCGTGTCGCTTTAATGTCATCTATTCACCTGCTTCACGGTCGCTCTCCTGCCCTGTAAGCCATCAGTGGAAGGTGATGATGGCACATTCTTATGAGATGACCAAACCAACTTATTTTCTGCCCGGAATGTATTCGTCACAACACATCGGGCCTACCATACATCGAATGTCGCTGTTCCACATTCTGTCTCTCCTGGTAACACCGATGACCTTCCTCGAACATTTCATTTCACACGTCGAAACTCAGTTCTCACACGCCCTGAACAGAGGCAATGTTTGGCACTGGTAACATAGAGTCGGCATAAATATACTGTTTATGAGCTGTAGCTCTGTTGCTAAACTAACGCTCGGGCGCCTAAGCAGTGGGGACAGCTGAGAAGTAACAGCTGATGCTTTCTGACACCTAGTCTCAATTTCCCTGTCTGTCCAACCGTCTGCCGAAAAAAATTCTGCCCACATACTTGAACTAATTGGCCTGTTGAAAAGCAATATCATTTGCTCTTATGTTGAGTGGCCTAACTGTTCTACCGATATTGTTGGTTTCCTCATATACAGAATATTTTTGGCTTCCTCAAATACAGAATAGTGTTGGATTCCTAACAGACAGAAAATTGTTGGCTTCCTACCATACATAATATTGTTGGCTTCCTCATATACATAATATTGTTGGCTTCCTCAAATACAGAATATTGTTGGCTTTCTCGCGTACATAATATTGTTGGCTTTCTCACATACAGAATACGGTTGGCTTCCTCGCATACAGAACATTGCTGGCTTTCTCGCATGCAGAATATCGTTGGCTTTCTCGCATGCAGAATATTGTTGGCTTTACGCATACGGCATATGTGTCGAACTATTGCCGAGGATAATGGGACCTGAGTGTGAATATAAAACACATTCTTACCTTCATATATTTTGGTTTCTTGTGACATGGTAGATTCATGTTTAGAATTCTGAGGATTTCGTTGTCATACATACAGTGGTCAGCTTTAAATTCCGTATGATCCTCAGAATGGCAATTTGTTTTTATTTGTGTAGAATATAGCTGATCTTATATGGTCGATAAGGGCAGCTCTATATCTAATAATAGTTGTCCATCCGTGAAGATGGCGACAGAATCAGACGTACTGCGAGATGTGATCTTGTCTGACTGTACAAACCAATCTTGGCGCGGCTATATTAGCCACACTTAGGATAAATCTGCAGGGAGTCGACTGTAGCGTCGTCGAAAATTCTGTTTTTTCGGTCGATTCGCTTTCTCCGAGCATGTGATATGATGTTTGGCTCTTCGATCTGGGCATCTTGTTTGATACTATTGCTCTTGATGGAATGATTATATGCATACATCTCCCAATAGGTCAGAAGGTGACATCGATGGTGACGCTTTTCAGAGATATTTTTAAGGAGTCTCTGTAGCGTCTCTTTTATCCCCTTTGCGAGCGTCTGTCTGTACCTAGTTTGTCGTTTAGCAGCTGCTTGAGGAGAGGACAACAGAGATTGCCACGCTTATTGGAGATGCAAACATGTCGCGTTCACATTATCTTGGCTTTCTCAAGAAACGTATTGATGATCAACATGTTTCTTCTTTTTCTTCTTCTTCTTCTTCTTCTTCTTCTTCTTCTTCTTCTTCTTCTTCTTCTTTTTCGTTCGTTCTAAATCTCCTACTACCAAACCCTGAAAGGGCTTAAGTAGCAAAATGTAGTCCAGAGAACGGAATGCGTTGTGTCGTAGTTTTACAGTTTGGCTGCGATATTTACACCTTTCGGTCCAACACATCCGACTTCAGCAAGCATTTTTTGAGTACCGGGTTAGCATTCCCTCTTCGATTCCTTCTCCTTAGCCAATCTGCCCTGCTGCAGCCTGTTATCCAGGATCACCGCTTGGAGGTGTAGAAGGGTCTCGGCAGCTATGGTTCGCTGGCCCTGATGCTAGCAGTCAGCTATGGGTCGCTGACCACTGCAGCTTATTCGCTGCTCAGCATCTTGATCCAGATCAACATGTTTGACTTGTTTTGAATTTCACAGCGAGGTACTTTGTCCTATCATCTGATCCTCAGCAAACAAAGGTGGCGCCGTAACCGGCTGCGAGTCTATATTGCACTACTGTTTTATTTCATTATGGATGCCACCTTTTAGACGTCATGTACAAAGATCGAGTTACAAATGAAAAAATACGAGATAGAATTACAACGGCAAAAGGGCCTTTTGAAAACCTCTTGGAAACTGTCAAAATAAGGAAACTCGCATGGTACGGTCACATATCGAGATTAAATGGTCTTGCAAATACGATCCTCCACGAAAAATTGCAAGGCAGACGACGAAGAAGCCGTCCCAAAAGAGGTGGGAGGACAACATAAAAGAATGGACCAATCTCAGACCAAAATAGGCACAGGCAGCGGCCGCTGACAAAGAAGGGTGGCTTAGTATTGTGAGGATGTATTCATGTGTGCCCCAACGACCTCACCGGTTACGGGATGACCTGACCTGATCTGATCCCGCCAGACCACGGATTTCCCTGCAAATCACACAAGCCGACGACTTACACTTGTGTTCACGGAAACGTGTTGTTGTTTTCCATTTGGACAGGTTAGTTCGTTCTTTTTTGTGTTTTCTTCCATGCGACTATACTGGAATGGACATCAGCTATATTAATAGCACTACGTTTGAACATGTGATATATTTCAGGGTCTAGTTCACACGGCTAAGCTTCACGAGATTGACGCCCTTCTTCTTTGCTGCAAACAGTGTCGGTTTTTATGTGTGTGCAAATTAAACACAATTAAAATAGACTAGAATACAGCCTGTTAGAGATGCCCTAGTCACTCATAAGCTGATTGATGTCCCTACGTCCTCTAGGGGTTATGGAACAGGCACGACACACAACGTTAGATGTCATCCCCCCTCCGCTTCCTTGCGGGACACCTGTTTACCGGAAAGGCTTCGGGAGTAAACCCAGTGGACTTATCTGCATCATATGCTATCTCCAGTCGTCTCGATAAATATCTTGCCACTGGTCAAGGGTAGCTCAGGA